>JZKD02S2395075.1:11113-24653 GCA_000966675.3 Picea glauca
GGTATTAAGTCAAGCAAATTTCATGACAGTCACACAAATATGCAAATTTCATGACAGTAACACAAATATGTAATTAAGAAAATGTTAGAAATCTTCCATCAAGCAAATTTCATGATAGTATCGCAAATATGTAGTTAAGAAAGGTGAATCTCCCTTCTTAATCTACAGTTAAAAGACCTTGAAGTTTCGAACTCGGGCTGAATATTCTTCTACCAAAAACTTAATGTTATACGCAAAAAACATTACTCAACTATGAAAATATGTAATCCGCATCCTAAACGTGAACAAACCACTGTAGGATCCTCTACTCTATAACTAAAACACAAATAGCTAGAATTTTTACAAAAGAAGGTAGCAGTGCTCAAGAGCTATGAAAATATTTAATCCGCATCTTGAAGTTGAGACAGTAGAGTCTCATCTCTGTAGACTGGACATCAAAATTTGCGGCCATTAAACCACTGGACGATGCAGTGTCCATGATAAAGATGGCTGCATGGCAACTGTTTTGCGGAATCATCAATTGAAAAGAGCTCATGACAAATTGGGCATATTAATGCATCAGCACTGTTAACACTCTATTACTGCGGGATAACTGTGGGCAAACCGTTCACCACTCTTCTTGCTGTGACTAATCCATCACCATCTCTTCTTCCTAGTGGAAATATATTTCGACCTTCGCGAATAGAAATATGCTGCCCTCTAAAAATTCCGATGTCGTTATGAGAATTAGTGTTTGGCTGAACTTCATTGCCCCTTTCGTTATTTACTTATTCCATGTCAGAATGCCCTGCAAAGAGAAATTATGATCTCACTTTTTTAATTCAGATTTGCTCTAACACAAAGTACATACAGTAAGCTCATGTCAAAAATCAGCACTGGTTTGTTATCAGCACTCGCCTACACACCATCCGCTTCTCGATAACAGTGGGAAAACCGTTCACCGCTATTCTTGCTGCAACTAATGCAACATCATCATGGTTATCAGCACTGGCCTACAAACCATCCACTCTTCTTGTTGCTAGCTGAAATCTAATTAGATCTCCCCCAATAGCAATCTGTCGCCGTCTACCATTTCCGATTTCGTTAGGAGAATTAGGGTTTCTCTAAGCTTCATTGGTCATTTCATTATTTAAAATGATAGGACTTTTTTCAGCTCATCTCAAAACTCTTCAATAACACATAGTCTTCCCTATATTTATATGATCTCTCCCCTACTCAAGTGATAATATTTCACTTAATCAAACCATCTACATAACTATTTTTTAAAAATAAAAAATTCCACATTTATTGAAAACCATATATATAAATATTTTTAGAAATAAAAAATTCCATACTTATGTTTCTCTAGTGCTAACTATGTGGGACTTATGATTATTTTTTTAAAATAAAAAATTCCATACTTATTGTATGTAGAGTAGCGCACTACACCTAGTGTGATGTTGACGAGGAATCAAAAAATTAAAGTTCCCTCAATTAAAATAATAATAGTAATGTCCACTTAACTAAAAAAATATAAAAATTCAACTAAAAACAAAAAAAATAAAGATGCTCAATTAAAATAATAATAATAATAATAAAAATAAATTTGACTACATTAAATAAATCGATTAAAAATATCAATTATAGCAACTTAGCATGGAATGAAATAATAATAAAAAAATTACTTCTTAGTGTAGAAAGGTAAATTGAGGGGTTCTTATCACTATTTTATATGATTTTATGATTTGCTAAGAGTTTTTTTTTTTTTGAATAAAAAAATTGGGTCGTTATATTGTCTTATCACTCTGTAATTTGCCCAAGGTTGTGGGGGCAGTCAAAGAGGCAACATCAAAACCACTTCGATTCAAGGATCCAGCCCTCCAATACTCACATCTATCTGATATAACTTTGGTTGGAATATGATATTAGGCTAATTATGCAGAAGATGGGTTTGTTTTTAAGAATTGGGTAGGGGTAGATAAGAAAAACCATGGGCTATGGAGTCATTGCAAAAAATGATCAAAGTCCATGTCAATAGGCTAATCTTTGCATGGCAAGGTAGACAACTCACTCGATCCTTTAACTTAAATGAAATGGGAGAGACAAAAGAAGTTGAGAAATCCAATTAAACACAGAGAAACTAAGAATTCTGAGTTTAATCTTCAGTGGAAAACATAAAAAACTATACCAAGCCAGAGACAAAGGCTACATTAAAACCAATTCTGTTCTTAATCTTCTCGGAATAATTCAGAGGAAGATATTAATTATGATAATAGAGAAAACAAATCAAAAAAGAGGGATGCACATCACGAGTCGAAATAGTCACAAGAAACCTGCAGCATAGGTCTATTATTGAATTGATGAAAATACAGAAAGCTCAGTGAGTTATTTTATAAAAACTAAATCATGGTTCCCCCACTAATCAACCCCCCTTTACACATGGCTCAGGAAGTCATATTCAACCACCTCGGCTAAGAATAGCACAAAATCCCCAAAAATCTCGAACTGTAAATTTGGCCAAATCTGCCGAAAATAAGGGTACGCTCAGATGATTGTTTATACCAAAATCGGTGACACCTAGGAACAAACTGAAGGAGGTTATTTTGGATGGGTATGTGGTATACCAAAATTTCCTTCGGTTTTATCAAATTCGCCTCCATCTTGCCGAAACAACTCCCACAAAATCAGGACTGTAACAGGAAAAATGAAAAACTAGCAAAATGGGGATCGAAAATGGATTATATTCTCCCTTAGAGGTTTTTGTTCCTCATCCTATTACGTAGAAAAACCTCTCTTGTTTTTTCAAAATGCGTTTTAGTTTGCCCGTAATCGCCTTCTGAAATCGCCTAATAAAAAATGCTGTGAAAACGGTTTTTTTTTAGGCAAGGTGGTATTCCGGACCCCCTTGAGGTGGTAACTGGTTTTTTTTTGGGGGCTGGCATTGGCTTGTGGGGATGACAAGTGCTTGGGGTTGGTTTTATGAAACAAATTTATTCCAAACCCCCCCTCTCATTAAAGTTCGGATGGCCAAGGGGGGTTCATAATTATTTCTGGTCATTGATTTGAGTTTAAGTGGGATGTGATGTGATGTATAGATTTAGGATATGTTGTTTTATTAATGTGTTTTTTTTTGTGTTTGGTTTTTTCTTTTATTTTTACATTTATTTATTTGGTTTACGTTTTGTTTTAATATTTTTTATGTGTTTTTATGTTATGCTAATATTTAATGTTTTGTATCTTGTTTATATGTATTTTTTAATATTTCATATGTTTTAACCTATATGTTTATTGTAATTTTTATTAATATTATTTTATTTTTAATGTTTAATGTTAATATAAATTAACCTAAACACTAACTTAATTATTAATTAATTAATTAATAATTAATTAGTTTAAGATATTCTAACTATACTAAACCTATTACTAACTTTATTAACCAATTGGTGTTTCTTTTAACTTCAGTTTGTTTATTCGGGATGAGTGGCAGGCGAGATGTACTCAATGGGTCAAAAGGACAAGGGAGTGAGGGCGCAGCATGGATGAAGGTTACAACAAGGTGATGGAGGATCGGGCGAAATGTATGGAAGGGAAAAATGAAACAACCGAGAGACTAGCAAGCCATATGTCTTCATCGTGGGGGCAATTCCAAATAGTAGTTGAAGAATCGGGTTAGCTATGATTATAGGACCCCAACATATTGATTCCAACTAAAACCTTAAAAAAAGATAGCCTATCTACTTACACAAAATGCCTGTGGCTAGAGGCAGAACTTATTGCATTTCTCTTCTTGGTTTCTCAAGGTACAAGTCCCCGAAACCATCGAAATAGATCATCTTCTTGACTTCGCTCTTCGCATTGTCGGAAGAATGGCTTGCATTGCTTTCCCAAAACCTGAACCCTCAGACTTCATTGCGATCGTATTGCGAGTTTGCATTTTTCAACTGATGGTTTCTCCCTATTTCATGATTTCACGCCTTGAAATAGCGAAGAACCGAGTGTTCCCCTTCTTCTAATACCCGAATTGCGAGTCCATCAAGACCAAATCGACGGTCCAGATTTCCTCAGGATCAACGGTCCATATCCTCTTTCGCATTTTGTGACTTTGCGGCTTGGGTAGACAACCTCCTCCGAGCTCCTGACTCCGAGTTGTCGAGTTCCAGATATCATATGTCAACGGTCGAGATCTCCTCGAGCACCAACGCTTCAGATCTCCTTGAGCACCAACATTCTAGATTCTCTCGCACTTTTCGCGACATCGCGACTTTGGGAGACAACCTCCTCCATTCTCCTCACTCTCGATTGTCGAGCTCCTGAAAAAATCTGACCATTGGATAGATTCATCACTGATGCTATCAGTCTCCCTCTCTCTTGAGCTTCTCATCATTTTTGACTTGGAATAATTTATAAGTAGATAGAGATGGCACCACGTCTAGATTAGGGCCATCCAGCTGGGCAAAATCCTCACATTGGAACCAGAGGTGAGATCTTTGGAACTTCCTAGAATCATGGAGAATAATTTGTTGCGTTGAGTCAACCCCTACATTGGCCAGTTTGTCCGCTACTTTGTTTTCAATTTGCCGAATGTTGGAGGGCTTAGAGTTAGAGAGGGACTGAGAAGATCCTAGAAGTTGTAAAGAGGGCCAAGAAGGCGCCAACTAGGAGTGATTTTCCCTGGATCTTTGCCATTCAGGATTTTTGTTGCCAAGTCTATTATGATCTTAGATTCTCCTTCAAGCATCAGACAAGTGAGGTTTGGATCTAGAGCCATTTTCACTCCTTTGATGAGTCCCCAAATTTTTTCTTGAGTTATTGGTGTCGCATCTAAGATTCTCTGTAGTGAGTCTTTCTATTTGGCCCAAGTTGTTTCTTATGACCTCTACATAGCATGAGTTTCTTGCATTGCCTTTTGATGTGCCATCAAAACTGATCTTATGGGAGCCTCGCAAGGAGGGAGTCACTTAGAGGGACTGAAGGCTTTTGAAATTTTGGGGCGGGGCTGCTGAGGAGGGGTGGAGTGAGAAAACAAGAAGCCCCAAGAGTTTAGTAGCAAGAGCTCACCTGGGTGAGAGGGGAAGTATTCCTTCGTCCAAAATTGCAGGTGAAGAGTTTCATGGAGATGTAGGAGGATTGTATTCCAGAGGAGGGTGGGAGGAGAGGGATGGGAATGAAAGATTCTTTTGTTCCTCTCTTTCCATAGTTTCCAAACAATAAATCCTTGTAAGATCTTCCAGGTTCTTTTCAGGATAGGACTTTTGAAGGAGCCGGAGCCCCAATCCCTGATGGTGCTTATGATGTTGTTTTTAACTCATTTGGTTCTTCTCATGAACAAAGTGGCTTGGTTCCAAATGTTCTCACTCAAAGGACTGTTATTTAGGAGGTGCTCCATGGTTTTTACCTCGATATGGCAGAGATAACATATCGAGGGGCCAATGAAACCAAATATTTGAAGGTTGTCCCAGGTTAAGATTTTGTTCTGGAGTAGAAGCGAGAGGAAAGTAGAGATTTTGGGCCAAAATTTTGATTTCCATATAGTTGTCGAGATGCCATCTTTCTGAAGATTGTGGAATTTCTCATGAAGAGTGTATCCCTCCTTGAGAGTGAAGCTTCCATGAGGTGTGTATCCCCATCTGAGAATGTCTTGGTCTATTCTTTTCTGGAATATGCTTTGGGTTGTAGCTTGATTCCATTACTGCAGGTCACAGCCCATTGCCACGTGTAGTTCCTGACGAGTTGATTTCCTTCTTCGCTAGGGAGAGCTGCTGGGGGATATCTGTCCACAAATCTTCTACCTTGAGAGTGGCAAGATCTTTAGTGTGATTTTCATAGCATTGTAGATTTTCTTCCATTTGAAGGGGTAGCATTTGCTGTGAGAAGTCCGTCCAGAATAGTGTATTATGGCCATTGCGGACTTCCCAGAAAGCATGTTCTTGTATGAGTGGCCGGTTTTTCTAGGCCGCATTCGATATGTTGGAGCCATGGGTTTTCTTCTGCATTCTTATAAGTTGACTTTGGTGTGTATTTGGGGCATATTTTCATTGCCAGATATTTTCCTAGATCTCTGTTGGTGTTTTGAGCCATATTGACCAAATTCTTACTCCCAATGTGCTATTTAATTTTCTAGGGTTCCGGAGGCCCAGACCACCTGAAAATTTGGGCTGACACACTTTGTCCCAACTGGCTAGGGCCCATTTTTTGTTCAGGTTGTGTCCATGCCATAGAAAGTTTCTTTGCAGATTCCTTATTTTCTTTATGATTGATTGGGTGGCAGCTAGGGCTGAGAAGAGGTAAGCTGGGATGGCTTGGAGGACTGAGTTTAAGAGAATGATTCTTGCTGGAAGGTTGAGGGAGAAAAAGGTCTAGTTGCTAAGACATTTGGTGATGGAGAGTAGGAGAGATTCCGAAGAGATGGAGGATGGAGCCTTGTTTGATTACTTCTTGCGTGGTGAGGGTGTTCATTAGCAGTGTATCATAGACAAATTGGTTGTGGAGAGAGGAGAGAGGCCTTGGAGGGATCAATTTTGAATTGAAGCCTTGATATAACGTCCTAGGACTTAAGACATTATGACAAAAAGGAAAGGGGCGAGAGGGTCACCTTTCCTTATTCCCCTTGAGGGGGAGAAGGGTTGAGAGGGGACCCCATTGACCATGCTTGAGACAAAGTTTGAGGAAATGAGGTTCATTATCCAAGAGACCCAATACTTGTTGAAACCAAAATCCGATAGGAGCGCTTTCATGTATTTCCAGCTTAATTTGTCAAAAGATTTTGAAAGGTCATGTTTTAGAAGCACCTCTTGTGTAAAATATTTGAGTTTTTTTTGAAGCAATACATTTTTGTACCCTTCTGAGTTTCCGCAGTTCTCCACAAGTGACGGGCTAACTCCTGAAATTTGGATGGGAGAGCCAAGAATTTTCAAATCTAAAGGGTTTAAGCTTGGGTGTGGCTATAGTGTCAACCAAGAGCTAAATCGGCTAGTGCTGCAAATGCCTTCGGGAGGATGTTGGAATCTACTAAGGGGCCTTCCAAAAGTAGAGTTTTCGAGATAACGAAGCGATCAAGCTTGGATGATATTTGTTGGTGACCTGATCTTTTGTTGGTCCAGGTGTAAGTGACATTGCTACTCTCAATATCTACCAGTCTGAGGTTCTCTATGACTTCCTGGAATTTTTCACTGTCCTGGCACTTTTTTCCCCCTCGCTTCTACTCCAACGTGAGAATCATGTTGATGTCACCACCTATTCTTAGAATGTTCTACTTCTAGGAGATTCCTCGGTGATGGTAGCACTACATAAAGAGGTTCAATCAATGTAATGGGACATGAAGAGAAGTATTGTATTTGGATAATTAAATGGAAGCAATTTAAGCAATTGAATTATCCAACACTCTCCTTAGGTGGGTTTTCTTTAACTAACACAACTAGCACCACTCGAGACTAACATTCCATATTTCCATCAATTTACTCATGAAATAAGAGTGGAGACTAACATTCCATATTTCCATCTATTTACTCATGAAATAAGAGAGGAACGCATGAAATAAGAGAGGAAAAAGAAGAAATAAAGACACCTCCAAAACATAGTCTACCTGCAAAGAAATAAAACCAAGTTAGACTATAGTAACCAAGCCACAGTCATCCATAAAATACTATACTAGTATTTGAGAATTTAGATSAAGCTATTAAGTCAATTCGATTCGGTAGGATTTAAACATTTTTTTACCATATTTAATCATTAAAAAAAAATGGATGACTTGATATGTTTTTCAATTCATTCATAAATACGAATYATACATCATTGAAGAAAATGTTAGAAATCTTCCATCAAGCAAATTTCACGACAGTCACACAAATATGCAAATTTCATGACAGTAACACAAATATGTAATTAAGAAAATGTTAGAAATCTTCCATCAAGCAAATTTCATGACAGTATCGCAAATATGTAGTTAAKAAAGGTGAATCGCCCTTCTCAATCTACAGTTAAAAGACCTTGAAGTTTCGAACTCTAGYTGAATCTTCTTCTACCAAAAACTTAATGTTATACACAAAAAATATTACTCACCTATGAAAATATGTAATCCTCGTCCTAAACGTGGACAAACCACTGTAGGATCCTCTCCTCTATAACTAAAACACAAATAGCTAGAATTTTTACAAAAGAAAGTAGGAGTGCTCAAGAGCTATGCAAATATTTAATTTGCATCTTGAAGTTGAGATAGTAGACTCTCGTCTCTGCAGACTGGACATCAAAATTTGTGGCCATTAAACCACTGGACGATGTAGTGTCCATGATAAAGATGACTGCATGGAAACTGTTTTGCGAAATCATCAATTGAAAAGAGCTCATGACAAATTGGGCATATTAATGCATCGGCACTGTTAACACTCTGTTGCTGCGGGATAACTGTGGGCAAACCGTTCACCACTCTTATTGTTGTGACTAATGCATCTCCATCTCTTCTTCCTAGTGGAAATATATTTCGACCTTCAAGAATAGAAAGATGTCGCCGTCCAAAAATTCTGATCTCGTTATGAGAATTAATGTTTCTCTGAAATTCAACTAGGAAATAATGGTGAAAGCGCTAGTTGTAAGCGCTAGTTATAAGGATCAGTTGTGAGAGTCAGTTGGAGGCGTGTTAAGAGTCAGTTGTGTAGTTGTCTTTGGTTTGCATGTAGCCGACTCGGGAGATTCTTTTCCTATATAAAGATGTAATTTGTCTTCATTGATTAATTAGAAGTGAGCGTAGCCTCACCGTGTTTGTTTTCCTCGTATATTTTATCTTGGTATCAGAGCCACGAGGAGAAGTGCGAAAATTCTTGAAGTTCGCAGGTCCCTCCTCTTGTAGGGTGTGGGGGAATACTACTCAGCCTTAAGCGCATAAAAGGATGGAAAAATTCCCGCAGGCAGACCACTCGAAAGGTGTGAACATCTCGCAGTCGGAATACACGTGAGGTGCAGACTTCTCGCAGGCAACTGAAGCGTAAGGTGCGAGAAACTTTGCTGCGTGAGAAAGTAAGTCGTGAGTTTAAATAGCTTTTTGCGTGAGTTTGGGTGCATGCAGCGTGAGGTTGGAGCGTGGTTTATTTTATCGAGTTTAATTCATAACACTGCGTGGAGTTTGAATGCGTGGATGCGTGAGTGGAGTTTAATTCTGGTGCATTCGTGAATGCGTGAGTTTTATATTAAGTGGATATTTGTTACATACAGTGGATATATGTTAAAGTGCAGTTATAAAACTTTTTTGGATCATTTAAATAATGAGAATGAAGTTATAAAGTTTATAAAGTTTATTCACTTTTTTTATATATTATTAAAAGTGAATGTATGTGGAGGATTGAAGTTTATTAAAGTGGACATTTTTGNTAGATTAAGGTATTAAGTCAATTCGATTCGGTAGGATTTAAACATTTTTGTACCATATTTAATCATTAAAAAAAAATGGATGACTTGATATGTTTTTCAGTTCATTCACAAATACAAACTATACATCATTGAAGAAAATGTTAGAAATCTTCCATCAAGCAAATTTCACGACAGTCACACAAATATGCAAATTTCATGACAGTAACACAAATATGTAATTAAGAAAATGTTAGAAATCTTCCATCAAGCAAATTTCATGACAGTATCGCAAATATGTAGTTAAGAAAGGTGAATCGCCCTTCTCAATCTACAGTTAAAAGACCTTGAAGTTTCGAACTCTAGCTGAATCTTCTTCTACCAAAAACTTAATGTTATACACAAAAAATATTACTCACCTATGAAAATATGTAATCCTCGTCCTAAACGTGGACAAACCACTGTAGGATCCTCTCCTCTATAACTAAAACACAAATAGCTAGAATTTTTACAAAAGAACGTAGGAGTGCTCAAGACCTATGAAAATATTTAATCTGCATCTTGAAGTTGAGACAGTAGACTCTCGTCTCTGCAGACTGGACATCAAAATTTGCGGCCATTAAACCACTGGACAATGTAGTGTCCATGATAAAGATGACTGCATGGAAAATGTTTTGCGAAATCATCAATTGAAAAGAGCTCATGACAAATTGGGCATATTAATGCATCAGCACTGTTAACACTCTGTTGCTGCGGGATAACTGTGGGAAAACCATTCACCACTCTTCTTGTTGCGACTAATGCATCGCCATCTCTTCTTCCTAGTGGAAATATATTTCGACCTTCAAGAATAGAAATATGTCGCCGTCCAAAAATTCTGATCTCGTTATGAGAATTAATGTTTCTCTAAAGTTCAACTAGGAAATAATGGTGAAAGCGCTAGTTGTAAGCGCCAGTTATAAGGATCAGTTGTGAGAGTCAGTTGTAGGCGTGTTAAGAGTCAGTTGTGTAGTTGTCTTTGGTTTGCATGTAGCCGACTCGGGAGAGTCTTTTCCTATATAAAGATGTAATTTGTCTTCATTGATTAATAAGAAGTGAGCGTAGCCTCACCGTGTTTGTTTTCCTCGTATATTTTATCTTGGTATCAGAGCCACGAGAAGAAGTGCGAAAATTCTTGAAGTTCGCAGGTCCCTCCTCTGGTAGGGTGTGGGGGAATACTACTCAGCCTTAAGCGCATAAAAGGATGGAAAAATTCCCGTAGGCAGACCACTCGAAAGGTGTGAACATCTCGCAGCCGGAATACACGTGAGGTGCAGACTTCTCGCAGGCAACTGAAGCGTAAGGTGCGAGAAACTTTGCTGCGTGAGAAAGTAAGTCGTGAGTTTAAATAGCTTTTTGCGTGAGTTTGGGTGCATGCAGCGTGAGGTTGGAGCGTGGTTTATTTTATCGAGTTTAATTCATAACACTGCGTGGAGTTTGAATGCGTGGATGCGTGAGTGGAGTTTAATTCTGGTGCATTCGTGAATGCGTGAGTTTTATATTAAGTGGATATTTGTTACATACAATGGATATATGTTAAAGTGCAGTTATAAAACTTTTTTGGAGCATTTAAATAATGAGAATGAAGTTATAAAGTTTATAAAGTTTATTCACTTTTTTTATATATTATTAAAAGTGAAGGTATGTGGAGGATTGAAGTTTATTGATGATTGCACGAGATACACATGGGTTTACTTCAAGGAAAATCCATCAAAATCCTCCGTTCAGATCAAGGGGGAGATTATAAATCAGGGGACTTCATCAAATATTGCAAATATAATGGAATAGTACAACAGTTTACAGTACCTCACACTCCACAGCAAAACAGAGTCGTTGAAAGGAAGAACATAACTCTGGTAGAGTGTGCACATAGTATGATGAAAGGTAAGAATCTCTCAAATGTATTTTGGGCTGAAGACATAAATACTACAGTTTATTTAAAGAATAGAAGTCCAACAAGGTGTCTTCATAATGTTACTCCTTTCGAAGCCTTGTATGGTTCCAAACCTGTAGTTAATAATTTGAAAGTATTTGGGTGCAAGTATTTTTCACATATTCCAAAGGAGAATAGGAGGAAATTGGATGCTAAAGCCACTAAGTGTATTTTCATTGGGTATTGTTCTGAATTTAAAGCATACAAATTTTTTGATCCTGCTACTCACAAAGTATTTGCAAGTAGAGATGTACTTTTCCATGAGCAGGAAGCAGGAAATCATGACGACAACAGACACGAGGAATGGCAGAGACTTCTTGATGAAGGAGTTAAAGAAGAGAAGTAGCAGCAACAATCCACACAACAACAGCCATCCCCGTAGCGACAACAACAAGAGCAACAAGAAGGACTCAATGATATGGAAAATTCAAGCAGTCACAGTTCACTTACAGGTGAAGACAGATCTTCACAAAGTGGGGAGGAAGATAATCGGTTGAGAACATATTCAAGACAGATTCGACTTCCTGAAAGGTATAAAGACTATGCCCTAATGAGTANAACAGAAAGTACATACAGTAATCTCATGTAAAAAATCTTCAACAACACAAAGGATTTCATATATTTATATGATCTCTTTCCTTGGATTTCATAATTGTTAACATTACCTTGGTGCTCGATAATAGTGGGAAAACCGTTCACTGCTCTTCCTGCTGCAACTAATGCTTCACCATTGTTATCAACACTGACCTGCAAATGATCCACTTCTCTTGTTGGTAGGTGAAATCTACTTCGAGCTACGCAAATAGCAGTTTGTCGCCGCCTAACAATTCTGATTTCATTATGAGAATTAGTGTTTCTCTGAGCTTCACTGTTGCTTTCATTATTTACTTTTTCAATCTCAGAATGGCCTACAGAGAGATAATATGATCTCACTTTTTTAATTCAAATTGTCTCTAACACAAAGTACTGGTGGTAAGCTCATGTCAAAACTCTTCAAGAACACATAGGATTTCATTTACTTATATGATCTCTTACCCAGGTTTACATAATTGTTAACAATGTGTTGTTGCTCGAGAACAATGGGAAAACCATTCACGACTCTTCTAGCTGCAACTAATGCATCACCATTGTTATAGTCACTGGACTGCAAACCATCCACCTCTCTTGTTCCTCGCTGAAATCTAATTCAAGCTCCGTGAATAGAAATATTCCGTCGTCTAACAAATCCGATTTCATTATCAGAATTAGGGTTTCTTTGAGTTTCATTGCCCCTTTCATTATTTACTTCTTCCATCTCAGAATGGCCTGCATAGAGAAAATGTGATCTCACTTTTTTTATTCAAATTCGCTCTAAAAGAATGTAGAGATGGTAAGATCATGTCACAACTCTTCGAGAACACATAGGGTTCCATATGTTTATATAATCTCTTACCTAGACTTTAATAATTGTTCACATTATGTTGCTGCTGGATAACAGTGGCCACTGTTCTCCTTGTTGCGACTAATGCATCACCATTGTTATCAACAGTAGCCAGCAAACCATCCACTTCGCTTATTGCTGGCTGAAATCTACTTCACGCGAAGCGAATAACAGTCTGTCGTCATCTATGAGAGTTAGGGTTCCTCTAAGATTCATTGCCCCTTTCATTATTTACCTCTTCCACCTCAGAATGGCCTGCATAGAGAAAATATGATCTCACTTTTTTAATTCAAATAAGCTCTAACACAAAGAACATTTGGTAACCTCATGTCAAAACTCTTCAAGAACACAGAGGATTTCATTTATTTATACGACCTCTTACCTAGGTTTGTTATCATCACTAGCCTACAAACCATTCGCTTCTCCATAACAGTGGGAAAACCGTTCACCGCTCTTCTTGCTGCAACTAATTGATCATCATTGTTATCAGCATTGGCCTGCWAACCATCCAGTTTTCTTGTTGCTTGCTGAAATCTAATTAGAGCTCCCCCAATAGCAATCTGTCGCCGTCTACCATTTCTTATTTYGTTAGGAGAATTAGGGTTTCTCYSAGCTTCATTGGTCATTTCATTATTTAAAATGATAGGACTTTTTTCAGCTCATCTCAAAACTCTTCAATAACACATAGCCTTCCCTATATTTATATGATCTCTCCCCTACTCAAATGATAATCTTTCACTTAATCAAACCATTTATATAACTATTTTTTAAAAATAAAAAATTCCACATTTATTGAAAACCATATATATAAATATTTTTAAAAATAAAAAATT
>JZKD02S2395130.1:5856-19455 GCA_000966675.3 Picea glauca
ACTACAAATCCCTCTTGGCTGAGAACTCCTCCCAACCCCTCCTTACATGCATCTGTGCACACTACGTAATCCTTATTTGGATCTGCAATCTTCAGGATTGGAGCACTAGTTAGCAGTTGCTTCAATTGATGGAAGCTGCTCTCACATTCTTCAATCCACTGGAACTTCTTCTCCTTCCTTTGCAAGGAAGTGATAGAATGAGTTATCTTTGAGAATCCGGCTATGAACCTTCTATAGTAGCCCGCCAGACCCATAAAAGATCTAACTTCTGCCACATTCCTTGGCGTTGGCCATTCTCGAATGGTTTGTACCTTCTCAGGATCCACAACGATCCCTTCCTTTGATATAATGTGCCCCAAGTAATGGATCTACCTTTGATAAAAAGAGCACTTTCTCAGTTTTGCGTACAACTGGTGTTCTCTCAACACCTGTAGCACCATTCTCAGGTGTTGCTCATGTTCTTCCTCTGTCTTGGAATACACCAAGATATCGTCCAGGAAGACTATGACAAACTTGTCCAAATAATCTMTGAACACTCCATTCATTAAGCACATGAAAACAACAGGTGCATTTGTCAGTCCAAATGGCACCACTGTGAATTCATAATGACCGTACCTTGTTCTAAAGGCGGTCTTGCTAATGTCCTCATCCTTTATTCTAACTTGGTGATATCCTGATCGGAGATCTATTTTCGAAAATATTTTTGCATCCTTTAACTGATCAAAAAGATCATCAATCCTTGGCAGAGGATACTTGTTCTTGACAGTAACCTTATTCAACTGCCGAAAATCAATGCACAGCCTCAATGTCCCATCTTTCTTCTTCACGAATAGGACCGGGGCTCCCCATGGTGACACACTGGGGCAAATGTAACCTTTCTTTAGTAGCTCTTCGAGCTGCAATTGCAACTCTTTCATCTCTGGTGTGCTCATTCTATAAGAACCCTTTGAAACTGGAGCTTCTCTAGGCATCAAATTTATAGAAAAATCGATGTCCCTCTTCGGAGGTAGTTAAGGTACCTCCTGAAATATGTCCTTGAATTATTTGAGTACTTTGTGGTCTTCCAGATTCGATACTACATCTCGGGATGCTTCTTCCACCCAAGCTGCAAATAATTGACAGCCTTTCCGGTAACATTTCTTCAGCTGCATGGTTGAGATTTCCCTCACAGCCATGGCTCTGGGAATTCCTTGGATTGTTACCTGATTTCCCTCCTCGTCCAGGCATGTAAACCTCTTGTTATGACAATCCAGAAGGGCATGGTGCTGGTCCAACCAGTCCATCCCAATTAAGCAATCGTATGAGCCTAAACGCAGAATGTTCAATTCAGCCTTAGTGCTCATTCCTTTCATGTCCACTGAACATGACTTAACCAATTCAGTGACCTTCTTCTTGGTCCCTGTGGCCAACTGCACTAACCAAGACTTCTCATGTTTTCTTTTCATTAGATGCAAACTATCCACCACTCTAGGATCTATATAACTATGGCTAGCCCCTGAATCAATCAAAATAACAAGTGGTCAGTTGTTGATCGTACCTTCCATTTCAATCATGTGCGATTGAAATTCTGCTTGCTTGTTGTCCAGGGCTGCGTAGATCCTCAGCATTTTGCTGCTCATATCCTCCACTGTTTTAGCTTGCTGAACAGTATGGATAGTTCTTTCTTTGTATTTTCTGTGGGGGCAGTCTCTGTACCTATGATTCCCTTTACAACCCCAACACTCCATAGGTGGTGGTCTTGGAACCTACTCACTCCCTTCAACTTTCCTGGGCTCTCTAAAAGATGATTGTCCCCAAGGACTATTTTTGAAAAAGGAAGGCTTGTTTCCCTTCTGCCTCTATTCCTTCTTAAACTTCCTCTGATCATTCCAAACCTTTCGAAGGATACGCCTTTCTCCTTGTTGTTCATACAAACATTTCGCCTTTCTTATTGTTTCTTCCATGGTCTTAGGATCATCATATTGAATCTTGTCACTCATGGAAGGTGGTAGTCCACTCAGATATCTTTGAATCTTGACATCCTCATCTTTGATGCATGGAGCATACTTCAATAGTTCTAGGAAACTTCGTTCATACTCATCAATACTCATGCTGCCTAGCTTGAGTTCAAAGAAATCCTTCATCTTTCTGTCATAGTATCTTTTAGTGAGGTATTTCTTCTCGAAATACCTATTGAATTCCTTCCAAGTGACCTCTTTCTCTCTGATGTGTTGCACCTACACAAACTGATCCCACCAGATGGATGCTTTTCCTTTCAGTTGGTACATTGCAATTCTTCCTTTTGCATGGGCAGAATAATTCTGCAGTTGGAAGTATTTCTTCATGCCAAGCAACCAGGTCTCAACATATTCCTCCTTCTTATGTTCTCCATTGAATGTTGGAGGCTTAATATTGTTCATCTCCCCTTTCAATTCCTCCTTTCCATATTTTCAATGTTTTCTGGTGGAGGACGGGCTTGAACTACTGTGTGTCTTCCTGTCAGAATGTCTTTGGGAGAGACTAAGGTGTCGGCTACCACTCCTCAACCTACTTCTTCTCCCATGGGTTCTACGACTCTCCGTCGTACTTGAGTCTCTTCCCTTCTCGAGTTTCCTCTCTATTCTTTCCAGGATCTTTAAAAATTTTAAGTTTAATTCACCCTGTCGATCCCTGACTTTCATGAGCTTTCGACTATCAGCTCATGAAGGTTTCACTTCCGAGGCTATTTTGAGGGCCTAAATGAAGGTTTTTCAGGATCGAGCTTCTCAATGATATCCTAAGGCATGATTGAGGCTCCAAAATGAATTTCCTCAATGATACCTTTCCAACGGGCTATCATATGCCTTAAACAGAGATCGTATGCAAAAGTTACGACCCCAGGAAGTTAATGTACTAATTTACCCAAACGGGGCTCACATGACTTTTGGCGCTTCATCTCCTAGGGTTAGGTTTTTGGATGTCTAGGGTTTTTGGAATTCCTATTTATTGTAAAAGGCCTTCAGAGCCTCATTTTAATCATCTTCTTGCAAATGAGCGCAACCTTCACTTCTCTTCTAAGAGATAAGCCACCACCATTCCAACAAGCTTGTTTCCATTGCATTTTACAGTTTCAGCTTATTTCATTATTGAATAGAAGCCAATTTTATTGTATCTCTGTTATTTTGTGTTAAGAATCTGTTAATAATCTGTATTCATTTCGTTCTTCTCATAAAATCCGGATCAGTGGTATCAGAGCGGTCTGCTCCTTGTCGTCTTAATGCATGTCCCCAACGAGGTCAGAGTACAAAGAGTTGGGTCTTGAGCTTGTTTCTCTTGAGGACAAAAGATCTCGCACGCCCAAGTGACGCTCATGGCAGGAGAAAATAAATATGACAGGATAGGATATCCTTTCAAACTGTTGATTGAGGAATCCCTCATGCAACAGAGGAACGAGATGATGGATAGTTTCACGCAAATCCTTTGGTGGCTACCAACAGGCGACGCATCTTCTTCGAGTGGAGGCGCCACCCCCTTCAAGGTACAAATAAACTTTGATATTCCTATATTTGAAGGTCAGATAGACATAGATGTTGTAGACAAGTGGTTGAATCTACTAGAAGGGTATTTTTCTGTCCATAACTTCTAGAATAGATAAAATATTACTTTTGCGCTCCTTAAAGTCGTCCCCCATGTCAAAGATTGGTGGGAAACATTATGTGAGCAAAAAAAAATAGAGGAACCCTCATTATTTACAGTCACAACCACCTGGGATTCCTTCAGGGATGATATTAAGGAACAATACTACCATGTCATAAGTTATGACGACTTATATGCCGAATGGACCACACTGCGGAAAGAAAGAGACCAAGCAGTGCCATATTTTAAAAATATCTTCCATACCTTGCGCACCAAGATGGGTATCAAAGATTCAGAGCGACATCTAGTTCTCAAGTATCACGGTGCTCTGCATAGATACATCCGGATTGAAATAGAATTTCTAGACATCTCATCCTTGGGTGTGACCTACCGATATGCCATCAAAATCAAGTAGAAGCTCAAACAAAAGACATGACAATTTGGGCCTGGGAGCCCCTCACAACAAAATCCAGGAAAGGGCGGCCCCAACCCACAGAACAAAGGACAGAGAAAAGATGGATAGCATCAGGAAAACCAGTGCAAGCTACAAGAAAAGAAGGACACTGGAAAGATAAACAAAGATACTAGGAAGTGGTGTGACTTCCACAAGAGCCATTGGCATAACACTGTTGATTGTCGCTCAAAGCAATCGTTGGTGGATGAAGTGAGAGCCTCTGAATCAAATGCAGATTTTGAATCTGAGCCAGAACCAGAAAGGGGAAGAAAGATCATTGACGTGGAACCCAGTGCCACCGTTGCTACCACCAAGCTCCAACCTGGTGAACCAGGCGGGCCAAAAGAAGGAGAGCGCCTCTTCCATTCGCAAATGTGGGTAAAAGGCACCCCACTGCACTTCATCGTTGATAGTGGTAGAGAGAAGAACCTCATATCTACAGAGGTCATCAAGTAGTTGGCCTCGCCCACAATTCCTCACCCACAACCCTACACCATTGGATGGCTCCGCCAAGGAAGCGATCTCCACATCAACCAAAAGTGTCGACTACCATACAAAATCAAGCCCTTCAAAGATGAGGTATTGTGTGATGTTTCTCCTCTCGAAGTTTTTGATGTTCTTTTGGGCCAACCTTATTTATGGAAATTTCATGTTGTATATGAATCTAGGCCTCGTCGTGTTATTATTACTTTGAAAAGGAAATTGTACAGGATACCTGAGGCAGTCCCACCTAGTGCTATTTCCTTGATCTCTGTGAAGCAATGCAAGAAGGTCATCTCTCAGATGGAGAATTTTTTCTTCTTCATGATTCACTCTTAGAATAAGAGAAAGATCAAAACCACATCTAGGGTCTCTGCGGTCGACCTCTCCACACAACAGAAGCAAGTAGATAAGGTCGTGGAAGAATACTCAGATATCTTCTCCTCACCTACCAGGGTACCTCTACACTGCC
The DNA here is from genome assembly GCA_000966675.3 of Picea glauca. Classification (NCBI taxonomy): domain Eukaryota; kingdom Viridiplantae; phylum Streptophyta; class Pinopsida; order Pinales; family Pinaceae; genus Picea; species Picea glauca. The sequence continues at coordinate 10,857 of JZKD02S2395130.1, forward strand.
AAGTCAAGCACCCCATCGATCTGAACCCCGGTGCACCATTTCCCAATGGGCCAGTCTATCGTCGCTCTCTGTTAGAGAATGATGAGATAAAGCGACAAATCCAAGAACTTCTCCACAAGGGGCACATCCGTCCCAGCTCATCACCTTGTGGTAGCCCAATCATGATGGTACATAAGAAATATGGAACCTAGCGACTTTGCATTGATTACCAGGCTCTGAATAAAATCATAGTCAGAAACCGGTACCCGATTCCTCGAATCGACGACCTCCTTGATCAACTCACGGGGGATAAATACTTTAGTAAGATTGATCTGAAGTTTGGCTACCACTAGGTCCCGATAGAAAAAACAAATGTATGGAATACCACCTTCAAGTCAAAGGAAGGCATTTTTGAATGGTTGGTCATGCCCTTTGGTTTGACAAATGCTCCAACCACTTTCATGAGAATGATGGACAATATCCTGCGACCATTCACCAATAATTTTGTAGTGGTGTATCTGGATGACATTCTCATTTACAACAAGACTTGGGCCGAACACTTGCAACATATTCAAGAGGTTCTGCACACCCTGCGATAGCACAATCTATACGCCAACTTGGAAAAATGATCCTTCGACATGGAAAGGGTCCATTAACTGGGCTACATCATTGATCAACATGGTGTACATGTGGATCCAACCAAGATCCAAGTCATTTGTGACTGGCCAGTCCCAACCACACTCACTGAGCTTCGGAGTTTCTTGGGCCTTGTGAATTTCTACCGTAGGTTTGTCTTGGGATTCTCCCATATTGCATGGGCCCTCAACCAAATCACCAGGGGTGGTGGTAAGGAAAAATTTGCGTGGGGCCGGTCCCAACAACAAGCGTTCGATGATTTGAAGCAAAACTTGTGCTCATCTCCAGTAATTTCACTACCAGACCTGCAACATCCCTTTGATATCGAGACAGATTCTTCAGACTATGTTGTGGGCACCGTTCTCACTCAACATGACCACCTCATGGCCTATCATAGTGAGAAACTATCCGATCCTATCCGTAAGTACCCTACTTACGACAAAGAAATGTACTCCATTGTGCAATCCTGTCGCCAGTGGAGACATTACATTCTTGGGAAGGAGACAGTCATCCACACTGATCATAAGCCACTGCATTTCATGAAGACACAGGGAAAATTGCAGAATGACTGCCATCAAAAGTGGTCCACATACTTGCAGCAATTCCACCTCAACATCAAGTATAAAACATGAAGTACCAATCACGTCATTGGTTGCCTCAACATACCACTAGTCCCGACACTCACCACAGTGCTAGAATCTTGTGGCCATGAGACCTCTGGATGGCCCCAACTCTATGAGACAGACCCAAACTTCACCACCACCTACCAAATGTTGGGTGCAAACATAGTTGTCGATAATTTCTATCTTCAGGATGGGTTGCTGTGTCATCTAGGTCATATATGTGCTCCATCAAGCAAGCGAGCAAAGATGATCTGGGAAGCCCACTACAGTCGGGTGGTAGGACACTTCGACATTGAAAATACAGTGGCGATGCTACAGAAACATTTCTACTGGTCGAAACTCCGACAGGAGGTCAACAAGTATATAAGGTCCTGCACTGCCTACGCTATTGTCAAACCAACCATGAAGAAACATGGACTGTACACCCCTCTTCCTAATCCTGACACACCATGGGAATCCATCTCAATGGACTACATGTCAGGCCTCTCGTCCACCAAGCGGGGAAATGACTGTGTTTTTGTGGTTGTTGACCGATTTTCTAAGATGGCGATTTTGGTTGCCTAAAAGAAGAGCATCACAGCAGAGGCCACTGCCAAGCTCTTCTTTGAATGGGTCTGGGTACATTTTGGACTCCCACAATCCATTGTCTCGGATAGGGACATTCAATTTCTCAGCACATTCCGGTCGAGCCTCTGGTCACTGCTAGACACCAAGCTAACCAAATCCACGACCTTCCACCCCCAGACAGATGGCCAAATCGAGGTCGTAAATAGAATGGTTGTGCATATCCTTTGCATGTATAATTCAAAGAACCCTCACACATGGGATGAGAGCCTTCCCTATGTCCAACATAGCTACAATCGAGCCTTGCATAGCTCAATCGGCCACAACCCCTTTCAGGTGGGGTTGGGATTCCAACCATTGGGCCCCATAGATGTTGCACTTCCCCTTGTGGTCATCTTGACTGACTCATCTCCTATTCCAACTGAAGATGACAAAGACACCCGGTTCATTGAGTGGATCCAGCACATCCTCCAATAGGTTTAGGATATCCTACAAAAGTCCAATGTCAAGTACAAACAACTCCATGATCAACATCAAGTGCCACATAAGTTTCAGGTGGGACACAAAGTTTGGTTGCACTTGCAGAAAGAACGCCTTATAGGACCCCATCAGAAGCTTCGCCCACTCCGCTATGGGTCGTACACCATCACCAAGGCCATGGGGTATAATTCTTTTGAGCTCAACATTCCTCCTTTCATGTTCAACATGGATCTCCTTCACCCTTATTTCCCACCATTATTGGACACCTCAGACGTAGCAGAACAAATGACACCAACAGAGCTCAACCCTGACTACATCCAACAGGCATCCAATAATCATATTGTGGACACACAGATCAAGGGAACTTGACAACGAAGGATCCATCTTTATAGAGTTGTCAAAGCAGGGCAACTCTTGCACCAAGGCAAGTGGCTCACCCGGGGCCAAATTCAGCAGAAATTTCCTCATCTTATGGGGGAAATAAACGCAATGGAGACCATTTCTTCCTAAGGAGGGAGGATTGATCCAGATGGATATCGGTGGCCACCCACCTTTTCATCTCAAAACAATTTTCTAACAATTTTGGCAATTTACTATTTTTAGCAGTTTTCACTTCCGGGGCCATTTTGAGGGCCTAAATAAAGGTTTTTCGAGATCTCCTTATGGAATTATTGAGCCCCCAAAATGAATCTCCTTGAATATACCTTTCCAACGGGCTATCATACGCCTAAAACTGAGATCGTATGCAAAAGTTACGACCCCGGGAAATTAATGTACTAACTTACCCAAACGGGGCCCACATGACTTTTGGCGCTTCATCTCCTAGGCTTAGGTTTTTGGATGTCTAGGGTTTTTAACATTCCTGTTTATTGTAAAAGTCCTTCAAAGACTCATTGTAATCATCTTCTTGCGAATGAGTGCAGTCGTCACATCTCTTCTCAGAGATAAGCCGCCGCCATTCCAACAAGCTTGTTTCCGTTGCATTTTACAGTTTTAGCCTATTTCATTATTGAATAGAAAACTAGTTTTATTATATTTTTGTTATTTTTTTGTAAGAATTTGTTAATAATCTGTATTCATTTCGTTCTGCTCATAAAATCTGGATCAACTGATCCATAGGATCACTAGATTGAGCATGCAGGGACCAGACCCACAAGACTTCTACCTAGGGAAGGCTACAGATCACGCCCTAACACAGAGGATTAAGGATACCTATGGCGATGTAGAAAAGGGGACACAAGGCTACAAGGTAGCTTCCATCCAGAATGGCACAGTGCACCTGGCCTGCCAGCTGATTGCAGGAAAGATAGTGAGAAAGAAAAAACCTACGCAGGTCACAGGGTTCGTTGTTGACCTCGCTGAAAAAAGTGTAGAAGGACTCCAGATGAATTGGGCGAAGTACTTAGTCAACCGGCTTGAATTGGATTTCTGCGAAGCTCAAGATCAAGGCTATGAGTTCCATTTTAGCTGGCTGTTGATCCTCATAGCATTTACTGCCTGGGAGATGTCGGAAGGTGCGACCTTCCTGAACATTGAGCCATTCGAGCCACTCACTGCAAAGTTCGTCACGCTCTGGTACTCGAGCGATATGGGAAAACAATGGTAGTCGAACGCGGTATTCCACACATACTATCTCAAGTTAAAGAGGGCTATTGGGGCTGTCCCTCATATGACGTCGAACACCTTGCAACAATTCAGACCCCTCATGAAGTTATGCACAGATCAACGCTTTATTTATATCACTGGGCATGCAGACGAGCCTTAATCATATTATAAGCTCACAGAGGAGGACCTCTAAGAGATAAATAAGGACTGGTGTGCATAGCTCCTTATCCCTGCTGACCCCGCATAAAGAAGAGCCTCAATCATACTATAATCTCACAGAGGATGACCTCTAAGAGATAACTAAGGACTGGTATGCAGAGCTCCTTATCCCAGCTGACCCCGCATAAATGCCTGATCCCAAACTCATTGGCAGCTCATAGACCACTCACGAAGAGCATGACACCCCTGGAACCAGTAGAAGGAAAAATATAGAAGAGGTACATAACCTGAGCAGTGCATCAGAAGAAATTGCTTCAAAATCACCTGAACAAGGAGATAATAATGAAGTAGATAAAGAAGAGACCAATGGCAAAGAAGATCAACAAAAGCCAGGAGAAGTAACACCACCTAGGGATCCTGTTGATGAGGTTGATCCCTCTAAGAAAAGAAAGGTTTCACCCACGAAACCTATCTCGTGGAAGAAATCCAGAGCTAGTAAGACCAAGTTGCAGACTGTTCTCACGCTCGATGATTTCTACTTCATCATTGCAGCTGTATCAGATGCTTCGCAGGATATTATGCAGAACACAGAAGCCAAGAAAGCAACAATGTATGAAAAAATTGAGATAGTACTAAGAGGGGTACAACAAGCCCTTCACTCCAGTCGCGCAGTATCCACTGCACCCCCGCCATCAGAAGAACCAGAGTTGGGGGACGAACCTGCCCAATTCCGCCAAATAGTTGATGTGACCGAAGCTCACCTTCGTCAAGTGCAAGAAGAGAAAGAACATGCCACAGTGGCCCTGCAACAAGCACAATAGGAAATGGTAGAGCGACTTCGAGTTGCATAGCAAGAGAAGGATGACCTACACACCAAGTTCGAAGAGGAGAGAGCACAAATCTAACAAGAGAAAGAGCATTTGCTCGCAGAGCAGCTTGGAGTCAAAGGAGCAGTCATCATAGCACTTCGCTCTGTGACAGGCTTAGAAAAAAAGGTGGATGAACCAGTGGAGCATCAAGTCATGCAACTTGCGGAAGCTATCCAACAACTTCAACAGAGAATTGCATACCTAGAACTACAAATAGTTCTAAGAATCCTACAGGACGTGCGGGACTAAAGAGAATCCACTTCTTGGAGCGCAGTTGAGAGGATCAGAGAACTCGCTTTGGAATGTAAACAACTTAGTAGTATAAGTGCACACACCTATGAGTGACTTACTAAAGACCCTGAACTAAAGGCACTAGAGTCACAACTCCTGGAGGCAAAGAAGTAAGCAACAACAATACAAACGCAATTAAATCTCCTGTCAGCAGTTGAAAGGATGAAGCGATCCCAGGAACAACGCACTGTTCAATAGTAGGTCCACACCATACAGAGAAAAGTCATGGAAGTGACTCAGAGGCTCCAACCAGTCCAAGACGAAGCATGCCAACTGTTTGAGGAGATTGAAGGCTGAGGAGCAGAGTTGAAGCAAGTAGTCACTGCAGTCGAACAACACTTAGAGGGACCTGTCAATGAAGTAGTTATCCAAGAGTTCGTCGAGCAGGAGGCCTTGGCGCAACAACATGTCGAAGCAGCTCGAGTCAAGCTCAAGGTTTTTTAAGCAGAGCTACCCAGACCAAAATGACTCGGGACGAGTCACATGTAAGTGTTGGGGGCATGTTGGCCCTTGACCAAGTTTTGAGGATCCTTGGTCATGTTTGAACTATTTTGGGACTTCAACAGGCTGTCGAAGGCGGAGCACAAGTCAAAGTGGAGATCGTGGGATCTCGGCCCCTTGTTTAGGGATTTTTGAGTTTTGGGCTTATGTAACGGGTATGGGGATGTCGGCCCATGGGTTTACCTGTGTTTAGGCCCACTTTGTAATGTATAAATATATATCTAGGTGGTGTAAGAAGTAGTGCGAAGGATGATATAGACATCTGTGTGATGATATGCTAAGTGCAAGTGGTAGATGTACATGCTTTGTGCATACTGTGAGAAGCTTGCAAGGTTAAGTGCAAGTGACTGTAAGAGACCGTGTAAAGGCTCTATGCTGTGATCTAGCTCGGGGAAGGAGGATCTAGCAAAGTGTGCGCAGATCTCATGTCCTATGCGAAGTAATATCTCGTGGCATTGTGCATGTAGAAGATTGACAGAAGATAATAAAAGAGAAGAAGAGTTGGTGGACATAGCCCTAGGCTGGGGGTGAACCACGTATATCTTGTGTTGCTATGATTTGCTTGATGTATTGATGTGTTTATGTCTTTACTTTCTTAGTGCGTTGGCATAGATGAATGATAGATAGATCTTTTGATGCTTTCTGCTTAATAATATGAATGAATGCTAGATCTAACCTATGTGCTTAGTACTTGAATATACTAGATCTGGGTGAATACTGCATTGGTCTATTGTTAGGATTTATCTGCATTGTGAGTTAAGGATGAATACTAATAATATATAACTGCTAAGTGCTCCGTTAAGGTGTTACAATCATAGATCTGTGTCCCAGCTAAGGTTGACAACACTAGAGTCCTACAACCACCCCTCCTCCTACCTTGGGTGAGACTGCATCTGCTTCGTAGGTGTTTCCAAAAGAGCCGGAAGTTAGGGTTTTGTTGGTGCGTTGTTGAAGCGTTGAACCCTGGGTCTGCCCCTGTGCCAACAAGAAACAAGAGAACATACAAAAAAATTGAGGATATCATAAAATAAATAAATGACTATGATAAATCTATACAATGTGATACATACTTGTGTGTACAATGCACCCAATGAACATGCTACCTCTATTTTTGCATCAGTAGTGGGGTGAGGCACTGATGCATCCATAGGCGTAGAGGGTCTGCTGCTAGGATGCAACAACTAAAATAAACATACAATCAAATATCTATATAAATATACAAAATACAAAAAATATATATAATGATGAAGAACATAGATAGGGTTAAGATACTAACCTCCTCCATGAAGTTATGCTATCCACTGGGCTCTATAGGCCCATAACATTTTTTCCCATAATTCAAGCATCTGTGAGGTTCACATGGACGACTGCTATGTCCATGTTCCCTCTCCTCACTTTACTCTCTTGTGCATGCTAATGCTCCAAATCCTCTATCAATGTCACTGGTAGGTACCTCCTATCGAGATAATGCAACAAAGCTACTATGTTGCACTAGGCTACGAATCAACGAGGAGATGGATAGTTGTACTTGTTGCAAGTTATCTGAAACAGGAGGATGTTGGGTAGGGGGGTCGAGCCTTCACCTGGGGGGATGGGGACCTAACTTGGGTCGCACATGACATGCTCTCGGTCTTGTGTGGACCATCGACCCACCCCATGGAAGTCACCAATGTCAAAGTAGTTGACATGCTTAACCATAATAAACTCAACCCATAATTTTCTCACAAAATATAAAGGCATCTCCATGTTATTGCAGGGAGGTTTATAAAAATCCATGTACCACCTATCCATCCAGCTTTGATTGATTTGGGGATGGATGCACTATTCTATGGAGATGCGTTTCCTAGTCAATGGTAGTTCTTTTCCATTTCTAGGATCCCTAAAAATAGACAATATTTGTTGTTTTGAAATGCCCAGTTCTTTGACTTGGTTTCTGTCCAAACCAGTGCTATATTACTCATACATTCGTGCCCTATAATCAGAAATAGAGGTCAATTTCCCTTGGGCACTTGTAATGGACTGCATAATGATGTCCAAAGAAGTGGCCAAGGAGACTCTGCTAGGCTCTCTAATCTCCCTTAATTGTTCCCGAAGGGTTTGTAATATAACCAAAATCTCATCAATTTAAGTGTTTACATTGTGTGGTGGTGGTGGGATGGGGTTTTGATCTTCTTGGTTTTCTTGTGAGCGGTTTAAATTGTCTTGGGGTTCCATTGTATTATATATGTTTCAACTTAAAAACCATGTTATGTAAATTAGGTTCCTTTTTTATTTAAAATACAAAATTACAATTTTTTTCAAAATTTAGATTATTGGGAGCAAAATACTAAATTGGATTAAAATTAAGAAAAATGTAACATACCTAGACATGGTGGCCCCCTCCTCCCTTTCTTTCTCTTTTCTAGCTCCACTATGTTTGCCCAATAAGAGAAGTGCGAGGATGATTTATGCTCGGGCCCTTAATATATTTTTATTAGTAAGATTGCGATTTTGCCACTCAACCTACGTGGCAATCTACGTGGAGGTTCGACCATATCCGAACCTATAGGTATAGGAATGCGTGCGCATTCCTAGGAACACATACAAGTTCCTGTCAGTGCACGTTCTTAATCATGCCCTTGCCACTTTTTCGACCACCTAGTTCTTGCACTCACCCTTAAATTCCCAAGGAAGGTAAAATGACTTTAATTCATACTATTCCAAAAATAGAAAAACCTATGGTTCATAGGTAGTGAGTACAATGGCAATTAATGGCAATTGACATCTCTGCTTAAATGTCCAAGGAAGGTAAAATAATTTTAATTCATACTATTCCAAAAATAGTAAAACTTATGGTCAATAGCTAGTGAGGATAACAATCATTGGCTTTGATTAATGAATGTGGAATGACTT
>JZKD02S2395141.1:0-14418 GCA_000966675.3 Picea glauca
TGATCGAATTGGAAATTAAAAAGAAAAAGATGGATTCATCTCCTCCCGTGGTTGTCATTCGTTGTCAATTCCTTGAGTGTAAAAAATTGTAGGTATCTAGAAGTTACAAATGGTTAATCAATTGTTTTGTACAACAACATTGAAATTATTCTTTACCTAATCCACCCTAAACTTTCTACCAATCATGTGTAGTGATTACCTTATCTTTGTTGGACATTTCCCTTTTCTCCACCATATAATTCATCATATTTGCGGAGTTTACAGAGGTGATATTCTCCTTTTTTAACTGTATTTTAGGGAAACGCTCAATGGTATTGTTTCTTAATTAGTTAAACCAAATACATTTCTACCTCGATCAATTCGAGTGAGCTCCAAAACCTATTACCTATTAAATTCCATTTCCAAGGGTCGATTCCTTGGATATGATCATGTAGTAGGAATTTGAGAAGTTCAATTTATCTCTATGACAACTCTAGATATGATCTTTACACACCTATCCCAAACTAATTTGAAGGATCAAGTGTATGCTAGTCGATTTTATTCTAAATCCATGGATTCAATGTGATTGAATCTTGTGATAAAAAAGTACTTTATTTTGCAATATAAACCTTATATCTTGTTGATATTGACAGGAACATTTGTGCCTTAAAAGGGTTGCAAATAATCATACATTAGGGTTGGTAGGTATCTGCAAAATATGAAATTTAAGATATGATTTCTCCTTTATAATTGATGGCACTTATTTGTTGAGTTTGGGAACCATCACTGCAACAAGATTTTATGAGGTTATATCATTCATCAATGTAGTACCATTCAACGGGATTAATATCACTTGAGGCTGATTTCATTTCCCTGCAATACTTGGTATAAATATCATTGTGGGATTGGTACAAACCCATTATTTGATCATCAAAAAAATGGTATAACACATCATTGTTGTCTCATATATGTTGGTGCATTTAGTGAGGAATGTATAGCGATTTGTATCATGTATAAAGGTGGAAATTTTGAAGCCTAAATCTCCTCATAAAAAACTATTGGACTTAATTTCAATCTGAATTTTTAATTCATTTTTTGTGTTGTCCATAACTACCTTATTTCTTCGTTGGAGGTCTCAATGAAATGTAGCCCTACACTAAAATATTCAAGCAAACTACAGACAAGTATTCAATCTCTTCATTGTTTTTTGCCCAATGGACTATGTTAGAGAATCTTGTCAAGATCATAACTTAAAGGAATATTTAATAGCTCATTGATATCACATTTGGATATGTATATTTGGGTTTAATAGATCACATCATTGAAGGGTATATCTAGAACATTTGCTTGCTACCCTTCACTGCAGAATTAATTGTTTGGGTATGCCAATATACTTCCATGTTGCATTAATTTCTTTCATGGTTCATAGTTTATTTTTGATGAATGGTTTGTGATGTTCACATGAAAGCATGCTCGAAATACATTGAGTATATATTGAGTTGAAAAGAACTTGCGTTATTTCTTGTGATTTAAAAAGTACTACATGCTTAGTGGTTTCAATGATCATTTATGGTTGGGCATTGACATTATACGTGGAATACTCTTGCAAGAAATATTTAACTTTTCATCATTGATAATTGTCAATATTGATTCATTCCCTTGGAGAAGATCATCAAATTTGTGTCAAGTCAGGTCTTTCCCCTTTCATAGTATCAATTACAATGACAGGACTTAGCTTAACTATGCGAGATTCCCCCTTAGGTTAGTGATCCTAGCCTAGAATGTTAGATGCAAGGCCATTGAGGTGACACTGAGTAGCTTGTATATTTGTATTCTTAGTCTTTACCTCACATTAAAAGATATACTTTTCCTTTAGGGAGTGTCTGAGAGATAACAATTATCATGATCATCATCACGATGATGACCACACTCTCTCAACCATAATACCATTGGAATTAATGGGAAAGAATAGATCCAACTTAATAATCAATCGAGTACAAAGTGTTCATATCATCATCAATAATGTTTTCATATTCATCATTGTTGTGGTCATCATCATCATTTCCATCGTTGTGATCATCATCACCATGACGAAAATGATGATAATAATGATGTTGTTGTTATATTTTAGCTAAGTCGACACCATGGTTGATATATTATACCACCAACACATAAACCTCTAACTCATATCTACTTGACACATGTACCTTCATCCCTATGACATATTGGATCATCTCTCCCCTATCACTGGGGGGTTGAATACCCAAGGTTCATCAAGATTTGACCAACAAAACCCTAAGGCATTGGCATATTTAATCTTCTATCTAAGGCCAAAGAAGGTATCACTTGAGATGCCATGATAATCATAGAGACCACTTATTCTTGTGTTGGATGTGAAGGGATAGTGTATACAAGGAAGCCTCTCGTTCATACATACATTTTTTCATTCATAATGAAACATAGAGTACTAAACATTAACCATTAAGATAAATATACATTTACTCAGAAAAATCATTGTTATAGAAAGATTTGCCTCATCATTTCTATCTTGCACAGAGGGCCTTTTTCCATTTCCCTATGCAGACTTATCAACCCCCTTTTGATAAATCCAGAGCCAAAATTATATATTTTTCCACATATACGCTCCCTAATTGCTATGCAAGACGCGTATATGCTTTCTACTCCACTACATCTCGTGTATATCGAGGTTTGTGCCAGAAAATATAAAATGAGGTCAAGTTTCCATGTCACGACAAAAGATCTCTGATCTCTGTCCTTCCATATACTAGAAACGTTCTGACTCAGCCCTTTAGTTGCATTATGGAGGCTATAAGAGTAGAATTTCAAGATATGGAAAAAGAGGAGAAAGAATTCAACTTTGAGAGAAAAGTTACTCTGGAGAAATTACTTCATATTGAGTCTACATCCCTTTGTCCCTCAAGTCTGAACACAGTGTTTAGCCACCAAGCTCTTTCCTTATTGTCGAGAGGACCTCATTATCTCTTTGCTATGAGCTTGCATTTGGTGGAGGATTGAAGTTGTGGAGACCCAGTTGGAAGGAAATTGGTTTCTTGGTTTCGAACTGTGCCGACACGGAAGTCCGTAATGTTGATACTTCTGTTGATCAATTATTAATAGAAATACTCCTTTCCCATCCTATCGATATCTTGCAAATATATGATTATTATCCATGGGCATGTTTGTAATGTTTATTAATGGATTTTGCTATCTAATGTGCTAACTCATTTTATATATTGTCACTATATACTTGCATCGCTTGTTTGTTGAGAACTTCTTGCAGGTGTAAAGATTTGGGTCAAAGTGCTCAACGGTAGAACGACATCAAACGATTGGACCGAGGTAGGCTTCTTCCTCATATTGCACATTTGTTTATATAGCACATGTTGGAATTGAGTTGATTTCTGCAGTCATACCTATCTATTGTGGTTTACCCTTGGCCATAGAGAGTTTTTCCCTTGTAACAGAATTGACGACTCCACTGGGGAGAGATCTTCCTTCTAAGGGTTGAATTGTTTTTCCTTCTTACATTGTTTTTTTTTTCCTTTGTGTTTCTTGTCNTGATCGAATTGGAAATTAAAAAGAAAAAGATGGATTCATCTCCTCCCGTGGTTGTCATTCGTTGTCAATTCCTTGAGTGTAAAAAATTGTAGGTATCTAGAAGTTACAAATGGTTAATCAATTGTTTTGTACAACAACATTGAAATTATTCTTTACCTAATCCACCCTAAACTTTCTACCAATCATGTGTAGTGATTACCTTATCTTTGTTGGACATTTCCCTTTTCTCCACCATATAATTCATCATATTTGCGGAGTTTACAGAGGTGATATTCTCCTTTTTTAACTGTATTTTAGGGAAACGCTCAATGGTATTGTTTCTTAATTAGTTAAACCAAATACATTTCTACCTCGATCAATTCGAGTGAGCTCCAAAACCTATTACCTATTAAATTCCATTTCCAAGGGTCGATTCCTTGGATATGATCATGTAGTAGGAATTTGAGAAGTTCAATTTATCTCTATGACAACTCTAGATATGATCTTTACACACCTATCCCAAACTAATTTGAAGGATCAAGTGTATGCTAGTCGATTTTATTCTAAATCCATGGATTCAATGTGATTGAATCTTGTGATAAAAAAGTACTTTATTTTGCAATATAAACCTTATATCTTGTTGATATTGACAGGAACATTTGTGCCTTAAAAGGGTTGCAAATAATCATACATTAGGGTTGGTAGGTATCTGCAAAATATGAAATTTAAGATATGATTTCTCCTTTATAATTGATGGCACTTATTTGTTGAGTTTGGGAACCATCACTGCAACAAGATTTTATGAGGTTATATCATTCATCAATGTAGTACCATTCAACGGGATTAATATCACTTGAGGCTGATTTCATTTCCCTGCAATACTTGGTATAAATATCATTGTGGGATTGGTACAAACCCATTATTTGATCATCAAAAAAATGGTATAACACATCATTGTTGTCTCATATATGTTGGTGCATTTAGTGAGGAATGTATAGCGATTTGTATCATGTATAAAGGTGGAAATTTTGAAGCCTAAATCTCCTCATAAAAAACTATTGGACTTAATTTCAATCTGAATTTTTAATTCATTTTTTGTGTTGTCCATAACTACCTTATTTCTTCGTTGGAGGTCTCAATGAAATGTAGCCCTACACTAAAATATTCAAGCAAACTACAGACAAGTATTCAATCTCTTCATTGTTTTTTGCCCAATGGACTATGTTAGAGAATCTTGTCAAGATCATAACTTAAAGGAATATTTAATAGCTCATTGATATCACATTTGGATATGTATATTTGGGTTTAATAGATCACATCATTGAAGGGTATATCTAGAACATTTGCTTGCTACCCTTCACTGCAGAATTAATTGTTTGGGTATGCCAATATACTTCCATGTTGCATTAATTTCTTTCATGGTTCATAGTTTATTTTTGATGAATGGTTTGTGATGTTCACATGAAAGCATGCTCGAAATACATTGAGTATATATTGAGTTGAAAAGAACTTGCGTTATTTCTTGTGATTTAAAAAGTACTACATGCTTAGTGGTTTCAATGATCATTTATGGTTGGGCATTGACATTATACGTGGAATACTCTTGCAAGAAATATTTAACTTTTCATCATTGATAATTGTCAATATTGATTCATTCCCTTGGAGAAGATCATCAAATTTGTGTCAAGTCAGGTCTTTCCCCTTTCATAGTATCAATTACAATGACAGGACTTAGCTTAACTATGCGAGATTCCCCCTTAGGTTAGTGATCCTAGCCTAGAATGTTAGATGCAAGGCCATTGAGGTGACACTGAGTAGCTTGTATATTTGTATTCTTAGTCTTTACCTCACATTAAAAGATATACTTTTCCTTTAGGGAGTGTCTGAGAGATAACAATTATCATGATCATCATCACGATGATGACCACACTCTCTCAACCATAATACCATTGGAATTAATGGGAAAGAATAGATCCAACTTAATAATCAATCGAGTACAAAGTGTTCATATCATCATCAATAATGTTTTCATATTCATCATTGTTGTGGTCATCATCATCATTTCCATCGTTGTGATCATCATCACCATGACGAAAATGATGATAATAATGATGTTGTTGTTATATTTTAGCTAAGTCGACACCATGGTTGATATATTATACCACCAACACATAAACCTCTAACTCATATCTACTTGACACATGTACCTTCATCCCTATGACATATTGGATCATCTCTCCCCTGTCACTGGGGGGTTGAAGACCCAATGTTCATCAAGATTTGACCAACAAAACCCTAAGGCGTTGGCATATTTAATCTTCTATCTAAGGCCAAAGAATGTATCAATTGAGATGCCATGATAATCATAGAGACCACTTATTCTTGTGTTGGATGTGAAGGGATAGTGTATACAAGGAAGCCTCTCGGTCATACATACATTTTTTCATTCATAATGAAACATAGAGTACTAAACATTAACCATTAAGATAAATATACATTTACTCAGAAAAATCATTGTTATAGAAAGATTTGCCTCACCATTTCTATCTTGCACAGAGGGCCTTTTTCCATTTCCCTATGCAGACTTATCAACCCCCTTTTGATAAATCTAGAGCCAAAATTATATATTTTTCCACATATACGCTCCCTAATTGCTATGCAAGATGCGTATATGCTTGCTACTCCACTACATCTCGTGTATATCGAGGTTTGTGCTAGAAAATAAAAAATGAGGTCAAGTTTCCATGTCACGACAAAAGATCTCTGATCTCTGTCCTTCCATATACTAGAAACGTTCCGACTCAGCCCTTTAGTTGCATTCTGGAGGCTATAAGAGTAGAATTTCGAGCTATGGAAAAAGAGGAGAAAGAATTCAACTTTGAGAGAAAAATTACTCTGGAGAAATTACTTCATATTGAGTCTACATCCCTTTGTCCCTCAAGTCTGAACACAGTGTTTAGCCACCAAGCTCTTTCCTTATTGTCGAGAGGACCTCATTACCTCTTTGCTGTGAGCTTGCATTTGGTGGAGGATTGAAGTGGTGGAGACCCAGTTGGAAGGAAATTGGTTTCTTGGTTTCAAACTGTGCCGACATGGAAGTCCGTAATGTTGATACTTCTGTTGATCAATTATTAATAGAAATACTCCTTTCCCATCCTATCGATATCTTACAAATATATGATTATTATCCATGGGCATGTTTGTAATGTTTATTAATGGATTTTGCTATCTAATGTGCTAACTCATTTTATATATTGTCACTATATACTTGCATCGCTTGTTTGTTGAGAACTTCTTGCAGGTGTAAAGATTTGGGTCAAAGTGCTCAACGGTAGAACGACATCAAACGATTGGACCGAGGTAGGCTTCTTCCTCATATTGCACATTTGTTTATATAGCACATGTTGGAATTGAGTTGATTTCTGCAGTCATACCTATCTATTGTGGTTTACCCTTGGCCATAGAGAGTTTTTCCCTTGTAACAGAATTGACGACTCCACTGGGGAGAGATCTTCCTTCTAAGGGTTGAATTGTTTTTCCTTCTTACATTGTTTTTTTTTTCCTTTGTGTTTCTTGTCGTATCACAGTTGGACAGAGTTTGTTCACTCTGGGTCTGAGTTTTTCAGCCTTTTACCCTTGCTTAGCCTTGTTTTAAAAGATATACACAATTTTTCCCCTGACAGCCGCATATACACGCTTGTTGTCCCGCTACAAGAGGCGTATATATGCCCTTCTCTCTTGAACAGTCACGTATACCACTTCCCCTTGCTTTCTTTCTTGGTTTAGTAACTGTTGAGTAGGTTTTGAGGATCATTGAGCCTTCTCAGGTCTCTGTGGTTCCTGTTGAGATTATCTGGGATGACAGGAAACCTGTTTAAAGTTGAATTTTTGGGCGACGTCTTTCTCTTTGTTTTTCGTTTTTGATTTGTCCTTGGTAGTTGGGTCGTCTGCTTAGCTGCTTGGTATTCTACTCAAGTGATTTATTTTATACACAGTAGAATTTATATATCAAGTCGCTTATCAATCCATGCATTTTCTTTTTAGTACATTGAAAATACAAAAAAATAGGTATTTTGCATTGGTTGTTATTTTTGTCTTTGAACCTTTATCATTAGCTTAGCACATTTAGCGAAAGATTGCATTTTACTTCAGAGTTGCAGAGTTAAAATTGAAGATTGCAATGTTTTTATTTAGCATATCATTCATTGAAAAGTTAAAGTTAGGCTTTGCATTATATCTATTTTTATTTTCATGCAGAGTCATAACACCATGAGTTTCATTTCCATACCTTTTTGAGTAATCACAGCTAATAAAATTTAAGATTTAAACTAAAATTGATTAGTAACGATTTTATTGTTTAGGGTGCACAAACTAGCCTAGGATTTAGTGCCTTGGAATAGGATTTTGTGAGTAAACTTCTCCAAGGAAATTAAATNCAAATATATGATTATTATCCATGGGCATGTTTGTAATGTTTATTAATGGATTTTGCTATCTAATGTGCTAACTCATTTTATATATTGTCACTATATACTTGCATCGCTTGTTTGTTGAGAACTTCTTGCAGGTGTAAAGATTTGGGTCAAAGTGCTCAACGGTAGAACGACATCAAACGATTGGACCGAGGTAGGCTTCTTCCTCATATTGCACATTTGTTTATATAGCACATGTTGGAATTGAGTTGATTTCTGCAGTCATACCTATCTATTGTGGTTTACCCTTGGCCATAGAGAGTTTTTCCCTTGTAACAGAATTGACGACTCCACTGGGGAGAGATCTTCCTTCTAAGGGTTGAATTGTTTTTCCTTCTTACATTGTTTTTTTTTTCCTTTGTGTTTCTTGTCATATCACAGTTGGACAAAGTTTGTTCACTCTGGGTCTGAGTTTTTCAGCCTTTTACCCTTGCTTAGCCTTGTTTTAAAAGATATACACCCTTTTTCCCCTGACAGCCGCATATACACGCTTGTTTTCCCACTACAAGAGGTGTATATATGCCCTTCTCTCTTGAACAGTCACGTATACCACTTCCCCTTGCTTTCTTTCTTGGTTTAGTAACTATTGAGTAGGTTTTGAGGATCATTGAGCCTTCTTAGGTCTCTGTGGTTCCTGTTGAGATTATCTGGGATGACAGGAAACCTGTTTAGAGTTGAATTTTTGGGCGACGTCTTTCTCTTTGTTTTTCATTTTTGATTTGTCCTTGGTAGTTGGGTCGTCTGCTTAGCTGCTTGGTATTCTACTCAAGTGATTTCTTTTATACACAGTAGAATTTATATATCAAGTCGCTTATCAGTCCATGCATTTTCTTTTTAGTACATTGAAAATACAAAAAAATAGGTATTTTGCATTGGTTGGTATTTTTGTCTTTGAACCTTTATCATTAGCTTAGCACATTTAGCGAAAGATTGCATTTTACTTCAGAGTTGCAGAGTTAAAATTGAAGATTGCAATGTTTTTATTTAGCATATCATTCATTGAAAAGTTAAAGTTAGGCTTTGCATTATATCTATTTTTATTTTCATGCAGAGTCATAACACCATGAGTTTCATTTCCATACCTTTTTGAGTAATCACAGCTAATAAAATTTATGATTTAAACTAAAATTGATTAGTAACGATTTTATTGTTTAGGGTGCACAAACTAGCCTAGGATTTAGTGCCTTGGAATAGGATTTTGTGAGTAAACTTCTCCAAGGAAATTAAATCAACATATGTGTCTGAGACAGGGAGTTGAGAAATCCATTGTATAATTGGTAATATCAGGAGGCTCCGCTCACACTGGAGTTAAGAACGAGGTCGCGAGAAGTTTGTTGAAGGGATAAACCCTGGATACTCACCTAGCATCAAAGATATTTATATGGATTTACTCGTATTTAGGGATCTTACTAGTATCCATACCTCTATGAGAGGTAGTACTTTCAAGGTTTCAGGCTTTGCTACCTTTCCCATATGGTAATCCAGACTTACAACTGTTCGCTTGTGCATCGGTTATACAATGGTTGATTAGTTGCTTAACTTAGGTTTCTCATAGGTTACTTGCAAGGGTTATTCTTCTTGTATCCTGAGTTAGATAGGGGTTAGACAACACACAACCTTTATGGAGGATTACCTCTCCGGAGGGATCTGACCAACTGGTTGTTAAGCCTACGAGGGCCCTTATAACTGATTATGTTACCTCCAAACTTTAGCAGGGAGTCTGAAGTCCCTCTTGGACGAGGCATACCTTGTTTAGTGAGGGAGGCCACTCAACCACTTTATTCTATTTGCATGCATATTGGTTGTTTGACTTTTTGGTATCCTCTTTGATTACTAGTTGGTCCTAGGACTCTGGTTTTTGGTTTCATTATCATTTATAATAGAGTGCCTTTTACTCCTCCATTCACCGCTACCCCCCCCCATGATGCCTCCTCATTTCATGGGGGAAGACCCTTATATTTTTTACAATGGTATGCATGATTACAATGATCAATCCACACCTCGGGTCTCTAGTCATTGTTTTGTTGATATTCCTTCCCACATGCAACCCCCTCCCTGGTCTACTTATATGAATCCTAGCATTGGACCCGGAGGCACCATCACTCCCATGCCCACTTCTTCATTTGATATGAGTCATGTTCCCATGGGAGGTTGGAACCTTCCACCTTATGGATCCAATCCTAGCTATGTTCTTTCAGGAACTAGTGCTCAAATGGGTGCTTATTACACCCCACCCATGTATCTTTCATCTGTCATGTTCATCCCTTTGAACACTTATTCTACACCAGGTCCTCAAGTACCCCCAGGTCTTCCATATGGGGAGAATCAATTTTATAATTCAGGTTACCCAACTTATGGGACACCCTCACAAGGGGGCAACATATATCCTCACTTGAATAATTCTTATCCTACCTCCTCAGTCTCTTTGCAGACCTCAGTGATGATGCCTATCCAGACCTCTTCACACCGCCTTGGCATAAACCACCATGTTTCTGGGCCAGGACAAGGAGTATACCAGGATCCTTTCTGGCCTGCAATGTTTCAGAATCAATCTTTTTCGGGACCTTGGAATCAAATACCGCAATCTATCGCTAGCCCAACCATTGGAAGCCACACTAGTGCACCATCGCCCACCTCTGCTAGTCATGTTGGAGATGAGTCGACACTTTCTACAAATCATGTTGACAACTCACTTCCAACCTCTGCCAATTATGTTGGGGGCACCATCCTTTTCACCTCAGATCATAGCCGTGTCACATCTCTGAATCCTATTCATCATACAAGAGACGACTCTCTTTCCTCGGCCAGTCCCATCGAGAAACCTAAACGTCTCAGACGTAAGCCTAAATTCCTTTGAAAAACTTGTGAAGGAAGCCATCTTACTCGCTTGTTCCCAGTGACCATCGGGATACCAGAGGCATGGGGCTCACCCAAAATACCTTCGGACTTCAAGACACCCATGGTTCCTCCTCACACCACTTCACCTTTAATGATCTTAGTGGTCTCACTGCTGAGATTTTCCTTTGACCTCACCCCCTCCATGGAGGGTGAAGTGTCTCCTGCCCCCATTACCATGCATCCTCTTCAACCTATAATTGAAGAAGTGACCACGGCAGTGCCATTTATGGTTAAACTAACTCTGCTTGAAAAGTGTGATGCACCCTCTAGTCATGTCATCAACATTCCAAGCCTTCCCCCTTCTGAACATGAGAGATTCATTCTTCCTCTGAATACTCTCTCTCCGAGTTCTAACGAGGTCCCCTTCGACTGGGACGACTTGACGAGACATCCCATACCCCCACCTATGTCTGTTCCACTAAGAGACATTATTCGAACCATAACAGAGACTATATACTATGTTAGCACTTTCTCCTCCTCAACTTGGAGATCTTTGGGCTTTCCCAAGATTTTGTCAACGATCTGCGGGAGACTAAATTTTCGCAGAAGGCCAAGATGGGAGCCTTGGAATCCCCCTTTACATCTTGATTAGAACTAAACAAGAATCTTAGTTAATCTCTTGTCCGACTCGTTATTAAAAATTGAAAATATCGCCGAGTGATTTGTCCCTTTCACACTCGTTAAAATTGGATTTGAAAGATCATGAGTCTTAGTTAAGCTCTTTTCCGACTCGCTATAAAAAATAGAAAAGATCACCGAGTGAACTTGTCTTTTTCACACTCGTAAATTGGATTTGAAAAGACATCTATTTGGCACAAGTTTACCCATTTTTCACACCAAGTAGACTAAAAGATATAAAAAAGGACATTTTTTAGCGTTAAATTGTGATTGCATCTCATGCCCTTGCTTGTAGTATTGAGCCTTTAGCTGGTTCTCGCTTTGCATTATAAACCATGGCCCAAGAAGCTTGCATCCTCAACTAAGCAGAGCCTTGTTTATATCCTTCTCAATTTGGAACCCTATACCCTGGAGGGAACATCACCCCGAGTGTCCATCTCTCGCATGCATTTCCTTGCATTGAGCATAGGTACATTCCACTGATGGAACTAGTTTTTCTTACTTGTGACACTCGTTCCCTCCTCTGTATCATAGCATTCACTTGTTATGAAAAAACAAAAAAAGACAGGTGGGAAGGGAGTACTATATTGTAATTGGCAGCAGTTGTATCGCCTTTGAACAGAGCACAAAGTTATTGAGTCCTTGCATCATCATAATTTTGGGTTTAACATGGCCTTAGGAAGCTGATCTCATTACAGAATTTTCTCTACCAACTGGTTAATCTTCCGATCACTATAGAGAACATTATGGATGCCTCCTGCATCTAGTTGTCACATCATTAAGTCTATGTTGTCGGATTCCACCGTATGTCTCATGCTCTTGTTCAAAGGAAGTCTATCAACCTGTGTCAGCCACTCCTCAGAAATATTGACTTTGAATGTCATTCATACCCTCGGTTTGTCTCAGAATCACATGATACTTTGGTCTTATGATGCACCCTGGCCCTACTTTCATCATTGGTAGGTCACCTTGAACCCAACAATTGACATTTCATCATGGGTCGTTGACTAGGTGTTCTCCCTTATGTTTGATGACAAGACATTTATTCACACTTTGGGATTCATGCAATGTCTTGGATTCCATTAGCCTTATTGGTGGGTTCCTCGCCTTTTTTAGCAGTTTTCATCATTGGCTACTATTCAGAGGGTCTTTTTCATGTACCGCTTGCATTTGGCACACGCGAAAGATGCACATGGTCATTGGTTCGTGAACATGTTCTTCATCCGATCTCCGCCAAATCATAAAGCTCTTGCTTTGTTCCTCGTGCTGACTTCTGAGAGATGCTTTAATGCTCTCCTTTCAGTGGGGCTCTTTCCATCGACTTCAACTCATGTATTCTAGATACGAGACCTAGAGTCTTATGAGTACCTTGAGACTTGCAGTCATTAGTGGCAGGCTCTCTCACCATTGAAAAATGGGAATACATCAATGTCTCCTGATCAATGGATCTCTCAAGTGTTTGACACCAGCTCCTTTATTCACATTTGTAGAGATGTAGTCGGTGCCTTGATACCTACTTTCATCATTGGTAGGTTGTCTCATGTTTGTTAATGGTATACCTCAATGACCGGTAATCAAACGACGTCTCATCGTGTTTGACCTCAACTCATTTATTCACATGATGTAGACTTGCACCATTGGTGGATTGTATTGAAGACTTGAAGAAATCACTTTGTGGATGCATCTTTCCTAAGCTGTTGCTTCCATTTCATTGGAACAACACCTATTTGACTTCAACGATCATGGGAGATTAGATTTTACTCCATGGTATACAGATATCTTCAGATTGATTTTGAGACTGGTTTCACTAGGCCTTGTTCGTGACTATGACAACTATTGGCATGTAACCGCACTTATACTTGCCTACTCATGGCCATGAACACTTGTTGGTATATTTTCCACATGGATCTGCATTGTATTCTCGGTAGCCATGTATGCAAATTCAGTACATAATGTAATGAAAAATTGAGTTCGTCCAGCTAGTTCTCTACCACTCCACTTCTGGGTTATTTATAATGTATTTCGGCCATTGTAGATACTCCTTTGTTCTCACACATTAGGGGGCATCTGTTATAGCAAGATTTGCCTCACCATTTCTATCTTGCATAGAGGGCCTTTTTCCATTTCCCTATGTAGACTTATCAACCCCCTTTTGATAAATCCAGAGCCAAAATTACATATTTTTCCACATATACGCTCCCTAACGGTTATGCAAGATGCGTATACGCTTGTTGCTCCACTACAACTCGTGTATATCTGGATTTGTTCCAGAAATTACAAAATGAGGTCAAGTTTCCATGTCACGTCAAAAGATATCTGATCTTTGGCCTTCCATATACTAGAAATGTTCCGACTCGGCCCTTCAGTTGCATTTTGGAGGCTATAAGATCACAATTTCGAGCTATGGAAAAAGAGGAGAAAACATTCAACTTTGAGAGCAAAGTTACTCTGGAGAAATTACTTCATATTGAGTCTGCATCCCTTTGTCCCTCAAGTTTGAACATAGTGTTCAGCCCCCAAGATCTTTCCTTATTGTCGAGAGGACCTCATTACCTCTTTGCTATGAGCTTGCATTTGGTGGAGGATTGAAGTGGTGGAGACCTAGTTGGAAGGAACTTGGTTTCTTGGTTTCAAACCGTGCCGACACAGAAGTCTATAATGTTGATACTTCTGTTGATCAATTATTAATAGAAATACTCCTTTCTCATCCTATCGATATCTTGCAAATATATGATTATTATCCATGGGCATGTTTGTAATGTTTATTAATGGATTGTTCTATCTAATGTGCTAACTCATTTTATATATTGTCACTATATACTTGCATCACTTGTTTGTTGAGAACTTCTTGTAGGTGTAAAGCTTTGGGTCAAAGTGCTCAATGGTAGAATGA
>JZKD02S2395152.1:0-14603 GCA_000966675.3 Picea glauca
AAGTTTGACATTATCAGGGTGACCAAAAGGCAAAGATTAAAATTTGAATAATTTGCGACGATACGATTGAATTTATCCTTATCGTTGAAAAAAAAATTGAATTAAAAACTCATATGTAGTAGTGTGACGAGGCTTTGGGAAAGATGCGCGAAATGAAAATAATACCATACCATGTTGTAGACTAAAGAATGAGGATTATGTAGGTGCTAATGGTTTCAAAAATGAAGGTCCTGAGCTCTCATATGGTATATTAGAGGTTTGGGTTCCGGGCGTATAAATAGTAGTGGGTCCCACAATGCCATGTAATTTGTACCTTATGTGACTCTAGTGAATCTATGTGAGATAGAGCTTCATTACATTGTCTAGGGAGAAATGATTACTGTTGCGAGAGAGCCAAGTGTTGGACAAGAATTTTGGATACAGTTTTGAGGAAAATCCTAAGTATGAAGAATATGCACAACAAGAGAGGAAATAAGAGAAGGAAGGAGCAGAGTGGGAAGTAAAGGCACATTCAGGAGTAAAGTACATAGTAAAGGCATACTTGGAAGCAAAAAGAAAGATAATAAAGCAAGATAATAAAGTAGGAAGATAAAGTGGGAGAAAAGGAAGGACAAAAATTTGGAATGAAAAAGAAAAGAGGTGTTCACAATAAGGAAGAACATCATTCAATAAGGAAAAAAAAACATGCAGACGCAAAATCAGAAAAAGCACAGCCGAACAAAGAGTTACCATGAGTTTTAATGAGTCAGAATGAGTTGTAATTGGGCTTTGGGGATAAGCAAGTAGGGTTTTGAGCCCTAGATTCTATGTATAAATATGTAATGGGTTGGGAAGAAAGGGGTTCGCAAGGAGAGTAAGAGAATAGACTAAGGATGAATGAGATTCTATGCTGAAAGGTTTAGGGAGAGATGTAAAGAGAGGCTTTCATTGCAGAGTGGCTAGGAAATCTAGAGAGAGAGATATCTTGATATATCTATTATAAGTGCAATGTGAAGTCCTAGAATGATTACAAAAAACATAATAAAGAAGCCAATCGTTGTGCACATAGCCCAAATTTCTATGAACCATGTTAATTATTGTGTCTTCTTGTCTTTTCATGTGATTTTTGATGAATAGTATGTTTATGCATGTTAGCATAGATCTATTTATTATATGATCACTACGTAGTAATTATAGATGTTATGGTGAATAGTTTATGTTGTAATATTAATCATGATGGTACTGCATAAGATCAATTAATAAGTAACCAAGGGATAACAAAAACATGATAATGTAGACATAGTTGATAAGTAAGAATGAATAAGATGATCGCCTCCCATCCTATCACTACTACAAAACTTGGTTCCTGCAGCCCCAATAGATGCCTCGGGTGAGACTTCACTTGCATGTAGGTGATGTTGAAAGGGAAGGTATATAAAGGGTTTTGTTAGTTAAGATAACTTGAACCTAGGGTCTTACAACCGTGTTCCAACAAATGGTTATGTTGTCGGGACCTAGAATATGTGATTGAGGGAATGTTTTGAAGGTTGACTAAGAAATAGATCTCATAATGGCTATAAGAGAAGGAACAAGAATTTTCATGAAAAGAGAATAGAAACCCTCGGATGAGAGAAAAGAAATGGATGTAAAGGTATGTGTACACAAAGTTGCATGATTTGTTTCTTATTATTTTGATTGAGTAGTTGGAAATATTAGTGGAAAATAATGGAAGGTACTAAACCGCAATGTCGAGGAACTAAAATCCTGAGTTGGTAAGGTAGTTGGATTTTGTAAGTAATAAGACTTTTCATGCTATTGATTTCTAGTTGGATAATATATTGGGAGGTTATATTATAGAATTTTCAATGGATTGTACCCATTCATACAGTGTTGTAGAGAGAGATTTCTTCAAGGGTCCGCACGAATGGCTTATGAAATCATTGGGTGATTAGATAAAGATGTTGTTGTGCAATAAGTGCATGATGAAAATGGAGTCTATTTGTTAAGGATCTTCATGCATATAGGGGGACCCGGGGATGAAAAGAGGATAGTATGAAGGTAGTAAATGATGAAGGAAGAAATGAAGAAAGAATGGAGGGGATGAGGATGCAGAAAAAATAAGAAGGTGTATCAGAAGAGGAATATGAGTTTGGAATATTGTGTAGTGGAAGAAGGTATAAGAGGCGAAAGACTAGGGATAAGAAAGGAGAGTCGTGTAGCGAGCTTGAGGGAAGATAACCCTCCAAAATAGTCCATATTGTAGAAATATTGTGAATAAAAGGAGAGGAAGAGAATTCTCAGTGCAGTCCTATAATAGAATAACTGGTACGTCCTACTCAGACAAAATATTGTGTCAACTCCACAACCCCGTGTGCATCACCAATATCTGAAATCACATTTGAGGATTTTTCAAAAGCACTTGTAGTTAGTAAGGGAGGACATAGTAGAAATATCCAGATCAGTGGAAGTAGTGTGCTAAGTCAAAGTCAACCAACATCATCGAGGGGAAGTACTACATAGAACAATATGGCAGGGGTAGACAAAACACTAATACTACCTAAGTTCCAGGGATTTTGATTGGAGAACCCAGAGAAACAACTATTCGTAAGTGAGACAATTTGGGTAGTGAATAATGTCCAAGATGAGTTTGTAAATATTTCGTAGTTGGTGAAAACATTTAGAGGCCACACACTAGTTTGGTACATGAAACTGCAGAGTACCACACTTACAAGACAAGCAAGGATGCTAGTAGATATTAGACAAGCATTGTTTAAAGAGTTCAAGAAGTGAAATTTTGAGTCGCAACACATTACATAATTGAAGGAAATTAAACAGGTGTAGACTAAATCAGTTTGGGATTATAACCAACATATTAAGGATCTGATGGGTAGAGTGGCATTCCATATCCCTGATCAACAACATCAAGAATGGTTCATTGTAGGATTACTACCACGCATTTTCCAGTCATTGATTCAACAGAAGTTTGTGTTGCATCCAAAATATTTGGAGATTACAATGAAATTGGAAGCATCTCCCATAGGAAATGGTGGAGGGATATCGCAAGTACATATGCAGTTAATTGACTTGACAATTCAATTGGAAGAACTTACAATAGGGAAGGAGAAGAGGGAACAAGTCTGGTGTACCAAGTGTAGGACTGAAGGCCACCATAAATACGAATGCCTAGTATTCATGTAGTATTTGGTGACTAGAGAACCGAATCCATTACTAGGAGGGGGATACTATAAGATATGTAAGAAATGGGGACAACATCCAACTAAGTGTTCATTAATGAAAAAATACTAGAGTATGCCAAGGAAATTATTTTTCCATTTTTGCAAGTCAGTCATACACGAAGAAAAGGATTGTCGGGCATTCGATTTGATGAGACAACGCACTTCAGATATGTATAGGATCCAAGAGGAGAACACTACGAAAAAAGCAGGTGGTCCACAGTATAACGATCATAGAAGATTTAATCCAGGAAACTGAGGAGGATTTGGAAAAGGTCGAGAAAAAGGAGGTAGAGGACCAATAATATGTTACGATTGTAATCAACAATGACACTTATCTCATGACTGCCCAAATCCATGTGCACCCTGCACATATTGTAGAGCATTGGACCATGCGACATAATACTTTCCTCAACTACTGGCGAAGTGGAAAGAAAGAGGGAATCATAACCAACACCCAAATAAAAATGTATAGAAGATATCAACTGAGAAACACAATGAAGGACCTAGAATAAAAGTTTTTATGCGTGGAGGAGATAGAAAAGGGACTGAAGTGACAAATGGAGGGAAGCAAATTGAGTAATGGGTAAGGAAATCAAAAAGACCTATGTTAAAATTTGAACTGAAGAAAGAAAAGTAGAATGTGTTAGAGGACCAGAAAACATAAATTAGGACCATATTGGGTAGCATCAACATCATCTGTGCCTCCTGTGTGTGATCAAGATATGCGAGAGAAGTCGCTTGGGAAGACAAGTACTCTAAGAGAGTTTCTGAGAAGTTGCATAGAATTGATGAAATATGAAATCACGTTGAATGCATTATGTGAAATAATTGATCATTGCACCCAAGAAAGGGAAATTCCTATTGCACAGAGGGTAGTGAATCAGGTACTGCACAAAAAGAGGACTAATGGAGAATTCATATTAAGTGTGAAGATTGGGGAATATGATGTGGATAATGTGATCTTATACTTTGGTTCAGACGTAAATGTGTTACTGAAGAAGACATGGGAAATTATGTGGAAACCCAAGTTGATTTGGTCTCATTTTCAGTTAAGGTTGGTGAACCAACACAAGATAGTACCCATTGAGTGATTGACAGAGGTACCTGTGAATATAGATGGAGTGCATAGTGTAACATATTTAGAATTCATCGAGATCGTGGATGATAGTCAGACATATCCAACACTTATGGGACTTGAATAGGACTTTTATAATCAAGTGATCATTAATTTGAAGAGGAGGGAGATGATATTTGAGGTAGGAGACTTGAAGGTTACTACACCATTGTATCTGAAAAAAGGGAAGAGGTACAAAGATCCAGCGAGAGGAAATGAATTTGATAACTTCTATAATATGAATCCATGGATGGATGATTATACAAACCCCACTACCAATGGTGCACTACACTAGAGAATTATTATCTCGTGTGCATCAGATTCAGAGGAAGGTATAGAACATTGTTAGCATAGGATGCATGAAGTATCAACTAGATGATGTGCATGCACAAGGAAATCATTGCACTAGATTGGAAAGGAGTTATGTGACCCACCCAGGTATGATGGATTAACTAATATAAGCTCATTTATAAAGGTGTTTGATTTATAAGTGTCCAAACATTAGATATTTTTGTCACTAGATGGTGTCTTGAAAGCTACTCCATCTAGATGGTGGGTTGTGCATAAAGAGGGAATGGAAAATTGGTCATAGTGTAGAATACTAATACAAGTAAGATTTGGTACCAAGTTGGAGAGTATTTCACAAATGTATATAGGGGTAAGTGACCTAGCATGTCATTTTGAGTAGTTCAGAACCATATGGAGTTCAGTACCGAAGAGGGAATGGAAGCACAATTTTATACATACACTGGATGTAATTATGAAGAACTGGTACTTGGAACTGGAAATGCGCAGAGAAATAACAGACTAGGACAAAATGATTCAAAGGTTTAAAGTAACATTTACTTTTGAACAAGAATATCCATTACTGAACACAACATTGCAGGTAATTAAAACCAAGATATTTTCATAAGAAGGGTCGATGGAAGTGTTACATGTGTGCAGTGTGCACCGAGATTTGATGATTGTCCATGAACTACTGGAATGTTACAATGTTACTAAAGAAGAACGTGATGAGGAAGATCCAAGGAATGTGTAAGTACATGAAACTGAGGGGGAGCACATAGTATAAGGGACATATCTTGAATATGTTGTTTACACACAACCAATAAAGACATGGAAGGTAAACATTGGGACGATAGTGTATCCAAAGTTTACGCATATAGGAAATTATTGGAGTGATGCAATTGTGGAGAAGATTTTAGATTTATTGTGTGAATATAAGGATCTATTCCCAACTACATTCTCATAAATGAATGGGATAGTTGATGAATTAGGATAGATGAATATTCCTTTGAAACCCGGTGCGAAGCTAGTGAAACAAAGACCCTAAAGGTTAAATATGAAGTACAAAGAGAAGGAGAAAGAAAAAATAGATAGGATGTTGGACGTAGGGGTCATTGAAATGGTGGTGGAATTAGAATGATAAGTCCAATGGTGGTACATGATAAGAAAAAAAGAGGAATCAAGATTTGTGTACACTTGAGGAATCTAAATGATGCATGTCTGCATGATCCATTCCCAACACCATTCACAGATGGGGTACTAGAGAATGTAGGAGGGAATGAGGCTTATTCTTTCATAGATGGATTCTCAGGGTACCATTAGATAAATATTGTGTAGGAAGACAAGTATAAGACTACTTTTGCAACATAGTGGGGAATCTATCAGTACACAGTGATTCCCTTTGGACTAAAGAATGCACTTGCAATTTTTTCAAGAGTTGTGGTTGCATCTTTTAAGGAATTTATCCATAAGTTCCTTGAAGTTGACTTAGACAATTGGACTACGTTTTTTTTATTGAAGGACCACATAGAAGTACTCAGATTAATGTTGGATAGATGTAGACAATGTCATATTTCACTGAATATGAAGAAATGTATTTTTTGCACGCCTTTTGGCATTTTTGGGGCCATGTGGTATGTAAGTAGGTCTTATTAGTGGATCATGTCAACATTGTAGTTATTTTGGAATTAAAACCACCCACCTCAGTCAAATAGTTGATACAAACCTTGGGTCATATGAGATATTACAGAAAGTTCATTAAGGGATATGTGCATATTGCAACACCTATGGAGAAGTTGTTGAAGAAGGAAGCTAAGTTCTAGTGGAATGAGGATTGTTAGAAGGGTTTGGATACATTAAAAGAAAAATTAGTGACCATGCCGATTTTTTTCTTCCCATATTGGAAGAAGAAGTTCCATGTTCATTTAGATGCATCGTCCATAGCTTTAGGTGTAGTACTATCTCAACCACGGGAAGGTGATATAAACCACCCAATTGCTTTTACAAGAAGGAAACTGTGAATAGAAGAGAATAATTACACCACCATAGAATATAAAGATTGGAAATGGTATATGCACTATATAAGTTTAGACATTACTTATTGGGTTCTCATTTTAATATGTATACAGACCATTCTGCAGTAAAATACTTAGGGAACAATCCAATGTTTGGGGGGAGAATAAACATGTGGTTATTGATGTTTCAGGAATACGATTTTGAGGTTGTTGTGAAACCAAGGAAGTTGAATGTAGGACCATATGATTTATCGTGCATACTATCAATATAATATGAAGGGAATATAGATGACATCTTGTTGGATGCATAGTTATTTGCAGTTAAAATGGTGGATGACTACTTTACAGACATTGTGCAGTTTCTAAGTATGGGAATGGTCCCATCAGACATGATAATTCTGCATAAGAAATAATTAGTGGTTAAAGTAACATACTAACAGTTGATTCTAGGAAATCTATACAAGTTAGGTGCAGATGGAATATTGAGATGGTGTGTGTTAGATCATGAAAAGACTATGATACTCATAGAAGCGCACGAAGGGATTGCAGGTAAAGAAACTATGTAGAATATTTTTTGCACAGGGCTATGGTGGTTGACACTTCATAAGGATGCTAAAGAATATTGTTATGAATGTGATGTATTTCAAAGGGTCAGAAATTCATGCAGGAGAGATGAGATTCCTTTACACCCACAGGTTACATTGCAAGCATTTGATAAATGTGCAATAGAATTTTTTGCACTAATCAACCCATCCATAAGAAGATCAAGAGCTAGGTACATAATCATTGCGACACAATATTTGACCAAATGGGAAGAAGAAACACCAATATTAAACTACATCGCAAAAACTATTGTGTGGTATCTATTTGAGAATGTAGTCACGCAATTTGGATGCCCACGCATACTACTCAGCGATCAAGGAACACATTTACTAAGTAGGATGATTGTAGTATTGACTAGGGAGTTTCAAATTCATCATCAGAAGAGTATGTCGTGTCACCCTAAGGCCAATGCAACAATATGAGATTTTAATAAAATTATGGAAAATGATTTGGAAAAGATCTGCAATGTAGGAAGAGATGACTAAGAGTTAAGGGTTCATGTAGTATTATGGGCATACAGGACTACAAGAAAAAAAATGACATGACAAACACCTCTTAGGTTGGTTTATGGCCAAAAAGCAGTGTTTTCGATGGAGTTTAATATGCCTATCCTATGCATTGCAATGATTACTGATCTTTTGGACTTTGATGCAGTAGAGGAGAGGTTGTCACAATTAGTATAGCTTGAGGAATATCTCTTATTCACAGGGTTCCATCAACAAGTTAATAAGGTGAGAGAAAAGGCATGGCATGATAGATACATTAAATATAAAAAGGTTCAAGTGGGTGACTTAGTATTACTCTAGGACAGTAAGTTCATGTGGCACCGAGGAAAGTGTTGAATGCATTGGTTAGGACCCCATGTGATTCATCATGTGACAGAGGCAGGTGTTGTGTAGTTGGAAACACTTAATGGAGAAGCCCTAGGAGGCATGGTGAATGGAAGTTGGTTAAAACTCTATAGAGATGGTCAAGTGTTTGCGCATTAATATTAGTTTCACAAGAACACATGTATCATAGTAGGTGTACTATAGTAGGAAGGTAAAATACATAAAAAAAACAAACGGTAGAAAAATAAGGAAACAAATAAAAAATGGGAAAAAAAGAAGAAATACAAAGGTAGACAGGAACAAGTATCAGGTAGAAAAAGGGAGTATCACACAGATAAAAAAAATAATGTAAAGGAAATTACATGCGCATAAAAATCAAGCATGGAACAATATTGTTAAGGGCATTAAAGCACGTAAATTAAAGTTAAAACACAGTAATGGCGAAACGTCTTGGAAATTGACGCAGAAGCAGTCAACCCTCACGGTTCCACCCTGCTCTCACCAGGACCTTCTCTCTCTCACATGGGCCCGAAGAGTCAAAGTACTCTTCCTCTCCACTCGGGAGTCCACTACCCACAGTAAGCTCCTTCAGCGATCTCCCCGTCGGCATATCGGGAGTCTCGGGATTAAGGGTTCGAGGCTTATTGGACCCCGGAGCTGCGAGAAAATACCACAGCCGTGGATCTTAGATAGGACGCGTGTCAAAGATCCGTAAGGAATCGAAGGACTTAAGCTCAGGAGGGATAGTTCCTTCTTGTTACAGTGGTAACAGACCCAGGAGGAGCTCGAACCGAGAGAAGTTTTGGAGCGGGAGAATTCTCCAAGGAGGTGGATCAATGGATAGGATTCACGTCGGAAAATCGCGAAATCCTGCAGACCGTCAGATCGTGGCGAAGTTGCACAGGCGTTATCCCAAAGGCGTAGAAGGGAACCGGCCATCGGATATCGGCATATCGAGCTTCGGCATTTGACGAGGCAAGAGTTTCGTGCTCATTGAAATCGCGAGTTGCGAATTCCCGATTTGACTGGAGTCGTCGATCAGGATAGGGACGCGTGTCAAGAGATCCCATCACATCGGGATTTCGGCGTTCGGCGTTGGGTGATGCAAGATTTGCATGCACGTCGAAATCGCGAGTAGCGATTTCCCGATTTAACGGGAACCGTTGATCAGGGCAAGGACAGGTGGCGCGTGATCCCGAGAAGTCAGACTTCGGGGTTTCAGCATTTGGAAGATCGGGGTTTTTGACCACGAAGAAAACTTGTATCGTGGATTCGCGATCCGCGAAATCCCGAAGTGACGTGGCGTGTGGGACCTGAGACTCTAGCGGAGTACAGGTGGCGTGATATCGGGGATCGGTACCTCGGCATTTAGGGATTTTAAAGATAGAATGTTGACATCGCAGAGTGCGATATCCCGATAGGGAAATTCCCGAAATCTGAAAGCGTTGACCCATTGACCATTGGGAATCGGGGTTTTGTTTTGCATGTGAATGGTGATCAAGTGAACCATGAATTTTTGAGTCGCGATATCCCGATTTTCGAAGGGGAGATCGCCGAAGGAGCTTACTATGGGTAGTGGACTCCCGAGTGGAGAGGAAGAGTACTTTGACTCTTCGGGCCCATGTGAGAGAGAGAAGGTCCTGGTGAGAGCAGGGTGGAACTGTGAGGGTTGACTGCTTCTGCATCAAGTGGTATCAGAGCTAGAAATTCTTTCTTGTAGATTTCAGGCAGGAAGAGACAGAGGAGCGGAAGAAGACAGAGTTGTTGAGGACTCTGGGAGCACTCTGATACTCACGACTTGCGTCAAGTGGTATCAGAGCGGGATTTCATCTGTATATTGCAAGTGAAGGAAGACAGGGTTGCTGAGAACTCTGTGGGGACTTGCTTGCTGGAGGTAGCAGTCCGTAGACAGTCAGAAGGAGGCTGTAGAAGAAAGCTGAGCACTCAGGATTGCTGGAGTGACAGCAACGATCTTTCGAGGGGATAGATAGACACAACAAAATGGCTACTGAAGGCCATAGGAAGAAAAGAAAGGCAGAAAATCTTGCCGAATGGGATGAAGAAGAGACTAGAAATATCTATGAATTAAAAGTAGACATAGAGAAGATGGAACTGCGGATGCGGCAGGATAGAAGGAGGAGACGACTGCGTGAATTGCCAATGAAGAAGGCAAAAGTGAAATGGCCAGTCAAGCAGCTGATGGTCATAGGAAAGCGTAGGTTGTTGAAAAGATGGCTGAGGTATGCTGAGAACCTCAGGGCCACAGAAGAAAACATGATTTGTTACTGTTGGCCAGAGACAGGAAAAAGTCTCGAAGGTGATGATGATGATGATTGGAATAAGTTGGAATCAGTCGATGGTTTCAAATACTGTCGGTTGGGAAGAAAGGAAGAAATTCCATTTTTTCAGGAGGGAAACGAATTGGGATCAGTTGAGGATCTCAAGGACTATTGTGAGGGCAGCCAGGGAATTTCAAATTGCCAGTTGGGCAGGGGAACAGAATTGGGGTCGGCTGAGGATCTCAAAGATTGTCGTGAGGAAAGCCAGGAAACTTTGCATTACCAGCTGGGCGATGAAAGGAGATCAGGTGAATATCTCTAAGACTGCCAAGAGGGCAGCGGAAGCGTACTAAGCTGCCTAGAGGGCAAAGATGAAAAATTGAGACTATTTGAGAGTCTCTTGGACTCAAGGGAGAGTTCAATTCAGCAAGGGTTGATGATGAAGATGGGATCGGTTGATCTCATAATCTGCCAAGGAAGCAGCAGTGGAAGCATCCCATATGGCTAGATGGGCAGGGATGACTTGAGAAGTCATATTCATCCAGGAGAGCTGACAGAGCATATAAGCTCGCAAGAAGATCAGCAGATGAATATGACAGGAGAGGAAGAACATCAGGATGATATACTGATGATTGGGGGAATTGAAATATTCCTGCCATTTGCCCAGGAGGAGGCAAAAAAATTTGTTGTACATGCAGCAACAGCAGAGCAGTCACAATTGGAGATGACTGTCGAATAAGAAGAATTGGAGCAGGTATCTGAGACTGCCCAAGTGGATGAAGAGAAGAATGAGTGTTCTGAGGGACAACTCAACAAATTCAGCCAACAAGCTGAGCGAGCTACATCATTTGAGCTGACAGCAAAAGAAATAGAAGAGGG
This sequence comes from Picea glauca, assembly GCA_000966675.3. Classification (NCBI taxonomy): domain Eukaryota; kingdom Viridiplantae; phylum Streptophyta; class Pinopsida; order Pinales; family Pinaceae; genus Picea; species Picea glauca. The sequence goes on from JZKD02S2395152.1 coordinate 11,221, forward strand.
AAACGAGCATTCCGAGGAATGGTTCGACATATTCAGCATTTCAGTTGAAAAGAATGCAACATGGGAGGTTGCAGAAGCAGAAGAAGAAGACATAGACGACATATGTCTTACTGAGCTATGGGAGTAGATTGAGGCCCTAGAAGACAGGGTGAAAGTGCAGGGCATGCACATCCAACAGGTAAAGTTGGAAATGAATAAATATGGCATGGGAGATCATGATGATCTTCCCAATGGCCCAAAATTTTTGCAGCTAAGGAGACTGCAACAGAAAAACCAGCCACTGGAGCAGTTGGATGAAGCAATCAAGGAGATCATGGAGCTGATGTTGAAATCAGCGCAGACTACCAGCGAGGAGCAGCTGGGCAGAAGAAAAGCAGCAGCAGCAGGAGAATGGAGCAGAGGGAAAGCTCCAAAGACTTGTCTGGGACCCAGGTGGACTCCAACAAGCTACAGGGGAAGCTCATGAGCAGGAGCTCATGATTTTTGCAGCTATGGAGTATGATGCAGAAGCATCTCTCCATGCCATCCAGTCAAGCACGTCAGTGCACACTCATTCATGTGCTGAAAAGGAGGCGCAACCTCATTTTGAATTTGTTTTGAATGTAATTTAATGTGATTAGGTTGTTGAGCCAGGAAAGCCATGCCTTTGCGCAGGCATTAGATAGGATCGGCCTTTATTGTAGATTGGCTGAGATCTAGGTCCGATTCTGGACTAGACAGCCCCATTCATTGTAATTGAATAGAGTAGGTGTACCTGGAGGGAAGCGCTCAATGAGCCCTCAGGTAAAAGAGATTTCATATCTCATTTTGTAAGGGGATGGTAGAGAAGAGCGGAGGAGAGATCAGAAACACCTTGTAAAATATACAGGCATTTGCCATTATTAATACAGAGCAGTTTTTCCTGCACCAGTCTGTCATTATATGCAGGTCTGTATGTGTGTGTTCATTATATGTTGTAATTGTGTATTGTTATCATGTATTTGCAAGGAGTTGGTTTGATTTCAGGTTTGAGAGGTCTTTGAGGGTTCATGCCATGAGGGCATGACAAAGTGTTGAGACTCTGAATCCCAGTGCACGGAGGAGGCACTTATGAACTCGTGAGGAGTCAGACAAATATGTGTTGAGGGCACAAGCCTTGAAGACAACAACTCATACAGAAGGAGGACTTTGGGGTTGCTGAACACCTCAATAGTCAAAGCAGTGTAACTAAGACACTGTTGTAAACAGAACCTCTGAGGAGCTCTGTAGAAACTCTACCAAGAGGGTATCGAGTGTGTGTAAGAGGGACTCTGCTGTGAGTTCTTAAGGGAATACCAGAATCACTGAGGATTCTGAGAGGCTCTGCCAAGAGGGCATTGAGCAGGTGCAAAAGGTGCATAGGAACCCAGAACTACTGAATGTTCTGTGGGAGAAGAGACTCTTCCAGGAGGGCATTGAGGAAGGTTGTAGAAAGACACGAGGTGAAGGGAACTCTTTGAGTTCTGGAGCTGAAGGAAGAATCCACTGAGGGACTTGTATTGGGTTGCTGAATACCCAGAAAGACTCAGCACGGAGGTTGCTTGAGCAAGGAGCCAGGAAGGCGTCGATATTGATCATCTGAGGGGAAGGAAGAGAAAATCCCTCAAAGGGTCTGAGTGTTGGTGGAATCTCAGGACAGATAGCACTTTCATACGCACAGGCGAGACTCAAGTCGAGGGGTTCGAAGGGCAGAAAGGACGTAAAGGTCCAAGCCTTTGGGAATGAAGAATTCTTCCAAGTCTGGGAAGAAACCACAGGAATCTCGAGGGAGCACAACAACCATCGGATCTCAAGAAGAAATCTCGTCATCCATTGGATTAGGAGAAGTAGCGCATGGTTTAACCTCAAGAGGAGGAGCGCACGGGAGAAGGGATCTGAGTCATCAGATCTCAGACTAGATCGCCAACAGCCGTCAGATCGGTAGAAGCTGTACAGGGTTTAATAGTCGGGATATCAGCCATCGGGAATTTGGGATTCTCGAGGTCATAAGAACCGGGCAGCGCAAGTCGCGAAATCCCGATAGGATCTGGATCGTCCGTTGGTAGAGGGACACGTGGCAGAATCAAGCGCCATCGGTGTTTGGCGCATTGGGAGATTGGCATTCCCATGGACAAGAGATCAGTTAAATCCACACTAGAAATCCCGACATAATCGGAGCCGTCCGATTCGAAGGACAGGTGGCAAGGGATCAAGTGTCGTCGGCATATCGGGAGTCTCGGGATTAAGGGTTCGAGGCCTATTGGACCCCGGAGTTGCGAGAAAAGACCACAGCCATGGATCTCAGATAGGACGCGTGTCAAAGATCCGTAAGGAATCGGAGGACTTAAGCTCAGGAGGGATAGTTCCTTCTTGTTATAGTGGTAATAGACCTAGGAGGAGCTCAAACCGAGAGAAGTTTTGGAGTGGGAGAATTCTCCAAGGAGATGGATCAACGGACAGGATTCGCATCGGAGGATCGCGAAATCCCGCTGACCATCAGATCGTGGCGAAGTTGCGTAGGCGTTAGCCCAAAGGTGCAGAAGGGAACCGGCCATCAGATATCAGCATATCGAGCTTCGTCATTTGACGAGGCAAGAGTTTCGTGCTCATTGAAATCGCGAGTTGCAAATTCCCGATTTGACTGGAGCCGTCGATCAGGATAGGGACGTGTGTCAAGAGATCCCATCACATTGGGATTTCGGCATTCGGCGTTGGGTGATGCAAGAGTTGCATGCACGTCGAAATCGCGAGTAGCGATTTCCCGATTTAACGGGAACCGTTGATCAGGGCAAGGACAGGTGGCGCGCGATCCCGAGAAGTCGGACTTCGGGGTTTCGGCATTCGGCGGATCGGGGTTTTTGACCACGAAGAAAACTTGTATCGTGGATTCGCGATCCAAAAAATCCCGAAGTGACGTGGCGTGTGGGGATGCTCCTGCATCAGAAATGCTTGGTCATAAATAGAAGGTGTCACCAAGGATCAAGACAGACTGGCAGATTAAAGGAAAAATCAGGTGAAGGATTTATCATTAATGCCATAGTAATGAAATTATTGATTGAATATTATGATCACATTTGACACTTTGGGTACGAAATAAATTACACATTTTTTGAAGGGTTATAAAAGTGCACAAGGGCCCAACAGGGGAGGGTTATTTGAATTTGAGAAGAGTTGTGACCATATAGAGAATACAGAGCCGAACCAGAGCCGAACCACAACCAACACAAAGAAAGTAAAGAAATCAGTTTTTGGTTATAATCTTTCTCTTTATCCATTTACCATTATAGATTGACCCCGTTTCATAACCAATAAGCTTCCCAACAAAATACCTTAATACTATTGACCCCTCTGGTTACCCAGAAGGAAACGTAGTACACAGAGTGCAC
>JZKD02S2395152.1:49660-75469 GCA_000966675.3 Picea glauca
TCCTTCCTTCCTGCACAGTTCCTTCCACTCCAATTTCTGCATGGTGTGATGTTGTCGTTCCCGTGGGTAAAGGAAAAATCCCCCTTTTATCCTTGGGGATGCCTATTGTGAGTGAGAATGAATCCCAATCACTTTGGGGTTTGGGTCTAAATATTCTGCCACTTTGTGCACCCTTCATTATGCTTTGAGAGGTCGCCATGGCACGACTAGTGTTTATCTTTCACGCAGTGAATTTGACGAATGCCCAAGATGGAAAATTCGATCGAACTGGGCCTACGAGAAAACTTACAGACAGAGCCTGAATATGATTTTGTGAATAACATGGGTGTAAGAGATATGGAATTTGTAACAAATCAAGCAGAAGGAGGAATCCTACCAAGGAACAGTGAATTCATGGCGACTGGATGATTCAAATCGAATTGCATATTTTCCATGGCACATCCCTGTGTGTAAGGTATAGGGGATAAGGGTTGCAGGGCATACATGATACGAGCACCATGATTTTTCATTCCCTCGGCCTTCATAATGAGCTAACAATAGTTTTTTCATGTGCCGATGTGACTTCCATTAACTAATTGACTCGACCTGGGGCACGTAGAAGATACTTTTTAATAGGACCTGACTCTCTGGGAACAACCTACCCGTATCATTTATGCATGTTTCGACTCTGAAATCCCTTCCTTCTTCCAAGGGCCAACTATCCACTTCCTGACTTCGACCCCTTCACTGTTATGTACCTGAATTCACATGTTTGGACACATGGGCTATAGACCGACCAAAACCTGACTCTAACTGAAAGAAAAATGGAGGCGCTAATAGCTGGCTCTGACGGGGTGTTGACGAGCAAAATTGACTGTCCATCAACTGGAAGAGCGAGTCTGATCCAGGGTTGTCTAAATAACCCAAGCCGTTTGGTATAACTTGTTCTGACAGGTTTAATGGCTCCGTTAGCCAAACTAAGAATCCTAAAAGAAACGAATGAAAGAGAGAAATAACTAACTAATTACTAAACATACTATATATATGTACATATGTTCAAATGTAACTATAGTAGTTGTATTTAAGCAGAAGATATACAAGTCTCGTTTATTTACATGATTTACAAGATGCAAGTTTTAATCAAAACTTATGAAAATCGATGTGAAAAATGATTGCTTCTAGGAAGCATATATAGAAAGTATATAAAAATATTTATTGTTTTTCTTTTATAAATTTAAAGAATCTTACAAAAGAAAGTTAATGAAACATGAACATGTGGATAGTCAAAGCTAAACCATACATTCTAGTTTCAATGATATATAAATGACAGAAAAATACAAAGAAGTTATCCTAACAGTGAATTAGTGAGGTGTATCCAAGCATCTGCATGAGCGGTGAACATCCAATTGCCATGTCCAAGAGAGAAATCTACAATGAACCTTATGAATGTTCTAAATAAATTTAGAACATGTATTGGCAACTTAGGTTTTAATGACAGAAAAGGAAACAAAAACATAAAACCTGTGATCTCATAATTATACATGATTACAACAAGATAAATCTGGAAGCAATCTATGCATTTTATCATTCAATTTAAAAATCAAAGATAAATCTCATTATTTAAATCAAAGATATAATCACAACATTTGTATTTTGATGAAGTAAATGATAGATGGTATTTATAATATAAACCTCCTACACATCACCGATCATTTAATCTAAAGATATCAGACCTGCACATGTAACATGATTAAAAATAAATAAATAACAACATTATAAACAAAAATCTAAAGACAAAATTCATATATGGCGTTCTATTAAGTGTTTTGAATCACTTGTCCATTCTGTAGTCCTGGAAGAATTGTTTTGGATAATAGACTCTTAAAGATTGGAAAAATTAATATATAAATGATAATAATTAACCATGTATTGATAAAAAAGACTAAATCTATTTAAATCAATGCATAATCAATTATTCAAAGACTATCAATATATTGTATGAAAATAAAACCATTTTACTCACAGGACAAAAGCCATTAAGCAACTTGGAAATCCATATTCTTCTTTAAAAATACTCGTTCATTCTCCCAAAGCTTCCAACCATCCATTACTCCATTTGAAAAGAAATAAAAATTTTACAAAAGAAATAATATAAAAAAGAGAAAGGATTAAAATCCTCCTCTCCAATTCCTCCCTCCTTGGCTCTGATCTTTCTCATATATTTATAAAATGAATGAACAGTCTGGGAGTCACTATTAATTTCCACCACTTGAAATTTTCCTCTAAAAGAGACCCAAATATCTCTCAAATCATGCATTTGCTTGGGAAAATATCTAGGAGAAAGGTAAATGGTTCCATTTTGGTTATGGGTTTTCAACCGTTTCTTCAAATTCCTCACGGTTTGACTGCAATCAGTTCTACAAAATCGTCTGTCTGATCTTGACGCCTTTCCAAATTTTATCTGTTGTTGCTCATAAAATTATTTGTAGCAATCAAAAATTATTTTTGGATCAATCATCTTGAACGTATTTGGATAATAAAATCAAGCCATGATCATATCTGTATCAAATATTTGATAATAGAAACCTATGAAACAAAAGAAACCTAAATTAATAACCTAAAAATTGTAAATAAAACAAAATCTAGAAAAATAAAAAATGAATTTAAACTAACTATAACTTATAAACAAACATTGTTTATAATTTGCTTTTAAGTATGATCTAGAAGCTTCAAGTTAATGGAGAAAAAATATTAATTTTGGTTTTCTACAAAATCAAACAAATGATAGATAATTCTTTGATTATTATTATTTTGAAATGAGATGCAAAATGAAAAAGAATTTAATTAATTAATATCACCAAATGATTTCATGAAAATGAGAAACCAACCAAGATATTATTTGATGAAGTATTGAACACATTATTCAAAATATTCAAACTTGCTAATGAGCAAAAGAATGAACACATAATCATAATTTAAATGAAAGTTAACATTTGATAAAAATTAACGTTTTTGTTTAAATTGAGATTTTTATGCTCGTTTCTAACTTTTGTCATATACTCTTGTAATAAATGTCTCATACTAAAGTGAATGTCTTAAGTTTGTCTCAAAGCAAGCCAAGGAATGGAACTATTTGAAAATGTTGATTCTGTAGCTCATTATAATTATCAAGACTCTAATAGGGGCCCTTTAAATTTTGTAAAAATATAGGGGGAGTTGTTGGGTCCCAACACGGGGATGCTATCCTCCCTGCGAGGTAGAAAATAATAGTAGACTAGGTGCCTAACCATTGGGCATTATTTATACTCTTTGAAACTAAAATATGAAAAATAAGACACATCCTAAACCTATCGATGCAGTTTCTAAAATAATCAGCATAAAACTCAGGGCCTTCACTTCGGGCTTCAATTTTCTGCTGACCTACTGACTTGACACAAAAATAAAATGACTATTTACAATGACAAATGACTTAAACAAAATTTATTTCATGAGATAATGTTTGAAGAACCTACTATTTATAGGCCCCCAACCAACACATTCCCCATTCAGTTCTTCTAAAAAATAAGCATTATTGTCGTGATGCGCACCGATTCTGAATGGACCCATCCACAGGTTATCGAACTTTTCGTGCTTTCCTTTGTCCTCATTTCTCGTGTTCCATCTCAACACTATATCACCCAACTGGAAATCCTCTGGCTTGGAAGAATTGTCAAAGGATTTCTTCATCTTTTCTTGGTGGAGTTGTGATCGATTGTACACTTGTTCCCTCATCTGTTGTGTGTGAACCAACTGATGTATTCTTCTCTGCGCATCATTTGGCTTGGCCTCCTTCTCTTGCAACAACTTTCTGATGGGAAACCTTAGTGTGGTAGAAAAAATTGCGTCTTCACTGTATACAATCTAGAAAGGTGACGTTGAGATGGACTTCTTGGTGGTAACCCGATCTTCCCACAACGCATAGATAAGTTTTTTATGTCAGGCTTTCTTATTGTCTTGCAGGATCATTTTGATGATCCGGGTTAGGATTTTATTCGAGGATTCTTCTAACCCATTTCCTTCTGGGTAGTACGTCATAGAATTCCCCAGGGTTATATTATAATCTTGATAAAACTTTTCCATCCTCTTAGACGTGAATACAACCACATTGTTTGTTATGATCTTGATAGGGCATCCGAACCTCGCCAAGATGTCTGTCTCCAAGAATTGGATGATGACTGCGTCGGTAGCTTTCTTCGTGGGTATCACTTCTATCCATTTCGTGAAGTAGTCGGTGACCATGAGTATCCATTTGTGTTGCGTCAAGGATGGAGGATTTATTTCCCTTATGAAATCCAAACCCCACTGCATGAAAGGTGACTTTAGTGAGATTGACTTTAGTGGCAGGGGCTACATCTTTCTTCTCCCATCGAAAATATGACATCCATGGAAGCTACAGACATCTTTGTACACGTCTGTGAAGATTGTAGGCCAATAGTAACCCACCTTGATGATTTTGTGCACGGTGGTTTTCCAGTAATGGTGACCCCCGCAGTCACCCTTGTGAAATTATTCTATGGCTCGCTTCACGTCGTTCTCCAACAAACATCTCAACAACATTTCCCCAGGATATTTTTAGTAGAGTGAGTTGTCTAGGATGTAGAACTTAAATGCTTTAAGATTGAGAAATCTAGCCTTAGTATTACTTACGTCCAGAGGGGCCTGGATATTCTTCAACATATAGATGATATCTACATACCATGATGAATCAATGAACTCCTGGGACACCTGCGCAGTCATTTCTTCTTGGGGGATCTCTAATAGATCGATGATGAAATTTATTCCCACAACGTCGCAGTCCAACTTCTCCATTATCTTCATGAAGCCCTAGCCCTTAATTAGTTTTGTCGGCTTGATCTCCAGGTCATATTCCAACATGGTCGCTATCCATTTTCCTCTCCTCCCTTCAAGGTCGGGCTGAGTAAGGATATCCTTAACTGAATTGTTGGGCACATAATCAATAACATGGGAGTGAAATATGTATGTTCTAAACTCCTTTAAGGATTTCACTAAGGAATATGATTTTTTTTCCATAATTTTGTACCTTAGTGGAGAATCTTGCAGCATCCTGCTGAAATAATCTATTGGCTTCTCGAAGTTCTTCTCGTCATTCTGCAGCAACATGCCGACGATTGTATGCTTCGAAGAAAATGAAAACAGGATGAAATATTTCGCGAAGTCCGGATTGGATAGCACATGAGCTCTAGTCAGTGCCACCTTGATATATTCAAATGAATTTTTGGCTTACATGTTCCACTTGATCTCATTTCCCTTTCTGAGCATATAGGTAATATGTTTTATAATCTCTGCCAGGTTCAGGATGAATCTCCTCAAGAAATTGCACTTCTTTTTTACTGCTCGGAGTGCCAATTTTCAGGATTCCTTCAAACCTGTTGGGGTCTATATTAATGCCTTCTTTCAAGATAATATGTACCAACAAATTCCCTTCTTCTACCCCAAAATGTGATTTCTTTGGATTCAATGATATGCCAAACTTCCTACACTTATGGAAAACTTTATTCAGATGCTCAAGGTGTTGTTCATTGGAGGCAGAGTATACCATGATGTCGTCCAAATAGATCAAAATGAACTTGTCCTTTTCATCGGCAAACGTGATATCCATTTACCTCTGAAAATTATCTCCAACATTCATCAGATCAAAAGGAATCTTGGAGCACATGAGCGTTCCCCATGGAGTTGTGAAAGCTATTTTTTCTCTATCTTCTGGGTGGACCATGATTTTATTATACCCTGAAAAACCATCCAGCATGGACATCTTCTGGGACCCCACCACCTTTTGTAGGATATAGTCCATTTTAGGGAGAGGGTAGTGGTCCTTTAGGTAAACTTTTTTTAAGTTTTGGAATTCCACACATAGTTGTATCGCGTCGCTCTTCTTTCTTACAGGTACCAAATTAGCTACCCATTTCGAGAATCTTAAAGAAACAATAATCTTATCTTCGAACAATTTATTTACCTCCTTCTTGATCAGCGACAGTAGCAAGGGATTTTTCCATCACAGCTTCTGTTTGAATGACTTTTGATCTTCTTTGAGAGAGATGACATGATGAATTACTTTAGTGTCATACACCTTCAAATCGTCGTAGCTCCATGTGAAAACATTGGGGAAATCCTTCATGAGATTGACGTAGTATTTCCTGACTTGTGGAATGAGAGTTTATGATAATTTTATCATTTTCAGGTTCTCCTCAGTCCCAATGTTTCAATATTCCACATCCTCTTCGCTTGCAGTGATCTTGGGATTTTTAACCATGTCATTTTCATCAAACAATTTTTCTAGTGGCACTAACCCCTTCAAAATGATGTTATTTTTTAGTTGTATTATGTCCCTTCCCATGATCTAGTTCTGGAAAGGGTCATCATTATTGTTGGAAGATTGGTTGTTGTCATTGATGTCAACCCTAGTCATTGGTTTTGGACCGCAAGATTGATGAAGGTATTTGGACATGAAGGACAATGTACATGCAGAAAAAAAAACGCATGGATGGATATTATACATCATGTTGCTTCCAGTGGTAGGTGGCACATCACATGGATCCTCATGGTTGAGGAGAAATGAATTTTTGAAGATGACAAAGTGAGTTGAAGAAGGAAGTACATGTAGGCCTTGAAGATAATTAAAGAAAAGAATTACAAAATAAGAATGTTTCAGGTTGGCCCTAATGTTAAAAGGAAGTGACATAAATGGTATAAATAAATATCATTATACATTCATTTGATACACAATTCAAATTTGAGAGGAAATCAGAAGTAAAGATGATCAGATTTCAAGGGAGGATGAAGTCTTTTGGTGATGTGTTCTAAGGTATGTTATTTACAGGTCATCTTACCATTTTCGCTATAAAAAATTTTATATACTGATTAAGATGGTTAAATTTTTATGGTATTGAGAAGACATATCAAGGTACCTATGGTAAAATTTTCAGCTCTTGATTCTCTATAATAATGGAGATACACTCTGTGGAAGATAGGGTTTTTGACTAGTCCTGAAGCTAGTCAATAAACATGTGTTCCAGGGAAAATAGTCATAACGTATTCATAGAGAATCCAAATGAAGTGGGAGGAATTTAATTGGAAAGAGTACAGACTCTAGTTTCTTTTGTGTGAGCTTCATAATCGGATGTTAAATATTGAGCGTGGGGCATTCTATACAATTTCACTCTTCTGAATAAACTAGAATTGAACAAGGTCTACCATTATCTCTATAACTTCTTTTTGGGGAAGATTCAAGGAGTGAAACTTGGAGAAGTTTCAGAGAATACATTGAGTAATATTATCTACAGGATCAGAGTATTCCAATAATTGAAGGATTTCATAAATTAAAGAAGTCTCAGGAAGCATTATCAAGTTCTATGTGATGGTTGGTTGATGGTGATGATTTAATGTAAAGTTTTATTATCTCTCATATATTATTGGGTGGAAGGAAGGGGAAAGTATGGAGAGATAAACCCTCTCTTGATATTGGAGGATTTTATCTTCCTCTTGGAGGTTTATCCCTCCCTTTGTATTTGGAAGCTATAGATACCTTTGGAAATCATTACTTCCCTTGAACAATAACTATTGATTATTTCTCATATCTTGTGCATGGTGTATTGTGGTGTATTGGTGTAACTCTTATAATATTATTCATTTCTCATTGGATATAATTGAATGGTTTAATTATAATTTGATTTTTTTTTTAAATTGTACTTGATACTGATTCATCCCCCTCTCAGTTTCAACAATTGGTATCAGACTGGGTTACCTTCAGTATAGTTTAACCACTGTAAGGAAGATACTAAGAAGAAATGGAAGACAAAATTCCAAATGGGATTCCACCATTTGATGGAAGTAATTTTGAATACTGGAGTAATAGAATGGGAACTTACTTGAAAGCTCTTGGGGTAGATGTTTGGTTCTCAGTTGCTTCAGGATACAATGCTTTGAAGAAACCAAAGACTGCAACTCAGAAGGAAGAAAAAAGGAACAACAAATTTACAATAGATACCATCCTCGATGGATTGACAGATTTAGTGAAATCCAAGGTGGGATCATGTGCATCATCAAAAGAGATTTGGTACAAGCTACAAGACCTTTATGCAAGGGGAGAAGCAAAAGAAGAAGAAGAAGAAGAAGTTGAAGAAAATTACAACATCTTAGATTTCAAAGAAGCAAATAGAGGTCAGTTATTTTGCTTTAATTGTGAAGGAGTAGGACATGTTGAATTTGAATGTCCTCATCCAAGGATTTAAAGATATGACACTAAAGATGAAAATTCCAATGAAGAAGAAGAAAATCATGAAGAATAAATTATTCAACAAGAAGATGAGAATCTTAAAAAATTGAAGCATGTTGAGATTGAAAATAACAAGCTCAAAGACACACATAGAAAACTAAGAAGTGAATTGGGTAGTTGTGAAAATACAGTTGTAATATTTAAGAAACAATTATAAGACTTTTAGAAACAAAGAGAATAAAACATTTCCTTGAAAACTCTACTCGAAGAAGAAAGAAGAATAGGAGAAGCAAGGAATGTCCAAATGATGAAGAAAGAAAAGATTGTGAGAAACTTGAACAAGAAGTTGTCTCATTGAGGAAGAGCTTAAGAAACTCTCAAGTGCCAAAAGACTTAACACATCTTGGATGCATGGGTGGAACTTCATACAAAGAAGATGCAAATACAAACAAAAAGGTTGAAGAAAGAGTTACACAGACAATTGATGAGAAGTGGACCAGGATACCAGAAAGAAGGAATGATTACAAAAGACATGAATATCCAAGAAGACATCCTACCATCTGGAATCAAAGAAGCTTTAATCATTATGAAGGAAACTACAAAAGAGTAGATCATGAACCCAGATGGACTACATCACAAAGAATGCCTCTTACTCCAAGGTATCAAAATTTCTTTGTTAGTCATTGTTATACTTGCAAAATTTTTGGACATAAGGCAATTAATTGCAGAATCAATGAAAGGAACAAATACGCAAGAAACATGAATGTTGTAAATAGAAGATATGGAAATAATTATGGATTTGTCAATAGAAGATATAATTCATTTTCCCCATTGATGGAAAAAAATATTGTATGCTACAAATGTAATTATCTTGGTCACAAAGCATGAGATTGTAGATATATGAATGAAGATGTCCCTATGCCATCCACAGTATGGAGAAGGAAAGAGATTCCAAACAATGAATATTGTTGAATATCATTAACCGCTAAAGAATGTAAAGAAGAATATGAATGGTACATAGACAGTGGATGTTCTTCACACATGACCGGGGATCAAGACAAATTCATCATCTTGAAGAGAAAGGATGGAAGTGTTGCATTTGGAGATGACTCATCTACCAAAATACTTGGAGAAGGTGTAGTATAGCTTGGAAGAAAAAATGTAAAAGAAAAGAATGTACTATTGGTTGAATACTTGAAGTATAATCTACTTAGTGTTAGTAAAATGTGTGATCAAGGATACACTCTTACGTTTAATTCCCGAAAATGTAAAATCAGAGAAAATAACTCAAGAAGATTGGTTGCAACTGCAACAAGAAGACCAAACAACATATACATCCTAGACATGAAGAAGAGAGAGAAGACATAAGCCACACAAAATAATTACAAGGAAGAAAAAGTCCCAAAGACCAAAAATAATAATGAAGTATTATTGAGTGCCACATGATCAGGGGGAGCAGCCCCAAAGAAAAAGGTTACCTTATGCCATTGAACTTAGGGGGAGAATCCCTACCCTTTTCCATTGATGTCAAAGGGGGAGATAAATTGGGATCATGATGATAGGGGGAGAATGAGTGTTTCCATCAATGACAAAGGGGGTGATTGTTGGAAGATTGGTTGTTGTCATTGATGTCAACCATAGTCATTGGTTTTGGACCGCAAGATTGATCAAGGTATTTGGACATGAAGGAAAATGTACATACAGAAAAAAAAACCATGGATGGATAGTATACATAATGTTGTTTTCAGTGGTAGGTGGCATGTCATGTGGATCCTCATGGTTGAGGAGAAATGAATTTTTGAAGATGACAAAGTGAATTGAAGAAGGAAGTACATTTAGGCCCTGAAGATAATTAAAGAAAAGAATTACAAAATAATAAAGTGTCAAGTCGGCCCTAATGTTAAAAGGAAGAGACATAAATGGTATAAATAAATATCATTATACATTCATTTGAGACACAAGTTGAATTTGAGAGGAAATCATAAGTAAAGAAGGCTGGATTTCAAGGGAGGATGAAATATTTTAGTGATGTGTTCTAAGCTATGTTATTTACAGGTCATCTTACCATTTTCTCTATAACGTTTTTTATAGAACGATTAATATGGTGAAATTGATATGGTATTTAGAATACATATCAAGGTACCTATGGTAAAAGTTTCATCTATTTATTTGCTATAATTATGGAGATACACTCTATGGAAGATAGGGTTTTTACCAGTCCTGAAGCTAATCAATAAACATGATTTCCGGGTAAAAACATCATAACTTCTTCATAGAGAATCCAAATGAAGCGGGACAAATTTAATTGGAAATAGTATGGGCTATAGTTTTTTGTGTGCGATTTTCAGAATCTGATGTTAAATATTGAGTGCGGGGCATTCTGTACAAGTTCGCTTTCCTGAATAAACCAGAATTGAACAAGGTCTACCATTCTCTCTATAACTTCTTTTTGGGGAGGATTCAAGGAGTGAAACTTGAAGAAGTTTCAGAGAATAAATTGAGTAATATTATATACAGGATCAGAGTATTCCAATAATTGAAGAATTGCAGAAATTGAAGAAGTCTCAGGAAGCATTATCAGGTTCTATGTGATGGTTGGTTGATGGTGATGATTTAATGTAAAGTTTTATTCTATCGCATATATTCTTGGGTGGAAGGAAGGGGAAAGGATGGAGATGTAAAACCTCTCTTGATATTAGAGGATTGCATATTCCTCTTGGAGGTTTATCCCTCCCTTTATATTTGGAAGTTGTAGCTACCTTTGGAAGTCATTACTTCCCTTGAACAATAACTATTGATTATTTCTCATATATTGTGCATGGTATATTGTGGTGTATTGGTGTAACTCTTATACTATTGTTCATTTCTCATTGGATATAATTTAATGGTTTAAGTATAATTTGAAAAGGTTTTTAAATTTTACTTGATACTGATTCATCGTTCTCTCAGTATCAACAATTACTGCATGCATCCATGCTCCCATCTTCGACGCAACAACATTCGTCATCAATGTTTATGTTAGCGAACTCGTCACTCATCTGAAGAAATATTTTCTACCTGCTTTTAATCCTCAAACACTTGCCAGTATTTTATATTATCAAGAACTTTCAGCCTGTGTTTGACTTCAATCTTGTATTTTTTGTTTGGGAAGATGGGGATTTTAAAAATCGATGCCGAGGTGGCCAACACATTGGTGATTTGATTTTGATGCCTCAGGATAGAAGATATGTCATACTCTAAAGACTCCTCGAGGAGTTCCAACGCCAAGTTTATGTATGCCCTCAGCTTGGGGTGATTTGTTTGATATATGCCTTTAACCTATTTTATGACCAGTTCGGATTCTCCATGCACTGTTGTCCTCTCTACGCCTAATTCTTTCAGCACCTTCAGGCCCAAAATCAGTGCCTCATACTTGGCCATGTTGTTTGTGCATTCGAATGTGAGCTTGTATGAGCACAACTTTGTGTCCATTTTAGGGGGGCTTACCCATATGTCGGCCCCATCCCCTTCTTTGTTGATCGTGTCATCGAAACTCATGTTCCATATCCTATTTTCCATACATTCCTCTGAGTCGGCGCACTCTGCTTCTTTGCATGCGATTCCCTCATCGACTGTCATGATTTCTGTCGACTCTTCTTCTTCAAAACTTAGGTCATTGTAGAATATAGAAGAACCAACCTCAGTGTCTATGGAGTATATGGGATAGTATATGGAGAATATAGAAGAACCAATGTCAGCGTCTTGCTACTCACCATGTATTTCAGCAACACTTCTCTGTACAACCGTATGTTCTGGCCAAATATAGGAATGGTGGCGTATGACATGTCCATTTGCAAGGTCCCCTTTAACTTTGTAGCCCACGATATCGAAAACAACATGACATACTTAGGGGGTATGTCTGCCATGACCACATCCATAACCATGTTATTCTAAGGGATTTTGGCCAATGACACGGCCAATTCCTTGATGAGACCCAAGCACTTGACTTTCCTCGAATAAAAAGAGAAAAGATTCATTGACAGCCTGGTGATATCCAAACCCAATTCATCCATAATCACCTTTGGCATGAGGTTGTGTGACACACCACAATCTAGCATGGAATTATGTAGGGTCATGTCATGAACCTTTAGACTGACGTAGAACAAATGCACATCCTCAGTATCACTTGTCTCCTCAATGCGTGGACCAAACAGAATAGCATGGTGATTGTCTTGGATATTCAAAGTATCGGGGGTCCCTCCCATTTTCAACATTTTAATAATATGATCCTAATACTCTCCCTTTCTGATAAGTTCATTGAATGGGACAAAGATTTTTATTTTATCTATTTCATTCTCAAAGTTAAAAGGGGGACAAACTCTATCTACCTCGTTTCCACTCGCTTCTCGGCTTGCATCCAGAGTTTTCATCGGGGCCTCTTCCTTCAAATTTTCCTTATCTGTCACACCCTTGGTCATGTTTTCTGGCCTTGGTCAACTTGTGGAAGGGGTGTCCACCAGAGTTTTTCTTCCGGGATTTGTCTGCTAAGGCTCGGTAGACACTTCCTTGCTCCCGAGGTTCTATCTTTTCTGAAACTGCATGATGGGGGTCTGATAACCTTTTCAGAACTCTTTTGTCTCCCAGGACAATGCATCATTAGTTTCCCCAATCCATGTGTCATCCGTCTCCAGCATAAAATCATTGTTTCTGCTCATGTACCGATCATGTTTTCTCTTTTTCAAAAACACGCACGGGTTCTTGTCATCTCATCAATGCATTTGGTCCTCGAACATCTAGTTGAAGTCTTTATCCACGTAGTTGTTTTGGAAAGGAGGCCTTGTCTGTTGGATGCCTTGATCTTTCTACTCCCTCTATTTGATCTGAGGAACTTGACCCCTCCTAAGGTTTTGATTCCTGGGCTAGGGTTCTTTATTTTCCCGAGAAGTGGGTCCGTTTCCCATAAACATTTTCTCCATTAGCTTCTCCATGGTTCTCATAATTAAGTCAAATTTTTCATCTGCGTTTCTCAAGGTTGATGGTTGCACATCTCCTTGGGGCCTCTTATCACCTATGTTGAATCTTGGTTTGATCTTCCTCAAAGCCATCATATTTACCTTAACTTCGATCGCATTTCTCATTATCACATTTGGCTTATTGATATTCTCTCTCTCAACAATAGGGCAGAATCATTGTCGAAGGAGTCGGCGTATCGCAACTGTGCAGCCCCGGGAGGTGGCTGGACTTCTATAGGAATCGAGTATAAAATTTCATGAAACGGGTTGAGAATTCTTGCACCGTCTCTTCTGGCACCTTCTTCATATTATTGTACTGTGTCAACAACTGCAAGGGATTCTTCTTATCTCCCCATCTATTGATGAAAGATGTTTCGAACATGGAAAATTCTTGAATACTTGTTGGTCGTAGGGATTTGAACCATTTCCTCACCTCCCTCGCAAAACTCTACGTGAACAACCTCATTTTCGCATCTGCATAGTCTACCTCTTCTAGTTCGACTAAATCTTTGAACCAATCCAGATGTTTCTGGGTCAAAACGTTCCCTTCATCATCATAGAGATTAATCCTTTGGCTATAATTTTGGGGAAAATCATGAAGTTGGGTGGGCAGAATGAGGGGGGAGAATCTAGTGGCCATGAGTCTAGGAGGGCTTGGGACTTGAGGGATATTATTAGACACTAGGGCTTGGAATATCTTTTGGTCGAAAACTGTCTCATCCAAGCTGGTCTCTGACTTAGACCTGAACAAGGTTTGCTTGAATAAATTGTCAAACTCTAGGTCATCAATGTTTTTCACGTCGTCTTTAGGTAAGGGAATGCTTTTTTCTAGGTAATAGAACAAGTCTGGTGCTTTCTCTCTAGTCTTGCACAAAATATTCTCGGGGTCCTACCCAGGCTTTGTAGGGTTTGGGTTAGGATTTTCTTTGGTATAGATCATCTTCGGAGCCAGGGTTCTTGAACAAAGCTACTTGATGCTACTGGTATTTTTTACTGGAGTCTCCAGGGTAAAGGTTTTAGCTGGTACAGATGTTTGTCCCTATGTTACCCTCAGGGGTCATACTGCAACATTAGTTGTTCTCCCAGGGAAAATATATCCAATTTCGTCCTCGACAACAATGCTAGAATGTTAGCACTCTATAAATATTCTCAACTGATAGACAAATGACAGAGGTAACTTTTTCAACCAACTTTGAGACCCAAAACTAACCTTTCGTATCTAGAGAGGGTTCTCTTGGGAGACACGGTCTCAACACGGGATATATATTTAAAGTTGTGGCTAGATTTAACACTGTCAGATAATAAATTTTTGTTTCATTGGCATAAGATAGCAGGACCTCGGGCTATGGAGTCAATTTGAGGAAACGATTGAAACAAATGACTCAGTGACTGAGTTTGAGAGGATAAAGGCCAAGTGAGAAAAATTCTTCAGTGTAAAATCATTAAGAGAGGCAGGGAGAAAAAACCAGAAAGCAACTTGGAGCACCACTGAGGATGAATTCAGAGTCAACTTTTAGAGGAAATACATTTTGTCTAAATGGCATGAACAAGGGGCGCTACACAGCGAATCCACAGGTTCGAAAATTTGTTTTGAATTATACAGAAAAAAATATGAATAAAGAAAACAGGAAGTACATACGTAAGGAAGGGAAAAAAATACATCCAACTTCTACAATTAGAATCTTTTCATCAAAATACAGGACTTTTTCATTATACTTCAAAATAACTCAAATTACATTCGATAGATGTTGTCTATACTAAATTTTCCAACCAACACAGATTACATTGAAAAGATCAAATATATAAATGAGGGCATTGCTTGGGCTACCCTACTCTTCTAGCTGTTATCTCTACAAACTAGTAAACTGACTTCTCTGTGTTACAAAACTCTTCGCATGACATTTTTCCAAAAATAAAAACAAATGCATCTGGCTACATCATGATTGTTTGTAATCTTCCATGGGGATTTGGTTATCGATTAGGTATCATCATGCGGAATGATGTGTCAATGTTGTCCTTCAACCAAATATCTGGGTGGACAAGTGTTTTTCAAGGTCCTGCTGTCTGTTGTAACAACTTTGATTTTCTGTCATGCACTCATTTGGTGGGGGAAGTGCGCGTAACGAGTGGTTGTAGACAGTCACAACCGTTATTGAAATGGAAAATTTTCTTGGGTGATGTCTCCCTCAAAACTGTCAAGATTTTCCTTTTGTCTATGAATACAATAATAGACTTGGCTAATCTTGTTTCTTTTTCTCACTGGCGAGAGATGTGTGGGATATCTCTTCGGCTGCTTCACATTATCTTGAGTATTTGGAATACCTTTTTTCTACCAATTGTTGTGCTTTGCATGGTTGTACAATCATATCATGTGCCTCTTTGAGTTGTCCTTTTAGCCACATCACGTTCCATTCGCAACCTTGTTCTGTTGATGCTTCTGTGGTCTTTGTCTCCAACTGTTTTCTCAACTCCGGGTTCTCTTGGTACAGTTTGACAATGGCTAGCTTTTCTTTCTTCAACTGCTAAGATGTCTATTGATTATTTGTACCCGTGACATCCTTCCTCCTCATTCTGCTCCCACTTTATCGGCTAGTACCTTCCCAAGGATCCAGGTGGAAAACACACATAAGGAATTGTTCAGCGATTGGTCATGCACGTGGCTCATCTAAGATTCGAGTTTCCCCAACTTCCTTGTTTTTCCTTGGTCTGTCCCTTCTTCGAGGTATTCGTTGTTGGGGAGATAGGGATTCCACTATCCTTCCTTCCTGTGCAATTCCTTCTACTCTAAGTTCTATGCGGTGTGATGTCATCATTCCTATGGGTAAAGGAAAAATCCCCCTTTTATCCTTGGGGATGCCTGTTGTGAGTGATAATGAATCCCAATCACTTTGGATTTCAGGTCTGGTGATTCTACCACTTCTCATGCCCTTCTTTATGCTTTGAGAGGTATCCATGGTGCGACTAGTATTTATCTTACGCGCGATGGATCTGGAAAATTCCCAAGATGGAGAATTCAATTGACTTGGGCCTATGAGAAAACTTACAGATAAAGCCTGAATCGGATTTCGAGAATAACATAGGTGCAGGAGATCTGGGATTTATAACAAATCATGCGGAAGGAGGAATCATGCCAAGGAAAAGTGAATTCATGGTGACTAGATGTTTCAAATCGAATTGCAAATTTTCCATGGCACGTCCCCACGTGTAAGGTACAAGCAATAAGGGCTGCAGGGCATAAATGATACAAACACCGCAATTTTTCATTCCCTCAGCCTTCATAATGAGCTGATAATAGTTTCTGCACTTGCCGACGTGACTTCAATTAACTACTTGACTCGACCTGGGGCACGTACAAGCTACTTTTAAATAGGACCAGACTCTTTGGGAACAAACTACCCGTACCATTTATGCATGGTTTGACTCTAACATCCCTTCCTACTTCCAAGGGCCAACTGACCACTTGCTGACTTCGACCCCTTCACCGTTACGTACCTAACTTCCCATGTTTGGACACATGGGCCATAGCTTGACCGAAAACCAACTCTAACTAAAATAAAAATGGTGGCGCTAACAAATGGCATAAAGGTGAAAGATGGAGGACTTGTTGAGTTGATGGACTATGTCGTAACATGCTACAACTATCGATATTGGTTGAGGTTGGTTTGATATATGCCAAGTATGTGAAGATATGAAGTCACTGCATATTACATACAACTGAAATACAACAATCACAATAAAGGAGAAATATTGTATATTGATGAAAGGCCAAAGGTGTCGGGCAATATTTCAGTGCTTATTAAAAATACAAGACCAGCGACAACAAGAAATAAACCCAATTGTATATTTGAGGAGCGTGAAGGAAATCAAATATATGTATGTGTAGTGAAATCAATAGTTGCATGGGAAGAGTTGTTGATCAATTACGATTTTAATTGAATTGATGGAAGCACTGCTATTATGGGGTTAAACGTGTTCTGCCAGTATACCAAACCTATAATTAATTTTTTCCTTTTTTATATTCAAAACATACATTTTAATAGCTCATGCTTCTTATGTTATTTTATTATAACATTCTAAATTGTCTTGCATCTTATAATGTGTTAGGGTGATCGTGGGAAGGCACTGACTAGCTCAGAGTAGGTATAACAATGAATTTCATATCAAATATTTCTTAGAACAATTTAATTAACATGTTTATTTTTTGATGTAAATGAGCACATTGTCAGAGTAGGATGATTTGTTGAATGAAATATATTATTCCATAAACCTAATGGAAACAATTAAAAAGTCCTTGAAAGAGGAAAATATCGAATACATTGAATCGGATAAGTCTAAGCCACTTATAGAGTAGAGAAAAAAAGGATAGAAATTTTAAGACAGGATATAGAACAATTTGGGGCAAGCACAATTTAAAAAAAACCCAACTATTTCAGACATAAATTTATTTATGAAATTTGTGTATGTTACCATTATATGAGAAATTGTCTAACATTTTATTTATATAGGAAATTTTCCATTCACTGATTGGGGAATATCTTGGTCACGGGGACGTTGTTGGTGGTAGTGATGCAAAAACCCCACATGTTAAGAACCAAAGACTGAATACAAAATCACCACAATAGATATAGAAGAACAATATGCAAAAACTTTCTTATTACTACCAAACCCTTAGGGTAGGGCAACACCATACAATGGATCCTATTATGGAAGGGATCCTCTCTTGTTCACTTGCCACTTCAAGGGGGCATCCTCCTATTGAGATACAACTCACAATACAATACTTCTCTTCATATCCCATTACATTGCTTGAACCCCTTTATATAGTACTACCATCACCTAAGAACATTTTAGAGGAGGAATCTTCTAGAAGTATAACCTTCTAAGAAGTCATCTTACATTTATTATATCTAATTACTCATTTATTATATCAAACTACCATAGTGGGCCTTATTTAATAATATAGTGGACCTAGTCCATCTTAAATTGAATGGCCTCCACTATTATCATTGTGGGCCCTTTGCCACCCCNCCCCCCCCACTACCTCTCTAGCTACCTTACATTCCACCCCCCTTATGAAAGTGTTGTCCTCAACGCTTGATCTACAACCATATACCAGGGTCCCATGGATAAGTGTGGAATACAATGCTGAAGTAGACTAGAGAACCATGGTACCATTGAGAAATGGAAGCCACCATGTTGAATTAGTCTAACCTCCATTGTAAACCAGGGTCCCATGTCCAATTGTTCATGTGAACCCCACATGGAAGATATTCGGTGCCCAATAACCAACTGAAAATGATGCTCCAAAGACTGACACCTGTCATGTGGATCCAAATAATAAGATCCATCCACGTAGAGGAAAATGGTCGTAGTAGAATCTGGAAGGAATAATATCACTGTAGAATATGCAGGATGGACGCTGGTACTAATCATTAGCTCTTGATTTGTCACATTGATACTCTCTACAGAAGGTAGATTAGAGTTATCAAATAAAATATGAAAGTGGTTGTCATCCCAGAAATGAAAACTATCCATATACCAATCATCTCAATCAACCTCCAAATCATACCAAGCATATATTTCTTGATTATATTCATCCACAATGTCTTCCATAAGAAATATCTCCTACATGCTATCCAATGAATCTTGAATACTATGAAAACTAGCACTGAGGTAGTTTGTGAGGCCATCCAATTTGACATCCAATGTGCCATACAATTGGGATTTGAATCCTTCAGTAATTTGTAGAATTTCTTTGAGGGTTTGAGAGGAAATAGACATATGATCACCCTATGAACTCTTCAGTCCCATTTCCATCATGAAAAAACCAAAAAAATAGAACAATAAGTTATGACAAAAATTGTGGTTGTTTCTGGAAAAACCCTGAACAACTGATGCATTTAAAATGCTCATAACTTCACTTCCCAGACTCTATTTCAACTGATTTTTTTTTTTAAATTGGGTGAAATTGTGAGAGGAACTCAGATATGTAATTTTTTTGGGTAATTTGGCCTCCAACTTCTACAAAAATAAAAAAAAAAATTGCATCATCGTCCACGGAAAAAACCTTGAAAAATTGCAGATTTTAAAACTTCAATATCTTGACTTCCTAGACTTCGTTTCGGATGATTTTGTTTTTCAACTTGGGTTTTTTTCTGAGAGGAAATCATATCTACGACCTGTTTCTGCAAATTTTGTACAAAAATAAACCAAAATTTTCTGGAATGTCGTGGCTCTCTTTTTTCTTCTCCGAAAACAAAAATCTACAAAAAAAAAAAAAAAAATCCCACAATGTCTACCAAGGAAAGTGCTCTGATACCAATTTTTAAGAACCAAATACTGAATAGAAAATCACCACAATATATATAGAAGAGCAATATGCAAAAACTCTCTTATTACTATCAAACCCTTAGGGTAGGGCAACACCATATAATGGATCCTATTATGGAAGGGATCCTCTCCTATTCACTTGCCACTTCGAGGGGGCATCCTCCTACTGAGCTACAACTCACAATACAATACTTCTCTTCATATCCAATTACATTTCTTGAATCCATTTATATATTACTACCATCACCTAAGAACATTCTAGAGGAGGAATCTTCTAGAAGTAGAACCTTCTAAGAAGTCATGTTACATTTATTATATCTAACTACCATAGTGGGCCTTATTTAATAATATAGTGGACCTAGTCCACCTTACATTGAATGGCCTCCACTATTATCATTGTGGGCCCTCTGCCCCCCTCCCCCCCCCACTACCTCTCTAGCTACTTTACACCACAATGTCCCAGCATGAGCCACATTCCTATGAGGCTATTTTCCTCTTCGTTTGTGGTTTAGAGAACTAAAACTTTTGGGGCCTATGATATTCCCCCACCGCACATGATAGACCATGCTCATGAGGATCTACATGGTGCATCTCATGAGGATATTGATTATGCACATCAAAATCAACATTTTTATCCTGGGAACACACATGATCAAAGATTGGGAACACACTCCATCAACTTGTTGGTGGACGAAAAATCGATTCCCTTGAAGATACAAAAAATCCCAAGTATTTTTTAATATGTTAAATAATTCCTACCATTTGATTGAAACCTACATTTTTCATATTATTTTAATCTAATTATCATATTTTTTTTCAGGAAACACTATTTTTTACAGGACCTTTCACGACAAGGCTCTAGAGATATTCAGGCACACCATTCACAAATGGTGGAATGCCCAAAATAAAGATTTGAAAAGAATCTTATAGACCGGATGGCTGGCTTGTTTGGTGATATAGTCAACAAGTTTGAACCACCGCGAGGGACGATACATATTTGAAATATGTTAGATATCAATATAGGGTTCAATTGTAAAAGAACCCTAAGTATGATCATCCTTTGGCTATTCCCAAGAGGGAATGGAAGAATATATAGAAGGATGCTAAGGAGAGTGCATTGATAAGCGAAGGGAAGACACCACCTGGCCCTGGAAGGTAATATATAATATTATGAATTGAATGTGTTGAATTTTGTTTAATTCTGTAGAAAAATCATGATATATTATAACATACTTGAAACTTTTCGTAGGCTCCTAGACACAACAAAAGAAACAAAGGAAATATTAGATAAAAATTGACATCACAAACTTGGCCATGTTGGCTACTTGAGATTAAAAGAAATAATTGTAAGTAGTGAATACTTTATTCATATTATACAATATATCATCATGAAAATTTTATCTAATTGCATCCAATAAGAAAAAAACCATATTTTATGCCCTGTGATGCAGGGGGATAAATTCAACAGTGTTGCCAAAAAAGAAGACTTGATTCTTAGCTTTAAGTTCATCTTTCAAGCCATGGTGGTAAATCGACAAATGAATGGATCCGAGACAGAATTTGACCCTTCGAATGAGTTGGTAAATAAAATGACAAAATTTCAATTGTTAATTACTTGTCCAATATATTGACAATTGATTTAACCCATCAATTAATTATGTCTCTATTTCTTTTAAGAATGCAAGCAAAAACAATTCATTTGACAGTGGTGGAAAACAACACCATGATACTAGTGGTTCAAAAACCCATGATCATGGTATGACTGTGTTTAAAATAAAATTTATAATATGACGATTATTAATATTTCTCTTATTTGGTGTAATTAAAACTTTTCTTGTTTCAATGACAGAGCATGTAGATGAGGGTGCTCGGAGAGGAGAGGAACCAATGACAATCCAACCAATGGTGTCCATTACTCCTCCAAGTACAAAACATAGTGATGATATTCGTACTAATGAAACATTGTTATGAATAATAACTAACCATGTCATTTTAATTCTTTTTGTTATTGTAGTGGATTCCCCTATAGTGCATCAATGTCCATGTCCTGCTACTAGAAGTAGTAGAATGCTTGAGATGACCCATCACTTTCCAACAGCAGAACAAGACCCAATAGTTGAAGGGAATTATAAAGATGATATTGATGATGATACACTCATGAGTTTTATGAAAAAGAAGAAACAAAAAAAAAGTGATTGTACATATTTTTAGGACAAATTTTATTAATATAAATTATTGATTGTACATTTTTTTGTTTTTTCTAGTTGTGCGTGGACCTTATATGTTTTGAATGCATGTAACTTCTTGATTTAATTTACCTTTAATTCTTGTTTTTATAATTTTTATGCATGATTGGGTATGGATAATTGAGAGTGATGTTCAGGGGGGGGGGACTCAACAAGCTTCCAACTCCACATGATTGGTCCTATTTAGTAGAGAATAAATTATTCTCAAAGCTAAGAGGAGCTCATTCATGATGTATTCCCCTTTAGTATTTCTATAGAATCATACATCTTTAATTATTATTTAGTCATATAAAATTTAAGTATGCTTTTAAAATACAATTTCATTGATGTATAGTTATTATTCAGTCATTTAACCTATTATTGTATTTGACAGATGAAGATCTGAAGGGCAGTCACCTCCACGATTGCAAGTAACATCATGTTTGTTTAGTCTTATCATTTCGTGATTTTATATTTTTTACCTATTGAAGCATCAAGTATGTTTTTCTAAACCAATGCAATTTCTAGTTAACTTAATAGGTATATAGTGGGACAATATCCAAGATTTTTGAGGGCACATTGGAAATTTTTGAAAACTATCATTAACAAGATTTTTGAATTCATGCAAGAGACTCACCTTAGAGTGCAGGTGAAATATCTTAGATTACAAGTCAAATTAGTTCTAAAAGGGTCATTTTCATTTGGTCCTTTTTCATCATGAAGTGGAATTATTTGAAAGCACCTCCCTAGATCAAGTCCTTCTTTATTCCCTTGGTATTGAACACAATCTAGACAAGCGACCTTGCTTCTTTTTTCCCCATAACCATATCCATATCCTTTCCTAAAAACCTCATCCTTATTACTTTCCCCTTGCACATCCTTCTAACACCAATGTTTCCAACTTTCCATCCTCTCACACCCTCCCCTCCCCCCAATCAGTGCCACTATCATAAAAATGAAAACTATGTTTCTACATATTGTAGGTTCTTACAATTCCAAGCCACCTCTACCACCTTATCTATGGAGGAGAATGAAATTTCATGTTCCAATTCATATCCATATCCTGACCCATCTTTTGAACTAGAAATCATCCCTCTACCAAACCCTAATATAGAAGACCCTTCCTTACTATTAAGACTAGATAAAATTATATGCACTCTCCAAATATCCTTTTTACTAATAATTGTCAAGTGAAATACCAACTAGCCATGACCACCATCAACAATGAATCCAAAATAATATCATATACCAAGACCTTGTAGGTCATCTTCATCTCCCCACCACATCACACCCCTCTCCTTATCACCTCAGTTGGGTACAATAGGAAAAACCTCGTCCTCTAGTTAATAAACATTATGCAATAATGTTTTCCATAGGCCCTTTCTGAGACACCATTGGATTCAATGTATCCTCCCTTGATTAATCTAATTTACTCTTAGGAATTCCATATAAACATCATTGTAATGAATTATACAATTCCTATTGCAACACATAAAAACTGTTTAAAGACATAAAAACATATGAAACCACCAAAATGTTATAGTCCATCCAATAAGATTGCATAAATGTATTTCTCTCTATTTTGTAACTTTCGCCAAACAATCTTATCCTTTTAAACCATCCTCCTTCAAGACCTTATGAAATGTTAACCCTCTTCTTGTCGCTCCTACCCCATCCATACCTCATTCTCTTGCTTAAATTCTAAATACCTATCATCCCCAATTCACCATAACCCATATTTTGTTTTCCTCCCTCATAGTCCCTCCAAAAAATGTTATATCATCCCTTAATACACTTCAACCCATGTTGTTGGTTTCCTCTCTCTCCCTTCCATGAACTAATTTCCATAATGCTCACAAGTGATATAAAACTGAGATCTCAAGCATTCCATACCAAATTTATCATACAAAAATGATCAACATCCTGGACATCAATATTTCCTTTCTCCTTCCACTCCACCAACATTTTTTATGATCACTTCTCACACTCAAGTGGAATCTATAACACTTCTCATGTCCATTATACAGTAGATTGCGAGGACCTATTCATGGTGTTAGATTGTTATATACAACTTCAAACAGTGTCACAATAAATATGGAACATGATGTCTATTAATGGGGATAAGTAATTTTCTTCCAACATCATTTATATTACCCCTAAACAACCAATACTGATCAAAATCTGGACCAGGGGTCAAATTTTAGCCCAAAAATCAAAGTTCTCAGAATTTCCTCAAAATGAACGAGTGCGTAGTCCTCATCGTCACGAACCCAACGCAACTCATTTGGGCTCAAACAGACGTCGGGAGCGAGAGTTATTGTGATTTGTTCGAATAGTCAAACAGGTAAAAAAAAGGACGCTAATTGTGCAGTCCGTACAGTCCATACGGATGCTGACGTGGCATGACCATATGCTAACATGGCATAGGTCATATGCTAACGTGGAAGTTTTGGATTGGCTAACAGTTGGACGAATCATTTGACGAAACGTGGCATTATTTTGGCAAATGTTTTGGTGCCACGTGGCCCAGTCGTGGGCTGCCACGTGGCACCCTGTTATTGGTTATTGGTTCAAAATTTTATGGAGTCCACCGGACTCAAACCCCGGACCGCCACCATAGCCAAGCGTTTTGGCAATGGCCTCCCAACCGGTGTGCCATAGGTTGGTTCTTATTACATATATGGGTTTATTATTATTTGAATTCGTTTAATGTGTAATATGGCGGGGGGTCGGGCCGGGGCTTAGCCCCAGCCTGGGGTTGTATTACATTACATGTGACCATTGCATACATGGAGTTTGGTGAATTAAACGGTTAACCCCAATTTTATGTGTTTTAATGTGACCGACCATGGATTTTGGCGTGAATGTTAGCCCGTGGTTCTATTATTACCATATAACCGATTTATACATGGAGCGCATGGGAATTCAGCGTATTTTGGTTTTCAAACGGTTACAGCCAACCACACGCCCGCCACTTGTCACCCATATATTTTCTCTTGGAACCGAGCTCTTTTTTGCTAGCCTGAGGTCGTATGGACAATCACATGTGCCTGTGGTCTTGGCGGTTAGGGGCTGGCGCGCCCATAACCATCCTACAGTTTGCACCGTTATGCGGTTGCGCTCGATGTTGGGTTTAAGAACGCATTTTTTAGCGTGTTCTTGGTTGAACGTACAGGAGGTGCATTTTGGCGAACTAGAGACAACAAGCTTGAAGGAAGAGAATGGCAGGAGGCCTATCTTCCTCAATTTTTGGCCAAATGAGGTGTCGTAAAAGCCTAGCTAGGGTGTTTTTGGACGTTCTGAATCCATTGGCACTATTTTCACAGGCATTTGAAGACTTCTTTTGCAGGTTTTTAACCATTGAAGTTTCAGGAAGCTCTAGGGAGCTTGAAGCCCTCATTGTTTGAGGTCATGCTCAGATGAGCCTATGTTTGTTTTCTATGATTGAATAATCATTTTTGACTAATTATTATGCTCTGAACACTTTGGGATAGGTTCCATATCCATTTGAGGACTTTTACAGGTGTTTTTCCCAAAGAGAAGCTCATGGAAGCTTAAGGCCACATGTAGAAGAGGTCATGCCCAGATGAGCCATGATCCGTTTTCAGAGTTCTATTAGTCATTTTTGGGGTTTTTATGTATTCTGATCCCAATAGTACAGTCAAAATTTCCATTAGAGTTGAGCAGCATCTTGTAAAATAATTTTTGACAAATTAATCCCAGAGAGCCAAGTCCATTGATGGAGGCTCAAGGAGATGTAGCTCGGAGAGGGGTGAACTACTTTATCATGTTGTTCTTGTTGTGAGTGTTTTCTGGTTATTATTTGCTACAAGTTATTTTTGCTTTTGTATTTGTGAAAACAACATATTTAATCTTGCAAAGACCTCACACATAAGCATTTAAAAGAAGCATAAACTTAACACATAATTCATCTTGCATATTTTTAACACATGGAGCAAGGTCCTGTAAAGTTTATTTTAATGAAGTAGAGGGTGCTTGCATAGCATAACAA
>JZKD02S2395152.1:78915-101550 GCA_000966675.3 Picea glauca
CCAAGTCCATTAATGGAGGCTCAAGGAGATGTAGCCCGGAGAGGGGTGAACTCCTTTATCATGTTGTTCTTGTTGTGAGTGTTTGCTGGTTATTATTTGCTGCAAGTTATTTTTGTTGTTGTATTTGTGAAAACAACATATTTAATCTTGCAAAGACCTCACACATAAGAATTTAAAAGAAGCATAAACTTAACACATAATTCATCTTGCATATTTTTAACACATGGAGCAAGGTCCTGTAAAGTTTATTTTAATGAAGTAGAGGGTGCTTGCATAGCATAACAAGTCAGCCTTCTATTTTCAGATCAAATACTCTCTTTTTCATTTGGGAATTTTTAGGCACATGAGAGACATGACCTAAGGGGATTATGCTCCTTTTCTTTCTAAAATGTATCCATTCCCAACACATGATGTACATGAGGTAGGGTGATCCATCCCATCCTATTATTTTCCAATAGATGATGAGGCATCCATCAAAATGTATTCTTGAAATTTATGCCTTTTATATCATCCTTTATGCCTTTATGCTTGTAAATTTATTTTTGATATGTTATAATAGGATGGGATATCAAAAAATAACTAGCCAACTAAAAACATTCGAAAAATTGATATAAAAAACTATAAACTTTGTTCTAGTCATGATTTGAAACAAAAGTCAACAATGTTTTTGTTTCTTTTGGTAAAGGTTTTTCTCATCGTGATCAATACTGACTTAAATATACTTCAGGAATTGTCAAACCATATTTTAGTTGGTAGATTAGACTCAAGAGTTATTTTTCAACCCATCCAATCATCAATTGCATCCCCCCTGACACATCCAACACATGAGGACCATGTAGAACACCCCATCCTAGTGACACCAACAACATACATCAACAAACTATGTTAATAGGCAACACCAATAACAACATGAAACATGTACCTTCTACCACCATCATATAACCCCTTTGGGGGATAGAACCATCATCTATATCCAATATAGGCATATATATCATACCATAATGAGATAGCATGCCCCAAAACCATCAAATATGAAACCAATGGATAATCAACAAGGAACTCACATGTGATAATACCATCAAACCAGCAATCACAATCATCCAACCAAGGAGACGTGAGACTCACCCAAGAAAATACCTCCATCTAAAAATCTCCATCAATGCAATGAAAATCACAATGTGGAGCCTCATACAATATGAGGTGTAACGAGGCTCATTATCATGCTTTAAATATACAAATTTGAGCAATTTTTCTTTGCAAACATCAACCAAGGAATTTATTGCTTCATATTTATTACAAAGAATACTTGAGAGCATTCATTTCTAACTATTCTCCATCAACAAATCTCCATCAAAGAAGAAGAGTACCAGTAACAAATCTCCATCATTGTGATGAACAATGTGGAGCATCATACAATATAAGGTGTAATAAGGCTCATTACCATGCATTACATAGATATATTTGAGAAATTTACCTTTTCAAATATCCTATACACATATGTTGGAATCTCCATCATTGCTTGGCTAGAAATGTAACAGAGCTCCTACACATGGAGAAATACACTATGATCATGCCAATACTAGCATCTACCACTACAATATTTCTCTATCCAATCTTGGATAGGACCAGTGCAATCATCATCTCTGATATATGTAGAGGGAAGCTCATCCTTCCTATGAATCCCATCCTTATACTGAACTGGAAGGCATGCAACTTGTTAACCTTTGTATGTTGTATAGTCTCATTAATTCCTATCTTTTGTCCCTTATAGGTAGGGAAGGAAAACTTTGCAAACTTAAATATTAACATTTTCCTTATTTCTAGGTAATTTTCTAGTGATCCAAGAGTATCTCAATGGCCACCCACCTATTCCAATTGGCTCAAAACAATTTTTTGGCAACTTATTATTTTTAGCAGTTTTTTGGGTCCCAAACTTTCGGTGCCATTTTCAAGGAATAAATGATGTTTTTCCATGATTTGGAACCTCAATTAAATATAAAGGAGTTTATTTACCCCCCTAAATGAATATCCTCATCAATACCTTTCCAACGAGCTACCTTTCTCCCTAAATGGAGATTGTATGCAAAAGTTATGACCCGGGGAAGTTGATGTACTAACTTACCCCAATGAGGCCCACATGACTTTTGGCGTTTCATCTCCTAGGGTTATGGTTTTGGATGTCTAGGGTTTTGGAATTCATGTTTATTGTAAAAGGATCTTTAGAGCCTCATTTTACTCATGTTTTTGTGAATGATATTAGTTGTCACATCTCTTTTCAGGGATAAACTGCCACCATTCTAGCAAGCTTGTTTTCAATCTGTATTTTATAGTTTCCAGCATATTTATTATTTAGTAGAAGTCAATTTTTACTGTATCTATGTTATTTTTAATTGTTCCTCTGTGTTAATATTGTAATTATATGTTTTGATTTCATTTCTCTCATAAATCCAGATCAGTGGTATCAGAGTGGTCTGCTCCTTGTCATTTTTTAGTGCATGTCCCCGACGCAGTTAGGGTATAGAGAGTTAGGTCTTGAGCTTGTTTATCTTGAGGAAAAATTCTCTTGCATGCCCAAGAAACCATCCATGGAAGGAAAAAATAAATACAATGGGACATGATATCCTTTCAAAATGTTGTTGGAGGAATCCCTCGAGCGACAAAGGAACAAAATGATGGACAACTTTGCAGAAATCCTTCGACGGTTTCTGAAATGTGACACAGCCACCTCAAGCGGAGGTGCCTCCCCCTTCAAGGTACAAATCAATTTTGATATTCCTATATTTGAAGGGAAAATATATGTGAATGTCGTAGATAAATGGTTAAACCTTCTAGAAGGGTATTTTTCTATCCACAACTTTTTCGATAGAGAAAAGATTACATTTTTTCTCCTCAAGGCCATCCCCCATGTCAAATATTGGTGGGAGAATTTTTGTGAGCAAAAGGAAATAGAGGGATCCACATTATTTGCAGTTGCACCCACTTGGGGTTCCTTCAGGGATGCTATTAAGAAAGAAAACTACCCTGTTAGACCACACTACGGCAGGAAAGGGACCAAACAATGCTAGAGTTCACCAATGTTTAGTGCTTAAGTACCATGGCAGTATGCATAGATACATCCAAACATAAATGGAATTTTCTGATATCTCATCCTTGGGCGTAACCTATCGATATGTCATCAAAATCGAGCAGAAGCTTAAACAAAAGACATAGCAATTTGGGTCTAGGAAGCCCTCATAGCAGAAGTAGGGCAAGGGAAACCCCAACCCATATAAAAAAGGAGAGAGAAAATATGGGAAACCTTAGGGCATCCAATCCAAGCCACAAGAAAAGAAGGACAATGGAAAGACAAAGAAGGATACTGGGAAGTGGTGTGACTTCCATAAGAACCCCTGGCATAACACTATTGATTCCCACTCAAAGTAGTCATTTGTGGCTAAAGTGAAAGCCTTTGAATTAGATGTGGGATCTAAACAGGAGTCAGAACCAGAAAAGGGGAGATGGATCATTGATGCAGAACCCAATTCCACCATTTCTACCACAAATATCTAGCCCGGTGAACCTGATGAGCGAGAGGAAGGCGAGCTCCTCTTTCATTCACATATGTGGGTGAAAGGTTGTCCATTACACTTCATCATTGATAGTGGTATCCATAAGAACATCATCTCAGCAGAGGTCATCAAGTATATATCCCCATTTACAACACCACAAATGCATCCCTAGACCATTAGATGGCTCTGCCAAGGAAGCGATCTTCGCGTCAATGAACAGTGCCGCCTGTCGTATGGAATCAAGCCATTCAAAGATGAGGTGTTGTGTGATGTTTCTCCCCTTGAATTTTTTGATGTTATTTTGGGCCAAATGTAT
The DNA here is from genome assembly GCA_000966675.3 of Picea glauca. NCBI lineage: Eukaryota > Viridiplantae > Streptophyta > Pinopsida > Pinales > Pinaceae > Picea > Picea glauca. The sequence continues at coordinate 82,780 of JZKD02S2395152.1, forward strand.
TTATGGAAGCATCGTGTTGTATATGATTCTAGGCCTCACAGTGTTATTATTACTTTGAATAGGAAATTGTACAGAATACCCAAGGTAGTCCCACCTAGTGCTATTTCCTTGATCTCTTCCAAGCAATGTAGGAAGGTAATTTATGATGCAAGAGCATCACCTTAAAAGTCAAAAATTCAAGTGTGGAGGAAATTAAATGACATCTCAGCATGACAGAGTTTCAAATCAACATTTAACTCAGGAGTAAATCGAGTTTTTGAGATATTTTGAAAGAAACATTTTTTTTAAATGTAACTTGTTTGTAAATTCATGAAGGACTGTAAGGAGTTGCAGATATAGAGTGTTGACTCTTATCTGGCAATAACTATTAGTTATTGTAATATGACAAAGTAGGTAACCACTAAGAGTTCAATAGGATAGGTGGCAAACAGGACGAGAGAGATCGTGGAGCCAATCCTTAGATAGTTTGTTGTTGCACTATAAAAGTATTAGTAGATCGTGAGATAGAGATCCAAGAGAGATCAATAGAACATAGTAGAGTAGAATAAATATTTGTAATTGGTTTCATGAATGAATATAACAGACATAATTGTCCCAAATCTTGGACTGTGTTCATTTGATGTATGAATGAATGAATGTTATATTCTGGGTATGTGATTTATTTGATTTCATTCATATATGATTGTTCAAGAAGTCGATCGTATGATTTTGTGACAAAACTGGATAAGTTTAAATTGTTTCTCTTCTGAAACTCGTATGAAAGGTGTGCATCTCGAACGCAAGGAGTGTGAAGATTGAGTCTCAGATTGACTCAGAGGAGTTCAGAGAGAGCAAAGGAAACTTAGACCAGGTGCAAGGAGTTCACAATGTCAAGAAATGACCAAGCGTTGGGTGGGAAAGAATAATTTATTTTCAAGAAATCCTTCGATCTAAGTTATCGAAGGATTTCTATCTTGGTGCACGTTGACACTCCTAGATAGAAATCCTTCGACACTCCCAATTGCCTAGAGTCTCTGGGAGGATGGATGTTTTTAAGCTCAGGAGAGGTAGTGATGATATACACAGAGTCTCTATGAGGTGAGTAGAGGTCAAGAACCTCTTAAGTCCTAGATTTGAGTAATGAATGTAATGGGTGCACGAAATAATTCTTCCAAGCATTACGTTCAAGAGAAAGAGCGCAAAGCTCTTAATCCTTTCAGAGCCAACAAAACTCAGGAAGAATAATGAGACTCAAGTATCAAAAGGGAATATCCTTTTGTTTGGAAGATGAACGGATAAGATCTGTCTGGGAGGGTCCAAGGTCTGTCACGACCATTATATTTTAAGAAGGAGTGCAGGCATTAACACCTCAACTCCTTCAGTCTTCGCAATTTCGATGAATTTTAGTAATCATCGTGAAGGGGACAGATCCTTTGAAGTCCAAAACCTGAAGTCGTGATGCAATCTGGATCGTAGATCTAAGGATCTATCGGGACCCATCTTAACCGTCGGATCTGTGAGTTCAGATTTTGTACGATAGGAGAATTGTGTGTTGGTGCAACTAAAACTCTTAAACCCGAAGTCGTGATGTGACCTGGACCGTTGGATCGAGGAAAGTCGTGGACTATCGATTTGATGCGAGCAGATTTCGAGGATCAAGAATTGGGCAAAAGAGGGAAGACATCTTCCCACTTTGCGAAACACGAAGTCCCTAAACGTTCAAAAGTGGGCCCCAGGTCATAGCTAGAGGTCACATCAGTGGATAATAATGCTTGCTAGTATTTTTTTCAGAATTCGGGAATTCGGGAGAGTTGGGTTACTCACAACATAATACTCGAAGTCGTGAAGCGCCTTTTTATTAGGCCTATGGTCATAGCCAGAGGTCATATGAAGGAAGGGGCTAGCATGAAGAGCTAGCGCCTATTTTTCAAATCCTTCAAAGGGGCCATAAAAGAGCCCACGGGTTTGGAAGAACCTGCAATCAGAAGAAAAGGGGAACCTAGAGAGAGTTAAGGAAAGAAAAATTTTGATGCCCCACCCCTTAAAAGAGCACTTAGGGGTCGGGTGTGTTATAGAAAATGAGGAGATCCAACATCAGATCTAAGAATTTATCCAAAAGGGGCACATCCAATACCACTCATCACCTTGTGGAAGCCTAATCATGCTGGTGCAGAAGAAATATGGGACTTGGCAACTCTCCATGAATTATCGGGACCTAAACAAAATCACATTTAGGAACCGGTACCCGATTCATCGAATTGACAATCTCCTTGATCAACTCAAGGGGGGGAATACTTCAGTAATATTGATCTAAATTATGGCTATCATCAGGTCCCAATAGAGAAGACAAATGTATGGAAGACTACCTTCAAGTCAAAAGAATGAATTTTTGAATGGCTGGTCATGCCCTTTGGTTTGAAAACTTCCCTGTAATATTTCATGAGGATTATGGATGATATCTTGTGGCCTTTCACTAACTCTTTTGTAGTGGTGTATCTGGATGAAATCCTCATATACAACAAGACTTGTGAGGAACACTTACAAAATATTCAATAGGTTATGCACACTCTGCGAAAACACAAGCTATATGCCAACTTGGAAAAAATGATCCTTAGGCATGGATAGGGTCCATTACCTAGGATACATTGTTGATGTGCATGGTGTGCATGTGAATAAATCCAAAATCCAAGTAATATGTGACTCGTCATCCCCAACCATACTCACTGAGCTTTGGATATTCTTTTGCCTTTCCAATTTCTATTGCATGTTCGTATTGGGATTCTCTTATATTGCATGGGCCCTCATTCAAGTAACCAAGGGTGGTGGTAAAGCCAAATTTTTGTGGGGCCTATCCCAACATCAAGCGTTGGATGATTTGAAGAAGCACTTGTGCTCAGCCCAAGTGATTTCATTATTTGACCTACAACAACCCTTTGAGATCAAGGGGGTCCAGGGGGCAGGGGTGGGGGGAGAAAATATTTGTAGCCCCCCACTGGAAGGGGATTCGAGGGAAGTTCCCTCAAAGAAAAATATTTGGAAAAAATTCCTTGTAAAATATTTTAATTTCGTAGTCTATCTGGACCATTCATTATAAGGTCATAGATCTAACGATAGAATTTATTTTTAGGGTTTTTTTCCCTAGCAAGAAACCCTCTCTTATGAGGAAATTGTATTATGGTTATGTATTATTCTGAATGTTGTGTTCTGAGAGAGGATAATACAAGAGAAAGAAGAGGAAGTTACAACAATTGAGTTGTAGGTTGTATCCCTTAATTTTGTTAGATAATAAAAAGGAAGGACTTGGAAATTTCTTTTGTGGATGTAGCACACACTGGGTGAACCATGTATATATGTGTCTCTATTGTATTGTGTATCTTCTGTGTTTTATTTCCACATTTGTTTTATTTTATTTCTCCATGATCCTGTTTTATAACAATTGGTATCAGAGAAAAAGGTAACTCATACGAAAATAGGGATCCTAGTTCGAGTGGGAATAATGGAGGAAGATGGAAAGTTTAGGGTCGAGAAATTTAATGGCCAAAACTACCAGTTATGGAAGTGTTATGGAAATATTCTTATGTGGACAAGTGAAGTTTCCCTTGGATTATTGACCCCTATACCAAGATAGAAACAACCATCTGGACACTACCATTCCTATAAAATCATTTTTCTTATCAAAAAAGAGAGGAGAAGGTAAAGTAGGATGTATTATGTTTACGACGTTTGTCTTGGATGCCCTATCCACAAACTTGATCCAATTCCTAGCGCAAATCAATACCTGCAATGAACACTAAGAAACAAACGAATTCCTTCTACTATAATGGATTAGGCAAAGAAAATTCATCTATGCAAAACAAATTAAACATATAAAATCACATGAAACCACATACTTGAAGGAAATAGTCCAATTATATTAAATGAGAACAAAGAAAACTTACAAACCCCGAATGATGTCAGTTTCAACTCCTCCAAACTCTTTTCGTCCAACCCTTGCATGAATCCCATGATCATAAGTCTGATATCTCCAATCTCCCTCCTCTTCTCCATGGAAATCCCTCATTATATAGGATTTGGAGGCTTAACCACCATGGAGAATATCACTCACTAGATCCACTAAAATGGGATCTCCAAGATTTTTAGGGAGAAAATATCTCTCAAGGATTTTAGGGAGAAAATATCTCTTAAGGATTTTAAGGAGGAAATATCTCTCAAGATCCACCAAATTAGGATTTTGGTTTGAGAAAATATCTCAACCATCCATGAGAGTCTCAACCTCTCCTTTTAGGAAACTAAATGTGAGGTGGATTCTCACACTAAATTAATTTCCTTTTTATGAATATTAATAAATAATTCATGTGCACATAATATTTTGACCTTCATATGATATATTTTTCATCCTCATTGACTAGGGATTGTGACAAATGTTCTTTCATGGTGTAAAGGTGTATGTGATACTTAGAAAGGTGCATATGACACTTTTACGACACTTGTGACACTTAGGGTGAGGTACTTAAGTGTGGAAATTTGATGTGTAACAGATGCCTCCTAAAGTGTGAGGTCAGAAGAGAAACAGATGGCCAAAACACTTTACAAATTCTTCAATGCAAGGGCGTGGAGTTGGAGAACCTGGAAGAAGCTACAAACAACCATCAAACATTATTAATATATTTTCCATTTCCAAGGCAGACATACATATGCTCGGAATACGAGATGACTCAAATCATTGTCCCTGACCAATACACTATGTATCCATGAAAAATATTGACTAAGGATATGTCCATTAGAGATACAATGTGGATCCATACCTCCATGACATGAACTGATCGTAGTCATGGAAAATACACAGTGGAGCTATGAGATGACAAAACATAGTCACAAACCAATACAATGTGGATCTTTGTGATAGTATATATATCAACATGCTCAAATGATCTCTTTTACATCCTGGGAAAAGTAGATAACAAAGTGAACACTCCACCCAAGGTCTTTGTCCCAATCCTGATGTGGTACGAATCTAGCCATGTGAATAGATGATTTGATGTTGAACATGGTAGAAACCACTTGATTACCAACATTGAGGTAAACCATTAACAAGTGTGAGGGAAATCACCAATGATGTCAATGAATCCCAAGGTACCCTAGTACATTCCAGCGAATGTGAATAAATGAAATGAGGTCAAAAATTAATGGAATCATCCAAATCAAAGGTCAATGATGTAAACCTATTTTTGAAAGTGAGGAGGCCTACCATTGATTCATGCAGGTCCTAAGGTACTAATTGGTTTCTAAGTCTAATTATTGAATGATGTGTTGAAGTTGACAGGAAAAGACTCATCGAAGGATGGACTTGATGTATCCCCCATCATTATCACGAACTAACATAGGAAAGTGATGTAATATGGTGAATCAAATGAGTATGGAATGACATAAGAAATGGAAACTGGAAATACTGCAGATGGATGGTTTGAAGTGAAACTTCCCTTAAACATGATGAGGCACAAAAACTGACTTGGTAGAATTGACTCGACGAGTACCAAGAATGTAATGAGATGGAAGTAAGATCATCTTTGACTAGATGATAAAGTATGGAGATACATGGAATTGGTGTGACTTAGAAACAAGCATATTACCCAACTATAAGATGAGATGCAAACATGTGACATTTTCAAGGGAGAAAATATCTTCCATAAAGGATTCCCAAAAACTTGACCCACTTCCTTCATTTTTCCCCCCACCCAGATAGATGATTACCTATTTTACATTTAACGATCTCAAGGAGGGTAACACATGCTCGATATAACTCACCTTTGGTAAGTTCCTCTTCCTTATTTAACGAACTGGAAGAATTAAGGGTTTGTTCCCATATGGGTCCTTCAATGTGTAGTTTAGCGAGTCTAGAGAAGGAAAACATGATGGTTTTTCATGTTTAGAGAGTCTAAAAATAAATTAAAGGAAACTCCATGGATGATTTTTTCGTAAATTTAATCTCCCAAGCCCAAAAAAAGTGTAAAAAAATACAGGGGGGAACTCTTCTAATCATGCTTGATTAGTGTGTTCCTTTTTTCATAATTAGTCTCACAAGGCCAAAAAAGAGATAAACTATCACTCAAAACATGTCATTTCAAACCTTTTAATGAGTGTGAAAGGAAGCAAGATCACCCAGAAAGATTTTCATGTTTAGAGAGTCTGAAAAGAGATTAAAGGAGACTCCAAAGTGTTCATTTTTCGTATATATTTTACGAGTTCGAAAAAGAGATAAAATCATACTCGATAACCTATTCTCATGCATTTACAAGAAAAAGAAAGAATAAAGACTAAGCTAGGTAACTTATTTTCATGTATTTATGAGCATGAGAAAGAAAAAATACTAAGCTCATTCTAGAAAATAACTACTATGTTACGATGGGAATGATCTTTGAACGAGGATCACTCCTAGCAACATGTTTCTCTAGAGGTAGTTTTCCCCTAACTTCTTTGGCAGGATTTAGCAGTTTTTTTCTAGCATGATGTCTAGCGGCTAGAGACCTACCCCCTAAGTGTTGTTTCCTCTGGTGATTCTTCTTCTTTCCTCGTTTAGGTTTCTAGTTACTAATGGAAAAATTTTCACTAGGTGGAGGAAAAGAAGGTTCAAGTACTCGATCGAGAGTGAGAATAAATTGTAATGGAGGGGGGTCTATTTCATTTTTTAATAAGATTGACAGAGACAATGAACGATGCACGTCGAGACCAGGTACTACCAAAGGATGAGATGAATTGAAGGATTGTCATACCTCAGTAGAAATAATGTTTAAGGTGGAAACCTGTGCAGTGGGAGGAGCAGGCAAAGGGAAAACCCCCATGAGTGAGGAATCCTTGAGAAGACCTACACCTACACTCTCAAAATCATTATGTCCTAGAAAAGGGACATTGTTTGTTGCGGCATTATTGAGATCTGGAGTTATATACTCAAGTTGGTCAACGGTGATAATATTTCCTTGATGAGGAAATTGTAAGATATGAAACATTGAATATGTGATGACATTCATTGCATAGAACCAACTATGACCAAGAAAAAAATTATAATCCATGGGTGCATTGACTACTTCGATACCAACCGAAACAGTATTACCCTTCAAAGTCACAGTGAAATATTGAAAGATTCTGTGAGGTTGGAAACCATGTCCATCAAATTATTTTAGGGTGGTAGGGGACAGGGTAAGTGTGGGAGAACCAAGGGCTCTCCAACAAGGTAAAGACATGATGCAGGTGGAGGCTCCCTTATCCAAAACTGTACGATGGATGTTCTTTTCACCAACCAAAACTTGAATTTGGAATGCTAAGTGGTGGGAGACTTTCTCCTTAAAATAATCCAGATTAAACATAATCAGGTTCAACTCCTTAGGATCCATGGCTCCATTGGCTGACAACAAGGTTCTACATTGACTTGGACAGTGTTGTAGAACTTTGAGGGTTGACATAGTGCAAGGAGTTTGCACCAAATATTCAACTATGTTGTAGTTTTGGGAAGCATGAGAATTTGGATTAAATGTCACTTTTCAAATTATGCTCTTGGGAGGGTGAAACATGGCATCATAAATCAAATTCTCTATCTGAAGAGGATTGGAAGATGGAGGAGGAGTAGAGTTAGAAGGCTAGTAGAAAACCTTCCCTTTAGTCTTATCACATAGAGGAGTGTCATAAGTATTTTCAAGAGTTGTGACATTAACCATATTAAACATGTAAACCTTAGAGGTGCTCATGGAAGCATCCCCATGGTGGGAATGACCTAGGTTGCTTCCTTGTGAAGGGACATGGTGTTTTGAAACTATATGTTGTTTCTGAAATGGTTGGGAGGTACCCTTGAGATATTTAGTGATAGCTTCACAATGAGGGAAGTCTTTCATGTAGTGGTCTTCCTCACAAATCATACAAGGAGATTTAGGTTTCCTTGTTGGTTGAGTATCAAAAGACTTACGATTATCATGCTCATTAGAAGGTTTCTTGGATTTTCCCTTGTTTTTATTCTTACCTCCTAGTTTTTTATATCAAGTGGATTGGACCGCATTCACCTCGGAGGTTTGATCATGAGTGGAAGTAGTTGTGGTGTTTGGAATGAAACTAGATTACAAAGAAGGTCTTGACGAATTATTCAATGGATGAGGAGAATTAGGGATCAGTGCATAAAGTGTGCCAGAATGGGATTAAACAAAGTCCAAATACTATGCACAACTGATATCCTTCTCCTTAGTAACTACATTCCCATAGCAACATCACGGGCGATGGGAGGCAAGAGTGACTTTGTAAACCAATCCACGAGGAGTTGGTTGGGAATTGGAGCTTTAATCAACCATGTTCGTTGTATCCACTCATGAAGATGATTAGAGATGTGAGTGAAAGAGGATTGTTGGAGAGAGATCAAAATTTCTGTATCAGTTTCATACCATATAGGAAACTGATAATGCGTCAAGAAATCCATGAAAAGAGAGTTAAAGTCGACAAAAGAGTTACCCGATAGTGCAATATACCATTTTGTTGTCACACCTGTAATTGTTCTTTGAAAATTTCTATCAAAGAGTTGGAACAACACCATAAGTGGAAATTCATAACATGATTTTTAGGATCTTACCCAAGTTTTTCATCAAATTTCAGAATGTCAGATGGTAATTTAGCAAGGATAGCGGGCCAAAATGGGGCATGGAGGATGGGATCATTTGTTAAACGCGACAGATCTAGTGGATCTAACGTAGCTAACAATGGTATTTTTCAGTTAGTTTGTTGATACTAATGATAACCATATTGCATAGGAGCACTAGTAGGATCAAATGCAGGTTGTCGCGAGATGACAAAACTAGATGGTCCTCCCATATAAGGTGGTTGTTCGGGTTTTCCACGTATGTAAGGTGGTTGTCTTGTTTATCCAACTGTGTATTGTGATTTAATAGATGGACCTTCTACGTACTGTGGTTGATCAGTTGGTCCCCCAATGTGATGTGATTGAAGGGGTTGTTGTGCTTGAATCTTGGGGTTTATGGATTGATAGGGCATAGTTCCTTGCAGAGGAATGCCCATCGGATTGATTTGAGTCCACAAAGGATTCACAACTCCTGGATATGGATGTCCAGGATACAAACCGACGGTAATAGGGATAGAAGGACTTGAAGGAGTGGTTTTCCCCAATGCTTTTTTATGTTGCAACCATGTAGGTTTCCCCCTAGTAAAAAGTTTCCCCACAGTTGAAGGTTTCCCCCCAGCTGAAGGTTGGCCTCCCATTGAAGATTGACCTTCAATGTAGGGAGTAATAATTTGTTATGTGTGATATGGAGGATGAGTAGCTTGTGTAACCATGGTTGTGTGAATGACTTGAATTTTGGCTATTCAATTAATGGGACGACCAAGTAAATCACTTGGCATGTGCATGTGTGGAAAAAATGAAGCAGGAATATTACCTGACTTATGTGCAAGAGGAGATAAATGCGTAATTGGTTGAGTCAGGATCACCTAGGTCACTAATGTTTTCGGTAAAGAATAAGCACCAACAGTAGAAACTACAAGAGTTGTGGAAAAATATGAATTCCCAAGTCCTTCAAGAAAATAAAAAATCGGTGAGTTCATGCCAAAAGATGGTGTAATGGTGGAAACATGCGGTAATCGAAAATAAGAATAAGAATAAACATATCTCATGGATGATGGATCAAAGAGTGGTTGGCAAAGTATATCAGTAAATGGAGGATTCACAAAAGAATCCAATTTCTATGAAGGTTGGGACCGGTTCTTCAACATGATGGCCACTTCCATAAGTCATGCTCCTAGCTTCAGAAGTGTGATCTGTGATCGTTGCTTCATAAGAAAAATTGTGTTGTGGTTCCTGAGTGTCAGGTTCCATACCTTGTATACTGTGAAAAATCTAATCTTATGTCCAACTATGAAAGACAAAGAAACACACTCCTATGAAAACTAAAATAAATAAACCAAGCAACAATAGATTTAAGGATCTTTCAAAGATGGGATATCAAGTCATTAGTGAAGAAGTGAGAAGCATTTACCCTGACCTCCACATAACAACCATTCTCAGTGAAATCAACCCTCGCTTTCGCCGGATCACCCTCCAAGGGTACTAAGAGTGTGATATGACGTCATCCCCAGGTACCATGGGAATCCCCCCACAATGACCTCTGTAGGTACCTAGGAAATGCCACTAATGTTACCAACTCACAGTGAGCCTCCAAGGGGGGTACAGTCGATAGTCAGGATTGAACATATGGGCAGGATATCAAAGTATGAATCTCTTCAAGAGAACTAAAGACAAGTGGAGTGGTAGGACTCTAGAGGACCTCGAATGGATTGGGAGTTCATGAAGCACTGAGACCAAATGAAACAATTTTTTTCTCAAGAGAAATCCCAATATTTGATCTTTCCACTACGATTGGTTAAGATTTGGAGGGGTAATCTCCATTGCTCTCCCACACGTGACCTCATGTTTATCCCATGTATGAGAGGTGGTTCTCGGCTCTGCTTATATGAAAGTTGGATTTATACGCTCTTTAGAGTTCTACAGTCTGTTTAGTAGTCTTGGATAGTTTACTCAATTCCCCAGTCCAAAGACCCTATCCTCTTGGTGTGCTAAAATTAAAATATATTCGAGTTTATTTTGTTAGCGTGTGGTTGATTTTAATGTCTTGTAACTCAAAGGGTTCACAGAGATGAAACTGATGGTGAGTAAGAGACTCGACTCCAATAGAATGAAAAAGAATGATATATAGTTCCTTCTTTTGATGAATTCTACATATGGGAAGGAGAAGAGTTATATTCTTCTTAACACAAGAAAGCACTCAAAACAATGAAAATTTCAATTTATGGGATCAATATGATGCCAAACTACCAAGAAAATGTTTCTGAAAACTGAAATTCACATGCAAAACTAGATTTTTTTTCCAAAACATAAGCCAAACCAAACTTCCTAATGAAGGAAACATTTCTTCATTTGATTAACTATGCAAGGAGATATGAAAAATTTATGCATCTTAACTTTCAGATGAAAGAGATATAACTTAGATACAAAGCACTATGAGACAAAAATAAATCAAACAAAGTGCAATCAAAGTGATGAGAATTGAAATAAAAAAATTAGGGGATAACATGTTCAATCAAGAACTCAATGATGCAAAAGAGAAAGAAGACAAACATTCACAAAAATCCTCAAACGATGAGCAGGAAGAAAAATAAATCAATATAGGTTGTCATAAGAGTCCTAATCATCCATAAAAGTGAGATGTTTCAAATGAATACAAGAAGGATCAATACCAAGCAACCTTTGCAAACCTTAGTTGATGAAAAGTACTAAACAATAAAGCAATTTGAAATCCTTATGAGATGAAGACCAGATAAAATCAAAAGGAAAAAAGAGCCAAGGGATATTGTTAACCCAAGGGGACCACAACTAAGAGAAAATTTGCAAACTCAAAGGTTAAACGTACATGAGTGATAAATTCCCAACTCTTAGCAAAACAAAGTCAAGAGTATTCAAAGGTTTCTGACAAAAAATCCCCTTAGGATCAGATTGAGAAAAAGTGAGTAGAAAGGGGAAGAAAATCCTAGAAAAGGAGATCAATGCTCCTATTTCCAAAGGGATAGAGTGCTACAATTCTCTGGTATACACTAAAAAATATCAATTGTCCTATATCAACGGTCTGGTGTACACAATAGAGGAGCATAGCCATTCCCAAAAACTCAGAAAAGGCCTAAAAACTCAGAAAACTTTTCCAAAGACTCTTTGAAATCTTCAATGAAAAAGAGATAAAGGGAAGTAGATCATAAAAAAACAGAAAATAAGATATAAAGGTGGGAAAAATATCATATGATCCAAGGAAATACAATTCAATGTCCTTCCTAATCCAGGTGGATATTGGTAGCCACACATCTATTCCAACTGGCTCCTCTTAACAATTGTTAGTTCATCACGTTCTTCTATAATTCTTTGTAATTGTGGGTTCTAAACTTTCAGGGTTGTCAGAATCCATAGACAACTTCCAAATGGATATTGTTGGTCGCCCACCTAATCCAACTGGCTTATTTTGGAATTTTTCATGTCAGTGCATCATTGTTTACTTCCAGGGCCGTTTTGGGGACCTAAACAATGTTTTTTTGGATTTCCACAGTCAAACTATAGACAGAGTTAGATTTTGATGGAATAATGTGTATTTTTGAAAATGCCTTTCCAATGGGCTATCACGCACATAAAACGGAGGTGGTATGCAAAAGTTACGACCCAAGGAAGTTGAGGTACCAACTTACCCATCGAGTCCCACATAACTTTTGGTGTTTCATCTCGTAGGGTTAGGTTTTTGGATGTCTAGGGTTTTGGAATTCATGAGTAATGTTAAAAACGCCTCTAAATCTTCATTGTAATCATTCTTCTCATATGGATAGCTACTACCATTTGAGAAAGTTGTTTTTAGTTTTGCAGTTTTACAGTTTCAACCTATTTTATTTATTCAATAGAAGTTGTTCACTGGATATATTTTGTTGTTCTTCCTATCTTTGTGTTATTATATTCAATTTATTATTCCTTTCATTCTGATTATAAATATGGATTAGTGGTATTACAGTGGTCTTCTCTTCATTTATTTTTCTTTGTGCATGTACCAGACAAGATCTGGGTACAAGAAGTTGGGACTCGAACCCATTGAGCCTTTGCAAGATCGGCCACATTGAGCCTAACAAAAACCCATTGAGGATGAGAAGAAATATGATGGAGCAAGAGATCCTTTTAAAATGTTGCTTGAGGAATCCCTTGCATGAAAAAGGAATGAAATGATGGATAACTTTGCATAGATCCTTCATTAGTTTCCCACATGAGACACATATTCATCAAGAGGCCATGCAACCCCCTTCAAGGTACAAGTAAATTTTGATATTCCATTATTTAAAGGACTGGTAGATGCAGATGTTGTAGATAAATGGTTGAATCTACTCGAAGGTTATTTTTTAGTCCACAATTTTTCTGATAGGGAAAAGATTACTTTTGCACTCCTCAAGGTCATCCCCCATGTTAAGTACTGGTGGGATACTTACTCTAAGCAAAGGGCCATAGAGGAATCTGTAATATTTCTTGTCTCCCCCACATGGTATTCCTTCATGGATTCCATTAAATAACACTACTACCCTGTTGGAAGCTACGAGGACCAGTACACAAGATGGACCATGTTGCATTAGGAAAGAGACCAGACAATACCATATTTCACCAATATTTTCCATACCCTGAACACCAAATTGGGTATCAAAGACTCTAAACAAAACCTAGTTCTCAAATACTATGTTTTTATACATATATACATTAAAAAAAAATGGATTTTATGGACATCGCATCATTATGTGTAACTTATAGATATGTTTTCAAGGTCGAGCATAAATTTAAGTAGAAGAGGTGAGAGTTTGGATCTGTAAACTCCTCATAGCCAAAGCAGGGAAAAGGTGGCCCTAGCCTACAAAACAAGGGATAGAGAAAATATGGCCACTCTTAGGACAACCAGTCCAAGATACAACCCAAGAAGGGTAATGAGAAATTGAATAAGGACACGGGAAAATGGTGTGAATACCATAAAATCCCTTGGAAAAACACCAAAGATTGTCTCTCCAAGCAGTCACTAGTGGTCAAGATGAAATCTTTTGAGTCAGAGGCAGATTCCGACTCAGAATCAAATCCATAAAGTGGGAAGCGAATCATCTATGTCGAACCCAGTTCCACTATTTCTACCACCAAAGTCCAACCAAGTGAACCAGAAGAACCAGAGGAAGGGGAGCACTTCTTTCACTCACAGATGTGGGTAAAAATAACTCTGTTGCATTTCATTATCGATAGCGATAGTCAGAATAATCTGATTTCAGCAAAGGTCATCAAGAAGTTGGACCTATCGATAACACCACACCTACATCCCTACACCATTGGTTGGATTTTCCAAGGATGAGATCTTCATGTCAGCTAATAGTGTCATATTCCCTACAACATCAAGCCCTTCAAAGATGAGGTATTGTGTGATATTTCTCCCCTTGAATTTTGTGATGTTCATTTAGGCCAGCCATATTTGTGGAAGCGACATGTTGTGTATGAGTCTAGACTCCGCAGTGTTATTATTAATTTGGGTAGACAATTGTACAAGATCCCAAAGGTAGCACCGCCTATCGCTATTTCTTTAATCTCTACTAAGCAATGTGGTAAGGTCATTTCACAGACCGAGAATTTCATCTTCTTTGTGATTCGTGCTCATAGTAAGCAGAAGGTCATCACCACATAAATGACCTCTACACAGAGCCTCTCTTTGCAACAGAAGAAAGTGGATGGGATTGTGGAAGAGTACAGAGAGATCTTCTCCTCACCCACCAGGGTACCGACACACTGCTAATTTAACCATCCAATTAATCTAACCCATGATGCATCACTTCCTAATGGACTAGTCTATTGTCGCTCGTTGATGGAAAATGAATAAATCAAGTGCCAAATCCAATATCTACTTCAAAAGGGGTACATATGACCCAAATCCTCTCCTTACAGAATCCCAATTGTGTTGGTGTAGAAAAAATATAGAACATGGCCACTCTGCATTGATTACAAAGCATTAAACAAAATCACAGTCTGGAATGAGTACCCGATTCCTCGAATTGATGAACTTCTTGACCAACTACAGGGGGAAATGTTATTCAACAAGATTGACCTAAATTTTGGCTACCACCAGGTTCCCATCGAACCAACTAATGTATGGAAGACAAATTTCAAATCTAAAGAAGGTATCTGTGAATGGTTGGTCATGGACTTTGGCTCAACAAATGTACCAACAACTTTCATGATATTTTTTGGTGGTATATCTGGATGACACCCTCATCTTTAGAAAAACTTGGGAGGATCACATGCAGCATATTCAACAGGTTTTGGGCACTCTAGGACAACACAAGCTATATGCCAACTTGGAAAAATGATCCTTTGGAATGAACAGGGTCCAATACTTGGGATACATTGTTGATGAGCATGGGGTACATGTGGATGTAGATAAGATCCAAGTCATTCGTGATTGTCCAAACCCGACCACACTAACCGAGCTTTGTATCTTCTTGGGAATTGCCAACTTCTACCGAAGGTTCATGTTGGGATTCTCCCATATTGCATGGGCCCTCAGCCAAGTAACCAAGTGCGGTGGAAAGGAAAATTTTGCATGGGGGTAGGCACAACAACAATCATTTGATGATCTGAAGCATCAATTTTTCTCATCTCTAGTACTCTCCTTACCTAATATACAACAACCTTTCAAGATTGAGACTAATGCCTCTAACTATGTTGTAGGTGTAGTTCTCACTCAACATGGTCATCCAGTACCATACCATAGTGAGAGAATATCAGATACTCTTCGAAAATACTCCAACTATGAAAAAGGAATGTATTCCATCATGCAAGATTGTCATCAATGGAAACATTAAATTATGGGAAAGGAGACAATCATCCACACTGATAACAAGCCTTTGCAGTTCATACAAACACATGGGAATTTTTATAACGACCACCATCAAAAGTGGTCCACATACCTACAACAGTTCCATCTCAACATCAAGTGTAAAATAGGGAGCACAAATTGTGTCATTGACTTCCTCAGTCCCCCTCCCATTTTTTCACTCACCATAGTGCTCCATTATTGTGGGAATGAGGCATTTCAGTGGCCCCAACTTTATCAGCATGACCCTGACTTCGCCACCACCTATCATCTCTTGGGTACAGGAGTGAATGTCACTGATTTTCACATACATGATGGACTATTATTCCATTTGGGCCACCTATTTGTTCCCACAATCGAGCGTGCGAAGATGATTTGGGAGGCTCACTATAGTCATATGGAAGGACATTTTGGCATGGAGAAAACTGTCGTTGTTCTATAGAAACATTTTTATTGGCCTAAAATTTGACAAGACATCAACAAGTATATCATATCTTGCACTTCATGTTCCATTTCCAAGACAAACATCAAGATGAAAGGTTTATACACCCCTCTTCCTACTCCTGAGAGGCCTTGGGAATCCATCTCGATGGATTACATGTCTAGCCTTATGTCCACCAAGAATGACAATGATTTTGTATTTGTGGTGGTTGATCGATTTTCAAAGACGACCATTATCACAGCCTGCAAGAAGAGAATCAAAGTGGTAGATAATGCCAAGCTATTCTCCGAATGGGTGTGGTTACATTTTAGGATAACACAGACCAACACCTCAGATTGGGTAAATAGGTTCCTAATCACATTTGTTTCAATTCTCTAGTCTTTCTTGGACACCAAGCTCACTAAATCCACTTCTTTCCACCCCCAAACCGATGGCCAAACAGAGGTCGTCAATTAGATGATTGTGGACAATTTTCACATGTACAACTCTAAGCATCCATCTACATGGGATGAGAGTCTTCCCTATGTCCAACACAGTCACAATAGGGCTCTCCATAGATCCATCGGCCATCGCCCATTTCAGGTGGGGCTGGGATTCCAACCTTGGGTCCCATTAATGTTGCAATACCTCTTGAAACCACACAAGAAACATCTTCCCATGTTCATTCTGAGGTGGAAAAATCCACCAAATTCATTGAGCGGATTCAACACATCCACCAAAAGGTCCATGATATTTTACAAAAATCCAATGCTAAGTACAAGCAGTGCCATGATCAACACTAGGTATCGCACCAGTTTCAGGTGGGAGACAAGGTATGGTTACATTTGCAGAAAGAGAAACTTGTAGGGCCCCATCAAAATCTCCTCCCACTTCTCTATGGGCCTTACACTATCACCAAGGCTATGAGTAGCAATTCTTTTGAGCTCAACAATCCAACCTTCCTTGTCTTTCACCTAGTGTTCAATGTGGACCTCCTTCAGCCATATTTTCCACCATTATTGGACACCTCAAAGATCAAAAAACTATTTAAAACAACATATCTCAACCCTAACTACATGGAATAGGCATCCACTGATCAGATAGTGGACATGCAGGTCAAGGGTACTCGCCATCAGAGGATCCAACTTTATCGGGTTGTCAAGGCTGGGAAACTCCTACACCAAGGAAAGTGGCTCAGTTGAGGTCAAATTCAGTATGATTTTCCTCACCTGATGGGGGCACTCAATGAAATGGATACCATTTCTTCCTAATGGGGGAGGACTGATCCAGGTAGATATTGGTGGCCACCCTCCTATTCCAACTGGCTCCTCTTGATAGTTTTTAGTTCAGAACATTCTTATGTGATTCTTTGTAATTGCGGGTTCTACACTTTTGGGGTTGTTTGAATCCCTACACAGCTTCTAGGTGGATATTGGTGGTCACCCACCTAAGCCAACTGGCTTATTTTGGAATTTTTCATGTCAGTACATCTTTCTATACTTCCAGGGTCATTTTGGGGTCCTAAACAATGGTTTTTTTGGCTTTCCATAGTCAAACTGTAGATGGAGTTAGAGTTTGACAACATACTGTGTATTTCTCAAAAAACCCTTTCCAATGGTCTATCATGTGGCTTATTTTGGAAGTTTTCATGTTAGTACAACTTTCTATACTTCCAGGGCCATTTTGGGGCCCTAAACAGTGCTTTTTTGGCTTGCCATACTCAAACAGTAGATGGAGTCAGATTTTGACAAAATAATGTGTAGTTCTCGAAAATACCTTTCCAACGGTCTATACGTGCCAAAAAATGTCTATCACGTGGCGTATTTACATCGTATTAGAGACGACGAACTGCTAAGAAAAAGCTACACCAAATTATTTTTGCAGGTACTGAAGATTGAAGAATGCAGAAAAATTATATGAAATTTATGTTTTACTTGGCGATAATAATTCTCACACCTCATAACTATTTGGAGTGGAAGCCAAATATTATACTTCTTCTCAGAAGTAGAGGCTTATACAAAATAACCATGGCAATGGAAGTAGAGCCTAATTCCATCGATGAGAAAAATGACTTTCTCAATAGACAAGATATGGCCATAGGATTTATCTGCTTGTCTATTTCTCCATAAATTCTCCACCAAGTATGTGATGTCACACAAGACTTCACTACAAATGAATTATGGACCATATTGGAGGTTCTATTTGGTTATAAAGAATATTTTGAATATTGCATGTAGGGGATTGGAGATATAGAGCCAGAAGAGAAACCGTCAGAAGATCAAGCCTCTTATTCTGAAGAGTCTTCTACACAAGTATTTGCACAAATTTGTATCCCATTAATTGAAGATGATGTCTACTCCATTTCATATTTGTTTTCTAAATTTCATGTGGAATATATATGGCATGCATCTCAAGGGTCACATGAAGACACTTTTCCATGCACAATGCATGCATCTCAGGAGACAAAAAGGGAGTCGTGCACATCATACTCAATTATGATATTTTTTGATAATAATTTGCATAAAAAAATTGTATATTTGAATTCCTCTCAGGAAAATATCAAATTTCAAAAAACAAATAGTCCAAAATGGAGTCTGGCAAGTGAAGTTATGATCATTTCAAAATCAACAAAATTTCAGCATTTTTCTGGAAATGGCCGCACGGTTTTGAAAGTTTCATCCAAACTTTATTTGGATATTATTAATTACAAGAAGATAAAGTGGATATTTGTGGACATATCAATGGTGAATTTAATTCATCAAATCCATGTAGACATCTACATCTTCAACAAAATATTCAACAAGCACAAATTTGCATAGTTGTGAGGTCTTCTTGGAGTGAAGGACACGGTTGCTTAGCAACTATTTTTTGTTACTTCTCATTTTTACTTTTTTTTATGCATTGTAATTTTAGGGG
>JZKD02S2395152.1:101564-112708 GCA_000966675.3 Picea glauca
TGAGGTTTTCCCTCTTTCCTCATTTATTTCAGTGTATCTTTTATATTTGGGTACCTAACATGGCCTCGTTGTTGGGACCCATTCTTTATTTTCACCATAGTGATGTTCAGGGGGGTGTTGGAATTACTTCACACACGCCTAGGATTTATTTTTACTAAGGTTTTTTTCTTGTTTATTAGTCATAATTAGTAATTATCCAGTCTCCTATATTTTAGGGGAGAATATTCCACTTGGAGAATATTCTCCTTCAGTTGACACTTCAGTTTGACTAGTTGAGTTGAGTCTAGATGTTGCATTCGTTTTGTCACCATGCAACATTGGGATCATCACCATGATAATGCGCACTTGCCTTGGTTTCATTGCCATATTAGTGCATTACCCTTGGTAGCTCACTCCCGTAACTACCTAAGAGACTAGAATAGGTGGAAGTTTACTCCTGCAACTGTTGGTGTGTGTCTAGATCACTCTATACCACCATTGTGGATCATTAGTTACTCATTTATCCTATATCTATTGTAAATTATTCACTCTTTGAGTTTGGAATATGGTTAATGGGATTTATTTCATTCTTTCTCTCTTGCTTCTTCTTTCTTGATTTCTTTCTGCAAATGTGTGTAGTATTTTCTAGCTAGATCTATTTTATGCAGGTTCAACACATTTACACACATGAAACCACATACTTGAAGGAAATAGTCCAAGTATATTAAATTATAACAAAGAAAACTTACATACCACGAATGATGTCATTTGCAACTCCTCCAAGTTCTCCTCATCCAACCCTTGCATGAATCCCACAATCATAAGTCTGATATCTTTAAGATCCCTCCTCTTCTCCATGGAAATCCCTCATTATATAGGATTTGGAGGATTAACCACCATGGAGAAGATCACTCACTAGATCCACTAAAATAGGATATCCAAGATTTTTAGGGAGAAAATATCTCTCAAGGACTTTAGGGAGAAAATATCTCTCAAGGATTTTAAAGAGGAAATATCTCTCAAGATCCACCAAATTAGGATTTTGGTTTGAGAAAATATCCCAACCATCCATGAGATTCTCAACCTCTCCTTGAGATTAGGAAACTAAATGTGACGTGGATTCTCACACTAAATTATTTTATTTTTTATGAATATTAATAAATAATTCATGTGCACATTGTATTTTGACCTTCAGATGATATATTTTTCCTCCTCATTCACTAGGTATTGTGACAAATGTTCTTTCATGGTGTCAAGCTCTATGTGACACTTATCAAGGTGCATATGACACTTTTAAGACACCTGCAACACTTAGGGTGAGGTATTTAAGTGTATCAATTTGATGTGTAACAGGAAGATGCATATGGAAGATTATTTATATCAAAAGGATCTATTCCTACCATTGGGTGGAATAGAAAAGAATATGACGACCATGAAGGACAAATAATGGGAGGTTCTTGAAAGAAAGGCATTAGGAATGATATGGCTGAGCCTAGCCATGTCGGTGGCTTTGAATATTTCAAAAGAAAATACGATGAAGGAGTTGATGGATGCATTGGCTAAACTGTATGAAAAAATCTCAGCATCCAATAAGGTATTTATAATGAAGAGATTATTTAATATGAAGATTTCATAAGGTGGGTCTATTATCATTTAAATGAATTTAATATGGTTACTAATTATCTAAGTTCTGTAAAAGTGGAGTTTGATGATGAAGTATGTTCTCTTATAATATTGTGCTCATTGCTAGAAAGATGGAATGACTTGGTCATGGCTATAAGTAACTTTGTCTCTGGTTCAAAAACTCTAAAATTTTATGATGTTGTCGGTGTTATCCTTAGTGAAGAAATGCGATGGAAAATCACAAACGAGATATCAGGTAATGTGTTGACTGTGGAGAAAAGGGGAAGACAAAAGGATAGAGGAAAGGGATCAGGGAACCATGGGAATTCTAGGAAGGGTAGATACAAATCCAGACTAGGAAAGATAGAGTGTTGGAATTGTGGGAAGAAAGGGCATATGAAGAAACATTGCAGATCTCAAAAGAAACAAAGAGATGGAGAACAGGAGAAAAATCAAGAAGCAAATGTAACAGGTGATGTGTTTCAAGATGCTTTGATTATTTCTATAGATAATATCTCTGAGGCTTGGGTAGTAGATTCAGAGGCTTCATTTCATGTCATACCCCATAGGAAACATTTTCTAGATTATGTTCAAGGTTATTTTGGATAGTTTCATTTGGGTGATGATGCACCATGCAAAATTGTTGGAATGGGTAAGGTACAAATAAAGCAAAAGAATAAAAACCAATGGTTATTGAAAGAGGTAATACATGTACCAAATCTAAGGAAAAATCTAATTTCAACAAGGAAATTGAAAAGTGAAGGTTGTATATCTATATTTATAGATAAGGCATGGAAGGGCATCAAAGGATCATTGGTGATAGAAAAAGGAGAGAAGGTAGGTACATTGTATTTATGTACTGACAATAATAACTCTTCTATATATTTAGCTTCTACAGGAGTGGATACAACATTGTGGCATAATAGGCTTGGACACATGAGTGAGAAGGGGATGCAGATACTTCACAAAGAATTTTTTTTCCAGATCTTAAACAAATTGATTTAGATTTCTGTGAGCATTGTGTTTATGGAAAACATAAGAGAGTCGGGTTTCACAGAGTTGGAAAAGAAAAGAAGAGTGAAAGGTTATATATTGTGAATAGATATGTATGGGGAATAACTTAGGTATCATCTCATGGTGGCTCTCGTTATTGAGTTACTTTTCTTGATGAAGCAACTAGAAAAACTTGGGTTTATTCCATTCAACAAAAATATGATGTTTTTGATACTTTTAAGAAATGGAAAGCTTTGGTTGAGAATAAGACAGGAAAAAGGTTGAAGTGTCTCAGATCAGACAATGGAGGTGAATATTTTTGCAAGGATTTTGATGATTATTTTTCATACCATGGGATTCATAGAGAGAAAATAGTTCCAGGAACACCACAAGAAAATGGTGTGTCAGAAAGGATGAACAGGACAATCATGGAGCGTGCAAGGAGTATGAGATTACATGTTGGGTTTCCCTTACAGTTTTGGGAAGATGTTGTAGATATTGTTGTTTACTTAATAAATAGAGGACCTTCAATCTCTTTGGATGATGGAATTCCAAAAGAGGAATGTGTTGATTAAGGTTGTTTGTCATTGATTTCAACCCTTGAATAAATCCCCGCAGCATAAAGGTTTGGGTAATGGACCCAATATTTTTTGATGTAAAGATGACTCATTATTGTCCTATCATGGTTGATAAGAAGTAAAGATGGATGAACTCCAAAGTGGTCCCCTTGTGGTGAAAGCCCTCACAGGAAGATGCTTTGCAGAGTAAGAGAACCCATGCTTAATTGTGGAATAATGAGATCCTAGA
Source organism: Picea glauca (assembly GCA_000966675.3). Lineage (NCBI taxonomy): Eukaryota > Viridiplantae > Streptophyta > Pinopsida > Pinales > Pinaceae > Picea > Picea glauca. The sequence continues at coordinate 104,967 of JZKD02S2395152.1, forward strand.
TGTATATTTCTTGTCATTTCATTTCCGGTGGTATGTGGAATGTCACATAACTCCTCACGGTTAGAGAGTTATGGCCATGAGAAGTTGGAGACCACAAGTTTGGGTAATGGACCCAAGTTTGTTTGATGGATAATGGTATGAGTTATGATAAATTTTCAGATAATACTATTCTATATGGATAGTACATGTCATTCCATTTCTGGTGGTATGTGGAATGTCACATAACTCCTTAGGGTTTGAGAGTTATGGCCTTACGAAGTTGGAGGACCCTCATATGTCATCTAGAAGCCCCAAAAGGTCAAAGTAGTCAAAGTGCTTTAAGAGATTTTAAAAGGTAAATGTTGGTCACTATAATTTCTTAATTAATTCAAACAATCAAGTGCTACATAAATTGTCAACCCAGGGAAGTCTGTTTATTTCAAAGATAACCATGCACTATATATGCTCAATTCCAAAAGCAACCTAGAGTTGTAGTAAAGGAAACTATCTTAATCACACTTGCCTTGAATAAACTGAAGTTCTGACTTGAATTACAGGAAAGCAACCTACCTATTGCAGATCTTAAAGAGATGATTATTCTAAATAATCCTGGATTACATTAAAATAACAACTGCAACAGGAAAGAACAACTATTCTGTAACCAGAGAACAAGACCCTATTCCCAAGTAGGAACTCCAGCACTTTGTTTCTGATTAACACACTTTCATGAAAACATTAATGCATAGAAGGCTCACTCTATATAACAGAGAATAGGACCCTTAATCCCTTCCATTAAGCAGGAACCTTTAGTACCAGTCTCTGATTAACACACTCAAGGAGATAATTAAAAGATGACTAAATCTACAGAGAACAGGACCCTTTAATTCCTTCCTTTAAGCAGGAACCTTTAGCCCAGTCTTTGATTAGCACACTCATGAAAATAACTGAAAGATGACTACTTCTAATAGAGAACATGACCCTTTAATTCCTTCCTTTAAGCAGGAACCTTTAGCCTGGTCTCTGATTAGCACACTCATGAAAATAACTGAAAGCTGACTACTTCTAACAGAGAACAGGACCCTTTAATTCCTTCCTTTAAGCAGGAACCTTTAGCCCAGTCTCTGATTAGCACACTCATGAAAATAACTGAAAGATGACTACTTCTAACAGAGAACAGGACCCTTTAATTCCTTCCTTTAAGCAGGAACCTTTAGCCCAGTCTCTGATTAGCACACTCATGAAAATAACTGAAAGCTGACTACTTCTAACAGAGGACAAGACCCTTTAATTCCTTCCTTTAAGCAGGAACCTTTATCCCAGTCTCTGATTAGCACACTCATGAAAATAACTAAAAGCTGACTACTTCTAACAGAGGACAGGACCCTTTAATTCCTTCCTTTAAGCAGGAACCTTTAGCCCAGTCTCTGATTAGCACACTCATACATCCATCACACAAGATTGCTAATTAAAATGATTATGAACTTCGTGAAAAAAATGTAACATTCACTAAAGAAAAGTTCCTAACAAGATAGAGTTCAGTAGTGTTTCAGCAAAGCAAAATTCATAAAAAAGTAGTGTTTCAGCAAAACAGAAACTAATCAAGGCATAAACAGAAATCACACTAACACACTATAAAACTAGTGGGTGAATCTTGTGAAGAAGGTGGGCCCTCCCTTCCCACAAGATTCCCCTGAGACAAAAAGGCTAGAGAAGGATGCTCAAAACAATATTTTATTCATCTATCAATGTATCATATTACAATATGGAAATGAAGTACGTCCCTCTCTCTGAAGCTTTCTTAGTACATAAAATTGGATGTCTTTGAATGGTGATTTCCCCTTATTTAAAGAGGAGAATCCCTTCGGTACAATTGATCAACAAATTACAGGTGTATATCTGGGTCCTATTCTTAGTCGGATCAACTTTCTAAACTGGAATAGGATGTCCTAGTCTCTCGCAACAACATGCTATTACAAGTGCTGAATGAGATGTTGTTGTTATGGCTGGAGTGACAGTTCCTTGTTGCTTTTGTTGCATGTTGTTTCGGCATCGCAAATCGCGGGCTATTTCAGCCACGAGATTTGCGCTCTCGACTGTTTCAGCACTTCTCATGTAGCAGCGATGATTGGTGCTTGGCTCATGGTGTAGCTATTGTAGTCAATGTGAGTTGTTGTTGACCGCGGACTGTGTAACGGATTCCTTTGTGTTTCAGCATCATCAGTTCTGTACTGTGTAACAGCTTCCTCTGTGTTTCAACATCGTGACCATGGACTGTGTAACAGCTTTCTCAACATCGTAGATCATGAACTGTATAACAACTTTTGTGTTTCAGCATCGTCGACCATGGAATGTGTAACAACTTCTGTGTTTCAGCATCGTCAACCCTGGACTGTGTAACGACTTCTGTGTTTCAGCATCAGGCTAATCTGCAGTTTGAACTGTTTCAACACTTATACATTTCTAATCAATGGTTAAGTATGAGAGTGATGTAAAATATTATGCAAAATAGATTAAACATATAGTAATGAGAAGGGATGTTGTATACCTTTGGAATGATAAGATAAAGTGATAATATGGGTTTAATTGTGAGTGAACAAGAGTGTAATAGTGGCAAAAAGTATGGGAAAAAAGATACATTGTGTGGTCCTAACATCCCCCCCAACTCAAGGTGTTGCATGTCCTCAGGCAACTTCACTTTGAATCAGAGTCTGAATACCGACTCTGAACGTGTAAGTTACTCAAGAAGTAACTGTGGGAGGTACTGTCCGTTAGCGTTTTGAACCCTTGGACCCGCTGTAACCTTTGCCAAGCTATTGTTTCTATCTTCTTAGGTAGCTTATACTAGATTTGATATCTTTCTATTGGCAACCAGAGGATAGGAAAATAAAACCGGTACCCTATCCATCTTTCAGCACATTGCTGAACGCACTGGATATAGTTAGGTACCCTGGAGATTGCTACCTCAAGGTTAGTGGGGCTAAAAGGATTGTATTCCTGTCTTTTCTCAGTGGATTGCTGTCAAAACAAGTTATTTTCCTGGAGGGCAGGAATCTCTATGGATCTAATGAAGTGATGACAATCCTGAAGCATTGTTGATTGTAGCTGCTGGACATGTTCAATTATCCCTGGTTTCTTTAAGAACTCATAATATTCTGTGACAAAGGTGGCTGCATTCTGTGGTTCTGGTCTTATCCAGAGAAGGCGATTATCTTCATTGTGCTTGGCAGCCAAGAAGTCATCTTGCCACAAAATCTGATTGTGGAGAAAGGAGGTGAACGCCCGAATCTAGACTTCCCCGATAAGAGGATTAAGGTTCAGCTGCATGTTCTCGGGAATGGCCTCGTTATGAAAATAAGCCTCACAGAGGAGGTGTTGATCCCTAGGAGATGCTTCTGTAAAAGTTTTGACAAAATCTATTGGCTGTAATACTGCATGGGGTTTACCTTATGTGATTGATTTGATCTGAAACCATGTGAGTCATTCCATAAGGAACAAGGAGTAGTTACAAGATGGTTTTCTTGTGACCAATAGCTTTTGTGTCAAATCAAATACCAGGGCCATTCTGCCTTTCAACTCTTTGTTTTGTTTCTTAAGGGCACGAGCTTCTTGTCGTGTCTTCTCTAGAGCTTCCCAATTTGAGTATGTATGATTTATCTAGATTTGTTTGTGCTCTTGCAGGCTTTTGGCCTGTGTTGCAACATACTCTTTCTTCCATTTTTGTATTACTGCCTGCTCATCCCATTGTTGAGTCTGTGTTTCAGCGTTGCAGGTAGTGGGGTGAGGTAAGGTCTGAGTAGATTGCTCCACAAAAGTGGGGAGATTGATTTGGTTGGGGGGTGTAAATTCCTCCATAGGCATTGTCTGTGCAGCTTTGTTGACAAAAGCAGGGGCTTCATTTGTTGCAATGTAGGGCTCAGTCTTGATCTTGGGAGGACCTGATGGTTCTTGTGTTTCAGCTGTAGCTGGTTCTTGTGTGACAGCTACAGCTGGTTCTTCCTTTTTGACTACAAACGTTGAAGGAGTAGGGGGAGCTCCTGATATTGGGACTTGAATTACCATATAGCCTGCTTGATAGTAAATATCCCCACATTGACAACACATATATTCTTTACACAGGCTCTCTATAGTCCCCTTTGACATGGTTGTTGTACGAGCTAGGGTGTACAAATTTAGTTCCTTCTCGTATGCTTCCTTTGCCCTGGCTAGTTCTTGCTTGTATGCTTCCAGTTCAGAATTTAAAAAATCATTTTCTTCTAAGATAGAGGTCATTATTGGTTCTGGTTGGGAGGTGACTGGTTCTTGTGTAGCAGTCACAGTCGCACTGGCTGGTTTTTGTGGAGTAGCTACAGGATTGGCAGCTTCTTCTTGTGTTTCAGCTTCTTGATGGAAGGAGAGTAGTGTTGCAGCACCCTGGACCTCTAATTCTTGTATCTCAATATCAGCAGCTGGTTCTTATGTGATAGCTATGGTTGGGTCTTGTGTTTCAGCCACTGAATGGGTAGCTGGTTCTTGTGTTTCATCTACGGAATGGGTAGCTGGTTCTTGTGTTTCAACTACTTTATTTGAGGAGAGTAGTGTTGCAACACCCTGGACCTCTGATACCTGTATCTCAATTTCAATATCAACAGTTGGTTCTTGTGTCTCAGCCGTAGCTGGTTCTTGTGTGGAAGCTATGGCTAGTTCTTGTGTTTCAGCCACTGAATGGGTAGCTATTTCTTATGTTTCAGCTACGAAATGGGTAGTTGGTTCTTGTGTTTCAGCTACTTTATTTGAGACAGGTGATGTCGCAACACTCTGGGCATCTAGTTCTTGTGTTTCAGTGCCCATGGGTGGAATAGGCAAAGATCCCAGGATTTGGGAGGTTGGAGTTGTACGGGGTATCAGTCGGATGGGTTGGGGGTCTAGGGTAGTGGAAATAATGGGTGGCCTTGTTGAGGCCCTTGTTCACTTTTTTCGTAAGAAGGGTGGAAAGAAGGAAATTTGTTTTCGTTTTTGTGAGGATCTTTCCTCAATGATGGGGCAGGGGGAATTATCTGGCTCAGAGTCATCACTAAGAATATGAAGGGTGAGAGTGGATGATTCTGGTAAGGTATGAGGCGGGCTTGGTATGGTAGGGGAATTGATTGGACTGATTGGTTCCGTGGGCGGGCTATTGGGTACTTCTGGGGAGTCTGGGGGGTTTTGCGGTTGCTGCTCCTGGGGGTTTTTCGGAATTTCAGCAGCTCTTTGGGGGTTTATAGGTGGGTTTTTTAGTGGAGGGTTTTGTTGAGAAAAGCTCCTTTGGATGAGCAGTTGGACAAGACGATGATGGGTGAGTGAAAGGGTGGGATCTTTAGCCTTTCTGCAGTAGTGTGCTATATTTTTCAGACAACCCAGCAAATAATAAGGAATATTCACCCGTCTATTATGCCGTAAATGAGATAACAGAAGAAAGTCGTGCTGATAAAATACCTGGTATCGGCCTTCGTAGGTTAGGTAATGTTTTATGAATCTTACAACTTCCATCCATGGGGGTGGCAATGAGCTAAGTTGAACACCCCTATCTTTAAATTCAATTCGTTCTTCTGGCAAGAAGAAGTTCTGTTGAGCATTCTGAATGATATGTTTATGGCTGAACTTGCGAATGTCGTTGGTAGGGAGGCCTAAGACCTGTGTTATATCTTCTTCTATTACTGAAATTCGGACCCCTTGGACAATAGAATGGTCTTCCTGAAGTTTTTGAGTGAACTGCAGAACCTGTTGTTCATTATACTCCTAAAGTCTCTGAAAGTAACTGAGCCATCCTTCCTGCTGAAAGATTTGATAAGCTACTGGATAATGTTCTAACAGCGCTGTCGTGGCGGGTTCGTTGCATATAACATATCCTCCCATAGCTACCAGCTCGGTAGAAATACACCGTCAAAGAGTTTGAGTAACAACTTCTGCACAGAGTGAGTTTTCCGAGCGACGATATGCAAAATGGTGGTAAAATATGCAAAAGGGTGGTGAAATAGGAATGCGGTGGTGAATTCGTGTGAAATGATGGTATAGAAGTTTTGATGTGTCCTTCCCCCCTGTCAAGTGAGGCTAGTAATGATTGCACTCAAGTGGTCATAATGATTTAGAATCTTCTCATTAACTATAGCTTAACTGTATTTCATAAAATTTACATACCTCGCCTTACCTTTTGATTCGTTCTATAAACAAAATATCATGCCTGTCCATGGTAGTCCTGCAGTGGTCGTGGCAGAAAATTTTGATCTAATAGATGAATTATATCGAGAGTTTGGGGACTGGAAGGACGAAGTTAAGGATGAGAGAATAAAGGATTGATAACAGAAGATGTTGAAAAAGAGGTGTTTAAAAAACAGAGAAAGAAGGGGGGGAAAAAATTGCTGGACGGTGTTGGTTCCGTGATGAAAAAAAATGTGAAGAACTGCTGAACAATGGTGTTTCAAAAACAAAAAGAATAGGGAGAAACAATTACTGGACGGTGTTGTTTCGGTGATGAAAAAAATGTGAAGAACTCCTGAACAATGGTGTTTCAGCAACAAGAAAAATGGGGTGAAACAATTGTTGGACGGTGTTGTTTCGTCGCTGAAGAAAGTGAAGAATTGTCAGACTGTAGTGTTTTGGCAATAGGGAGAAGGCGAAAAGTTGATGTGAATGGTGTTTCAGTAATGGGGAAAATGGTGAAAAGTTGTTGCCAATGGTGTTTCAGCAACAGAAAAGAAAAGGCAAAACAATTGCTGGACGATGTTGTTTCATCTATGGGAAAATGGCAGAGAGTGGTAAAAGGTTGTTGAACAGTGATGGGGGAAATAGGTGTGGGGTTGGTGGTAGCGGTGTTTCACCAACAGAGGAAAGTCAAGAGTGGTGAACAATGGTGTTTCAGTAATGAAGAAAGTCAAAAGTGCTGAACAATGGTGTTTCAGCAACAAAGGAAAGTCGAAAGTGTTGAACAGTGGTGTTTCAGCATCGGAGGAAAGTCAAAAGTGTTGAACAGTGGTGTTTCAACATCTGGAAAGATTGTCTTTTTGAAGTAGGATCGTCCTTTCCTAGTGGCCTATGCTTCGATCGAGAATCTGCAAAAATCAATTGTAACATGGTATTTCTTGACAGGGATTATTAGTAAACAAAATCTAATCTAATACTAAAGAAATTAACTTAAAAGAATTAATTACAATGAGGGGTAGAAACCCCCTCTTAGAAGAGGTAATGGGAGTCTGCCATGCATGTGGCCTTAAAATCTTCTTTGGAAATAGGGCGTTGGTACAGACGGAGCCGATGACCATTCACAAGTAACGGAGTTTTTGAGTCATCGATTGTGAGGAGCCTTACTGTTCCATTGGGGAAAACAGTGTCTACTTTGTAAGGTCCAAGCCATCTTGTACGCAGTTTCCCTTGAAATTATTTGAACCAGGAATCATACAGTAGGGCCCAATTACCTTTTTGGAACTGCTTGTTCTTGATATTCTTGTCATGCCATTTTGATCTTTGCTGTTGAATTATGGTTGTCTGTTGGATGGCATCTAGTCCTTTCTCCTCCAATTCATTAAGCTGTTGCAACCTAGCTTTATGTGCATCGGTCGAATCAAGGTTGACAGCTAAGGCAATCCTTAAGTTTTTTATTTCAAATTCCACAGGTAAGACAACACTCTTTCCATATACTAATTCATAGGGAGAGAATCCTGTAGTATTTCTCCAGGTAGTTCTGTAGGCCCATAATGCTTCAGGGAGCCTGTAGGACCAATCCTTTCTATTTTCCTTCACTATTTTTGTGA
>JZKD02S2395152.1:120047-130315 GCA_000966675.3 Picea glauca
TATAGTTGATGATGTTGGTACATATTGATGAGTCATAGTTGATGAGTAGTTGATACATGATTGGTACATACTTGGTACATGGTTGGATGTACTTGTTTATGGTATAGGTTGATTATAGGTTATTTGGTATAGGTTGGTGCATGGTTGATGCACTTGTTTATGGTACAGGCTGATTACAGGTTGAGGTATAGGTTGATGAAAGGTTCAGATTTATTGGTACATGTTTACAGCGATATATCTCACAGTGACAGGTTGACACTAGTTCCATCATTCTACTTCTACTTCAGGGTGGCAAGACGGGGCAAGGATAGGTGGTTGTAGCCAGCTTCAGGTTGTAGCCAGAGAACATAGGGGGTTGTAGCCTCCTTCTTGTTGTAGCTAGAGAATTGGGGATTTGGAGATTCCCTCTGGTTGTAGCCTGAGAAACTAGGGGGTTGGAGCCTCCTTCCAGTTGCAGCTGGAAAACAAAGGAAGTTTGTGCTTCCAATGAATGTAATTCTTCAAGACATATAAGAAAAAAAATTCTGTTTTTTTCTCCCGATTTGGTTTTCCACGTAAAACACTGGTGTACTATGTATGTGTATGTTTATTCATTTGTTCATTGCTTATTTACTCTACAGTTATTGGATGATAATGCTTCATTGATATAACACTTGGATTATATGGTTAAAAAGGATTAAATTTCTCTATTATTGATTGACCCCCCCTCTCAGTAATCCAACAATTGGTATTAGAGAAGGTTCCTTTAGAAATTATTTTAACCACTGAAAGGTAGATCATGAAGAGTACCAACTCATATAAAAATGGAATACCACAGTTTGATGGAAAAAAGTATGCTTTTTGGAGCATAAGGATGAGGACATATATACAGGCACATGGATTCCAAGTTTGGAAATCAATTGTAGATGGATACATAGCACCAACAGTTTGACCAACAAATGAAAAAGTAGTAAAACTCAATGAGAATAATTCCAAAGCCACAAATGCACTTTTGAATGGTCTCAGTGATATGGTATTCACCAAAGTTGCACACTGTAAATTCGCTAAAGAGATTTGGGACAAGATTCAAAATATTTATGAAGGAGATACAAAAGTCAAAGAAACAAATCTTCAAACTTACAGAGGTTAGTTCGAACAACTAAAAATGAAGGAACATGAAGATATCGCAGCCTACTTCTTATGAGTCGATGAAACAATGAAAGCAATCATAGGATTGGGATAATAAATTGAAGAATTCGTAATTGTTCAAAAGATACTAAGATCTCTTCCTATGAGATTCAACCCTAAGATATCATCACTAGAAGAAAGATCGGATCTGGAATCAATAAGAATGGACAAAATGCATGGAATCTTCATGGCATATGAAATGAGAACTAAGAAGGAAAATCCAAATGTAAAAGAAGCAGCCTTCAAGGCATCCAAAAGATCAAAGAAAAAGAAAAAGGAACAAGAATAATATAGAAGCAACAATGATGCCTTCGAAGATGATGAAGAAGTGGCTAACTTTGTCAAAAAACTGAACAAGGGAACCAACGGTAGGTATAGAGGTAAGCTCCCTTTAATTTGTTTTAATTGTGATGGTATTGGTCATTTTTCTAACAAATGTCCTCATAAGAAAAAGATAAATGATGAAGGTTACTCAAAAGGAAAACACACATATAAAGGAAAAATAAATACAAAGAAAGTTTTCAAGAAAAGCTTATACACCAAAGAAGACATCTCATCATCAGATGAAGATGAAGTCGGTGACAATGAGACAAGAAGAGTTCTATTCATGGCAGTAAAAGACTCTGACAAAGAAGACTTCGAAGAAGAATATGAAGAAGTTGAAGAAGAATGTGAAGAAATCGAATAAGAAACTGAAGAGGCAAAAGTTGACTATCGAGAAGAATTAATGTGTTCCATAGAAGTTATCAGAAGAGAAAAGAAGAAAAACAAGAAATTGCAAGCAAAACTAGACAAGAAAAAGGACACTCGAGAACTAGAATAAATGATCACAAAATTGAAGGTTCAAATAGAAGAAGATAAAAGAATTGAAGAAGCACTCAAAGAACAACAACAAGAAAAGGACAAGATCATTGGAAACTTGGAAGCAAAGTTTGTCACACAAAGAAAGGATATTCAAAAGAAAAATATGCATAATAGCTCAAAAGTTCTGAATGACATTATCAACAGTCAGAAATCTCATCTTGACAAGTCTGGATGTGGATACAATCAAACAAAAACAGGATCAAGCTCCAAAACAACATAGCAAGAAACAAATCCAAAGAGCTATGCAGAAACAATCAAAGAGGATGGGAATATATGCAAGGAAGATTACAGGAACATTCCTCCACCAAGAAGATTCAGATTTCAGAATCAACAACAAACAAATAATCCTCAAGAAGAATAAGAATTCATAAGAGCACCTCCTTTCAGAAGATCTTCAACTCCCAGGTATCAAGCTATATTTTTTGGTTTATGTTATGCATGTAATAATTTTGGACATAAAGCTGTGAATTGTAGAGCTAACAACAGGAACAGTAACAACTTTGAGAGTTATACACAAAGTGATTATTCAAGGAGACCTAGTGACACACAAAGAAGAAGTTACAACATGTTTGAATCTTTGAGAACTGGAGTGGAATGTTACAAATGTAACAATTTTGGACACATGGCCAAGGATTGTAGAATGACAGTCCCTTCTAAAGAACCTCAACATAATAACAACAATCATAGACAAGAACCTCAGAAAACAACATGGATAAGAAAGAAATATCAGTATAACAATGAAGAATGCACAGTCGCTCTACAAGATAAGAAGAAGAAACATGGTTAGTATGTTGACAGTGGATGTTCAAAACACATGACAGGTGATAAAGACAAATTTCTTACATTACGAAAAGAAAAAAATGGATTAGTCTCCTTTGGAAATGATAATTCATCCAAAATCATTGGAGAAGGCATAGTCTGAATTGGGAACAAGAATGAAAAGGAAAAAAATGTTCTACTGGTAGAAGATATGAAACATAATCTTCTAAGTGTGAGTCAAATGTGTGACCAAGGTCATAAACTTACTTTCCATTTAGAAAAGTGTGAGATAAGAAAAGAAGGTTCAGGGAAATTGGTTAGTATAGCTGCAAGAACTTCAAACAACATATATCTGTTAAGTGAAATTGGAAATGAAAAGTGTTGTCTAGGAAATGAAGATGAAAGTTGGCTATGGCATAGAAGAATGGGTCACATGCATTTTGATAACCTTTTCAAAGTCAACAAAAGAGAAGCAGACAGAGAAATACCCCAAATCACGAAACTAACCAACACTTTATGCAAGCATTGTCAACAAGGAAAGCAAACAAAGACCAGGTTCAAATCAAAGGAATATTCAACAACAAGACCACTGGAAATTAACCCTTGGAAGCCTTTGAATATATTTGCCAAAGACTTGGAGTTATTTCTACTCCAAAATAAAATGCTTTATGAACGATTTTTGAATGCTTATCTTATATGTCTTAGATGAACACGAGGAAGCACCATAAGAGGACAATTTAGTCAGGGGGAGCAGCCTCAGATGGAAAGATACCTTTGCCATTGATGAAAAAGGGGGAGAGATTTATTAGATGCAGAGGATAGAGGCATGGTTCTAGGGGGAGCAGATTTATCAAATGCACAGGACAGAGGCAAATTTATCAGATACAAAGGACAAAGGCATGGTTCCAGGGGGAACATGAGTGATATGATTTCAATATTGCATCAGAGTGGTGCCATCAATTCCAAAGGGGAATATTGTTGATTAAGGTTGGTTGTCATTGATGTCAACCCTTGAATAAAGCCCCGCAACACAAAGGTTTGGGTGATGGACCCAATATTGTTTGATGCAAAGATGACTCATTATTGTCTTTTCATGGTTGATAAGAAGTAAAGATGGATGAACTCCAAAGTGGTCCCCTTATGGTGAAATCCCTGACGAGAAGATGCTTTGTGGAGTAAGAGAGTCCATACTTAATTGTAGAATAATGATATCATAGATGGATATTTCTTGTCATTCCATTTCTGGTGGCATGTGGAACATCACATAACTCCTCACGGTTAGAGAGTTATGGCCATGAGAAGTTGGAGACCCCAGGTTTGGGTAATGGACCCAATGTTTGATGGATAACAGTATGAGTTATGATATATTTTCAGATAATACTATTCTATATGGATATTACATGTCATTCCATTTCTGGTGGTATGTGGAATGTCACATAACTCCTCACGGTTTGAGAGTTATGGCCTTACGAAGTTGGAGGACCCTCATATGTCATCTAGAAGCCCCAAAATATCAAAGTAGTCAAAATGGTTTAAGAGATTTTAAAAGGTAAATAATAAAGTGAATTAATGAGTGTATTATAATTCAAATTGAATACAAAATAAATTATTTCAATATTAAATTTAATGGAGAAATTAGAAGTGGGTTAACCCTAAAATAAGGAAAGTGGGGCCAAGTGACCTAAAAGATGTTTTAAGGAAGCTACTTGGAGAGTATAAATAAGAGGCAAGGATCTCTCATTTAAATAACACTTGATCATATTGAATATTTGTAGGTGTCTCAGGTAACCAAGGATATCTAAGCCGAAAGAAGGCCGAAATGCAAGGAAGGATAAATTGTTTTGTTGGTGCTTTCTAAGGTATGTTATTTACAGGTCATCTCACCATTTTTGCTATAAATTGTTTTCTATAATGATTCAGAATGTGAAATGGATATTCCATTGATAAAATATATCCAAGTATCTTTGTTAAAAAATTCATCTTGTGTATCATTGTATTTTTGGAGTTACATTCCGTAGAAAATAGGGTTTGTGGCTAGTTCTGAAACTAGTCAAAAACAGGTGTTTCAGGTAAAAACGTCATAACTTCTTCATAACATATCCAAATTTAGTGAAACCAAATTTTTGGGTTAGGGTACAGTCTGTAGTATTCTTTATAACATTTTCATATCATTTCAACAAACATTCTGTGCGGGGCACGCTCTACAAAGTCGCTCTCTAGAATAAGCCATAATTCAGCAAGGTATGCCATTTTTTCTATAACACCTTTTATGAGAGGTTCCAAGTAGTGACAACTGGAGGAATTGCATAAAAAAAACTGAAGAACATTTTGTATCAGTTTCAGATCTTTATACATTACACGTACAAAGTTATGATTACTTCAAGTTAGGGTTGTTGACTAATCCAAAAGTAGGCATGTGAGACTAAAGAAAAGTTTTTTGAAAATGCTAGTCTCTTGTTGTTGAAGTTAATGAAGGTTTGCAGGAATGTGATCATATACACCAATTCTATTACAGAGATTCAAATCAGAATTGGATGATGAAATTTATGAGGGCTTTTGGTTGAGGTACATGGTTGAGACAAGTAGTTGATGAGTTGGCACATACATGAGGTGTACAGTTGATGATGTTAGTACATATTGATGAGTAACAGTTGATGAGTAGTTGAAACATGATTGGTACATACTTGGTACATTGTTCGATGCACTTGTTTATGGTACAGGTTGATTACCATGGATGATTTTAGGGGCTAAATTTCACTCTTGGGCTAATTTTCCAAGGTTTTTCCAAAAACGAGATTCGCTATTTTAAAAATGATTCGCCTAAATTCTATAGGATAAAAATATTTTACCTTAAAAATCACCAAAATTTTATAAAAACTATATAAAATCCTTAGAAATTTGAATATTTTTACAAAAATATAGCCAAACATTTATAGTTGGCATATAAAGGATTAGTAAGATTTGCCAAGGTTTCTACATTTTAAAATAAACTTCCATCCTTAAAATCATCCTTATTGAATACAGGTTATTTGGTACAGGTTGGTGCATGGTTGATGCACTTGTTTATGGTACAGGTTGATTATAGGTTGAGGTATAGGTTGAGGTATAGGTTGATGCATGGTTCAGATTTATTGGTACAAGTTTAAAGCAGTATATCTCACAGTGACAGGTTGACACTGGTTCCATCATTCTACTTCTACTTTAGGGTGGCAAGATAGGGCAAGGAAAGGTGGTTGTAGCCACCTTCTGATTGTAGCTGGAGAACATAGGGGGTTGTAGACTCCTTCTGGTTGTAGCCAAAGAATTGGGGAGTTGGAGCTTCCCTCAAGTTGTAGCCTAAGAAACTAGGGGTTGGAGCCTCCTTCCAATTGCAGCTAGAAAACAAAGGAAGTTGGTGCTTCCAATGAATGTAATTCTTCAAGACATATAAGAAAAATCATCTTGTGGTTTTCTCCCTATTTGGGTTTCCATGTAAAACACTGGTGTACTGTGTATGTGTATGTTTGTTCATTTCTTATTTACTCTGCAGTTATTGGATGATAATTCTTTTTTGATATAACACTTGGATTATATGGTTAAAAAGGATTAAATTTCTCTATTACTGATTCACCCCCCCTCTCAGTAATCCAACAGAATGGACAGGTAAAAAGGTAAACTATTTTTTTTAAGACTTTTTTATTGTGAATCATTTGTCCATGTTGATAAAGAAAATATAACAAAGCTTGAGGAAAAATCCAAGTGTACATTTATTGGATATGGTGTTAATTATTTTGGTTATCACTTATGAGATTATGAAAATCAAAAAATCATTAGGAGTAGAGATGTCATATTCAATGGAAAGGTCATGTACAAAAACAGGAGAAGCAAGTACTTCAAACTCCTACAAGTGTTGTTAGAAGATCTAACAGGTTAAGTAGACCCCATGAACAATACTCTCATTCATTGTATTATTTATTGTTGACTGAATTTGGTGAACTAGAATGTTATGAAAAAGCAATGCAGGTAGACACTAAAAATAAGTGGAAGAAAGGCATGAAAGAGGAAATGGATTCCTTGGTAAATAACCAGACATGGGACTTAGTTCAGTTGTCTGCAAGAAAAAGAGCATTGCAGAATAAATGGGTTTACAAGTTGAAGGAAGAAGATGGAGGAAAAAAGCGGTACAAGGTTGTTGGGCCATGAATATGACCTCTATTTTTGCATATCTTTGACTTGTTTTTCACCTATTCTGCACCAGTTACCAACATCCTATATCTCCTTTTGAAAAACATCTATCTATTTTGCTATATTTCTAGCCTATATCCTTTTTCCCTGCCTAACCATGTTTCTAAGGTAAAGAGATCATATTTTAATACATTTTGCAAATGTTTTAATCTTTTGATTGTTAATTAAAATAATGTATACTATGATTAATGGACTAATGCAATATTGGGATGCAACTCTTTTTGAATATGCTATTGCAGATTATCATATGTTGACGCAACCTCCCTTTTTGCTCATGAAGCTTCATAAAGTTTGAAGCCACTTCAGCATACAAGCTAGACTCCTATCCAAAGAAGAACGTATGTAGAGACGCATTTATTGGAAGTTGTGATTTCAGGCGAATCTCATGACACTTCGTGTCATGAGATTGCCCATTTAAGTTTGTTATGTAATTAATACTCTGCATGGATTATCCATTTTTAGTGTTGGTAGTTAGCTTAGATGGAGGAACGATGATTCCAAAAATGAGAGTTAAAACATTATAAAACGATGGGTCTGCCCGGTATGAGGGCAGCGATTGATTGTGAAAAACTTCGACTGAGATTTTTGCTAAATAGAATGATGTTGGTTTTCTCTTTGAATTAATGTCTGGTTAAAGATTGAACACATGGATTAATCGTTTTGCAATCGTTGTTGAATGGATATGGTAGCATAGATCGTTCTTTTCTGAAACGTTAACAGGGATCTCTGTCTCTGTGGGAGGGCCCACCACCAGAGGTAGATGATCTCTTCATTTTATAGTAGATATACAAAGTAGATGTTGATTGTTGTTTCTATAGAAATAATCATTGTAGAAATTATTCCATGTTGTTATGATTTAAATATGCAATTGTTAGATTGAATCTTGTTATAATTTAGATCATATTGCATTATAATTATGTAGAGTGATCTCTATGCACAGAGCCCAGATAGTTGGTAGATAGATTTGAATAACCATGTTTTGTGTTTTGAATCATCAATTTGTTAAAGTCATAGATTGAATCATAGGATAGAAATAGTGAATGGTAGAATTAAATAGGTTCTAAATTAATTCATAAGGCTTAGATAATTTGAATTCTTGTTAATATAGATAAATTCATGCATGGTAGTTGAATTTCAATGAATTTCATTAGTAGCTTGTAAGTTTGTAGTCTGACTAGTTTTTATCATTTACCTTTACACAGGTCGGTTGAAGGAAATTGTAGAGTTAGTGACTTAGATTGAGTTTATAATTAGTGGATTAGATTTAAGCGTTAGTTGTGATTTTGTAGATTAAATTTATCTTTACAATCTTATAGGATTTCCCTTCCATAGGAAATAGATTTACAAATAGAATAGAGTTACAGTTAGTGTTCCGTACCCATTTCGCACTAGTTACTTTGTTTTATACTTGTTCAGCACTGTTATGATTACTTCAGTTCATTAGAAGTTTAATATTTTCTTTGTAAACAGTGAATTTTAAATCTTTCTTCTTAGATCTAGATTCATAGAGTATTTTTCCACTAGCACCCACAGCATTGTAGATGACTAAAAGTTATAAGAATAATTTAGTGATTAAGACATTTCTCTCTGCATTTATGATAGATGAATTGTGAATTAATGGATGATAGAATAGGAGTTTTGATTCAAGGTTAAATTTAGATGATTCAAAGGATAGCTTAGATTTATGTTTGGTATTTAAATTACCTTTCTCTAGTTTTGGAATAGATTAAAATGGTTTGCTTAACATTAGCTGTAGACAATGGTTACAATAGAATAGATGAAATTAATGGTTAAATATCCTTTCCTGCATTTTGAAAGTAGAGAGTTTTTAAATAATTTGGCTTCTTTTTCAATAGTCTTTAGAAAATTCTTACCTGCACATATAGTGTAGCATCTCTAAGATTACCAACCCTGGTTTGACAATTTAATGTTTTCAGGTCATTAGAAAAGTGATATAATTTGCCTGACATTTTTGGCACCGTTTTCGGGGAGCTGTTTACAAGGTAACTTACATAGTTGGCTCTAATTATTTAAGACGAGAGGTAAGAACTTGCACATCTGTTATCATGGGTTCCTCTTAAACTCAATCTTAGATTTTATTTTATTAGTTTATTTTTATAATATGTTTTCATAAGAAATAGAGATAATAGAGGTAGATTTAGGGGAAACTCAAAACAAGAAAAAGATCCAAAAACTATTTTTGGTGGGCGACAGGGTTCTGTCACCACCTCTGCAGATAGGTATTCTGAGAAAAAACAACAAAAAGGAGAAACCTCCACCCAAAAAGCAATAGAAACTAAAATTGAGATAGTGGTTGAGGAGACTATTGAAGGAAACATAGAAGAAACACCCAAAATTGAACTAGAAGGTGACAATATAATATCTGAAGAACTTCAATCAACACTGATTACACCTCTACAACCAGGTGATACCACCCATCCTGGAAAACAATTTCCTGGTAATCCGAATTGGGTTGATTTATTTAATCCTGAGGGAGTGCAATCTCTTTTTGAGAACATTAATCCTATAGTGTCACAGATAGATACCACAATTGTTGGAGTAGAAGTAATAGGATCCTCAAACAATCCAGTTATCGAATTAGGGGATAAAATTTCTGTTAGAAGGAACTCCATTGCAAAAGAGGAAAGGTGGGATTTCATGCCTTCCCTGAAGAAAGATCGAATTGCATATACAATCTTCGGTCAATCTTTTAACAGAACTGAGAGGGAAAGAGAAATGGAGAGAAGAGAAATGGTGAGAAGAGAGGGAGAAGAACTTCATAATGAGCATAGGGAGGAAGAACAAGCAAAGAATGAACTAAGACCATAACCTACCTTTGGATTCCCAATCTTGTAACTAGTTCAAAATATTAATATGAAAAGTATTCCACCCTCTGCACTACCGACCTTTTATGGGAAAAGTAGTGAAGATCTAGATGTCTTCCTTTTTGAGTTTGATATCCTCTGCAGAAGTTACAATTATCTACAAGATGCACATAAGTTGAATTTATTTCCTGCAACTCTAAAGGATTCTGCATTATGATGGTTTATGAGTTTAGGAGAGTACAGTATTAGATCTTGGGAGGATATGAAAGCAGCATTTTTAAGGAAATACCAAGACTACTGTAGACCCAAGGATTCTCGAAATGATATTTTCAAAATGCAACAACATGATGAAGAGAGTCTCGAGGATTTCCTGGAAAGATTTATATATATTCTCCAAAAATCCAAATATAATGGTCTCCAAGATGAAGC
>JZKD02S2395152.1:148737-169489 GCA_000966675.3 Picea glauca
CTCTTATACTATTGTTCATTTCTCATTGGATATAGTTGAATGGTTTAAGTATAAGTTGAAAAAGGTTTTAAATTGTACTTGATACTAATTCACCCCCCTCTCAGTATCAACACCTTGTTCTAGGACACAAAAACTTATGTACAAGAATTTGATGTATTCCAACTAATGGGCTAAACCACTCGATCACATGAAATTCCACTAAAAACCAAATTGGTGATTGAAACCTTTGATAAGTGGGCTCTTGACTTCATGGGACCTATCAATCCCCCATCTCGTTAAAAATCCTACATCTTGGTATGCACAGACTACGTCAACAAATGGGTAGAGGCCAAGGCACTCACCAAAGCCACATAAAAAGTTGTGGAATTTATGTTTGAAAACATATTTGTTTGTTTTAGAATTCCCAAAGAGATAGTAACATATGGAGGACCTCAATTTACTTCCTAGTTGATTGCAGAACTTACCAAGTAGTACAATATTCACCAAAGGGTTACTTCACTCTACCATCCACAAGAAAATAGTCAAGTGGAAACCACCAATAAATTCATTGAAGGAATACTCACCAAAACTGTGGCTATTCATCATCATGATTGGGCTGAATGATTATGAAAATCCCTATGGGATTATATAACAACATGGAAAAACACCATAGGATTTTCTCCATTTGAACTTGTCTATGGTAAGAGCCTCATATTCCCCATTGAATTTGAGATCAAAACATTAATAACAATGTAAGAAGTAAATATGGATCTAACTACAACTCAGAAACATCGTTTAGATCAACTCAATGAATTAGATGAAATGTGCTTGGCTACCATACATCATACTGACTTTTTCCAACAACAATGTGCCAAGTGGCATGATAAAATTATTAAGAAGAAAGAGTTTTTAAAGGGAGATTGGGAATTATTATATGATTCTGGGTTTAAATATTTCAAGGGGAAGTTGTGCACTAGATGGTTAGGCCCTTATGAAGTGGATACATTTTTTGATAATAGGACTGTCAGACTCATAACCATATATGAATCACAAATCTCCTTACTTTCTAATGACCATCGAATTCGATTGTATCATCAACCACTTTCTAAGGAATCATTTGTTTCTCATGTTAGTTCAAATCCAGAGTTAAAAATCATTGGAGCTAAACCCATTTTACAACACCATCAAAATAAATTATAATATATATATATATATATATATATATAATAGAATTAAAAAAAAAATCAAATAATGCACCAAGTTTGTTTTACAGGATCCTATTGTTACAACATGATGATATTAGTTCAAGAAACTTGAGTGCAGTCAATTTCAATCCACCTATTTTGCTGCAACTCGCTGCAACTCGTCCTGTGAAGAACATCCACCTTGCTACAACTCACTGCAATTTGTTGCAACTCATTGCTAATTTCTCCAACTCGTCTTGCGACAAAACTTGTCTTGTTGCAACTCCATGTAATTCATGACTTTCAAAAAATATACCTTGTTGTAAATTCCTGAATTAATTTTCCACACACTAGAATTACCACCTATTGACACTCATTCCTTTTCCATGAATCGGCTTCATTTTATTACCACTACTTTGTTATTTCTTTCCATATTAGCTCTATGATGTGACATCTTATTGCAGCTCTTGGAACCTACACTAGAACTCATGTGCAATGTCACTATGTTCATACCTCAGAAAAGGAACTCACAATAGATAATATGTCATCCTCCATGATCAACCACTACTTACACTCAATTTTTGTCATGTTATGTATGGTAAGTTCCCCCACAGGTATGTATTTTCCCTACTTTCTCGCATGATTTTAAAGTTCAACATGCCATTACGATTGTACTGTCGAACCCTACCACATCAATCGAGGACAACTTCCACCTTTAGTTGCGGGGGGGAGGGGGTCATGTCATTATGCATTGCATGATACCACGTCAACTTTCCATAAATAACATAATACTCCCATTGTACCCCATCATTATCAAATATTGTGTAAATCATCATATTCCTGATTTCCCTAATTTGGCAATCTATTTCCAGTGTTTGACTACATGTCCAAAACTACAACTCACCCTGTCAAAAACCACTCTGCATCACCCGACTATCTACAATGGGGGGCCTGATTGTTTTTCATGAAACTGAATCAATTGGATTATTGTGCAGTTACCCGAAGGCTTACCATTGTTTTGAGAATGTGGGGTGGGTGACCTTCTTTGAGAGACTGCAAGGATTTGATGGTAATGTCACCCTGGAGTCCACCTAGAACTTATATGGAACAAGTTCATCAGTCCTCAGATTTCACATTGATTTCATAGAGGAAATAGATGCAGAAGCCACGGGGCTACCAAGGATTGGGGTAATCTATTTTAGCAAGAATACGTTCATTTCGACATTCAAGACAAATTTTTTGAGAGGCGAAGAACAGGTTAGAAATAAGGGTAAGGGAATCAAAAGAGCCACTCTCCCTTTTCCTTGGAAATATGTAGCATATTTTATTCAGTGATACATTACATGTGAAGGTATATTTACAGTTTTTGATAACTACCATTTTATGCTACTATCCCACTTCCATCATGGTCATCTTCTCAATATCCTGTACTTTATGTTAGAATCTATGAAATCAACGACGAGATTTGTTTGCCATTCTAAACACTCGCAGATATGCATTACAAAACATGGATTGATTAAATTGATAGTTATCTATGTACTAAGGAAAAGGAATGCTACATGGTGTGAATTTATTGGTCATGTAGAAACAAAGGGTTTGGAAGTAGAAAGGAGTGATGATATATAGAAAGTGGTGGAGGAGGAGGAAATGAAAACAAAAAAAGATAATCCAGAGCTTGGATTCGTTGATAGAAATAACATCCTGAATGATGGAAAGACTAGGAATCATGAATAAGTGGAGTTATAATGGATCTATGATGACATCGACATGGGAGTAGAGGAATTTATAGGGGCACAAAAAGAATAGGAAGACAGAGTAGTTGACAGAGAGAATGAAGAGGGCAAAATAGAAAAATAACTAAGTATAGGATACACAAAAATAAACCAAGAAGACCCTATCTAGGAAGAAGAGGTTGATGGGACTGAAATTCAACGTAATCTCTCCATTGAGAAGAATGATTCATCGGCACCATATAGTGATTAAGTGGATATTATAGGAGGAAACCATCCTGCTGAAGAATATAAACCATGTTTGTTCATAGAAGAGCACTCAAAATAGAAAAAAATAAAAAAGAGATCCCCCCAAGTAACCAACGAATACATCCCAAGGAGAAGAAATAGGTCTTCTTTAGAAGCACCACTAGCCCAATCATTTGATCCATTGATTAGTACTGAGTGCCCACAAGAACTTTCTAAAGACAAAACTGTTGTAAAAAAGGGTAAAATGAAGGCAAGGAAAGCTAGGTCTTCTTCAGCAACACCACTAGCCCAACCATCAACTAGCTCTGGGTGCCCAAAAGAACCTATTTAAGAACAAACTACTGTAAAAAATGGAAATACAAAGGTAATAATAACTAGGTATTCTTCAGCAGTAGCACCAACCCAACCATGGACCAGTACTGAGTGTCGACCTTCTTAGAAACAACTTGCTGAGAGGAAAACAAAGACAAGGGAAAGAAGTACCAGCTCTAAGCTAGGTAAATATTTATCCCTGTGTGAGCAAGTAAATCATTTAAGGGAAGAGAAATATAGACCTAAGAAACAACTTGTGGTCTTAAAAGTAAAATTTCAAGAGCATGAAAATTCTCCAGGATTGGGAACCCTAGCTGAAATTGCTCAATTATTAGAAAAATCAAGCGACCTTGAAGCCATGACATCAGAGACAAACAAGTATAGGGAATAATTATTCCCATCCTATGGAGAAGTATTTAGTCAATAAGGATTCACATCGAGTGATATTCCACCATCTAAATTCAATTCAATTGGCACCCAAACTGAATTTATTGAGGAAGACAGAGTGGATGTTGAAGCTACCCAAAATGGTTAAGAAGAACCTGTCTAGGACACTACTTCCACATTAGAACCAGTGGCCCTGGGTACAGTAATGGAAGAGCCTTTTCTTGACACAAATGGGAGTGTTGCAACTCGGGAGGAAAAAGAACAACATAGAATTGGGGAAACATCTGAAACTTTTCAAGAGAATATGGGAATTCCTACCACAGAGGTTGTTGCTACACAAGAACTGACAATTCCTGGGAATGAGGATGCCTAACTTGAGAAGGAGAAGAGTGAAATGAAAGCCCCCAATGTTGATATATTGATTATTGAAATTCACAAGTGGAAGAAATTGGCCACATCACTCCAAGAAGGGGTGGTTTCCACCCATGAACATAGAAAGATTATTCAAGACTTAAGAGAAATATGGGTAGAAGAGTTAGCATTCCAAGAACAGAGAAAGGAAAATATGAGGGGAATGAGGCAAAAGATGAAAGAACTGGAAGATCAAGTCAAAACCATACCAGATACAAAGATAAAATTTTGTGACCTGGCACAGGAAATGGCAAACTGCAGAAACCCATCCCCTGCCTATCCATTGTTTTTGCAGGAGAGCAATTCATCCTGTTTCAGTTGATATCCATAAAAGAAGATAGGGCCTATAATTTTGATACTGCGACTTCCTCTTTGAATACTTCCTTCCATAATAGTCTTGCAAACCAACACCGGTTATGCAAACTCTACTTGCATGAATATGTTTTGTTTGGGGAGAGGAAATTCAACTTATCTCCTTATGTGGGAGATATTTAGTTGAGGGATTTCACTTCATTCATCAGCAACCAAGAAAAATGGAAGGTATCCCATGAGACCATCAAGGAAACTCAGGTTGATAAAGTTTTGTGGGTTAGGGGGGAGCCTACCCCTGTTGCCAACATAATCAAGGGAAACAATCGATTCCTAGATGCAGATGAACAAGTTGCTACTTTTATTGAGCTTTGACTACTTATTTTGGATATTTTCTCCAATTGTATCAATATGCATTGAAATATGCCATGGATGGCAGTTGACTTATATGGGAAGCCTCTAATGAGACATTGCGAAGACGATATCCATATGGGTACCGAAACTTAAGACATGCTTTAAAGAGAGTGAATAAGTATATGGAATGCATGACAAAGTGTGGATCCAGGTGGCTCAGCCTCATATATAGATTCCATATTATTTGGATCCCTAGAAGATGATACCAACAAAAATATCAAGTGCAGCATGAGAAAGATTATTGGATGGATGTTTTTATGAGTAATGGGTACAGGGGCGTTAAGGAGGATGTCGTTGGGGAATACATCCTTACTAAACTTCATATACAACATGAGGATGTGGACTAATATTGATGGGATGCAGGAGGACATGTAGTTGCTTAAGTTGGGGGGTGATGTTGGGTATTGGGAATGACACCATTTTTCCATAATTTTGTTATTTGTCTCTTAACTTTTCCATCTCATTCACACCTTTCTTATAGCTATCATGGTCCAAGAGTTGCCCTTTTTATACGGGTATGTTAATTCCATTTGATGCGTTGATTCTTTAATATTTTCCTGCATTTAGGGAAGGATGATGTTTGTGTTGGGTGACTATTGATAAAATGCTAAAGAATCTTGCAGAATAACCACCTGTTACTCTCAGGTGATGCTACTCTGAGATTCCACTACTCCAAATGAGTTGCTACTATGAGGTACTACTACTCTAAGGTGTTTCTACTCCAAAGGCACTGCTACTTCGAGGTGTTTCTACTCCAAAGGAAATACTACTCAAAGGTGTTGCTACTCTAAGGTGTTACTACTCCAAGGTGTTGTTACTCCAAGGTATTTATACTCCGAGAGGTTGTTTCATAGGTGGTGTTACTTTGAGATATGGTGCACAAGATTCATTGCTTCAGAATGTTGTCACCACTAGGAGATCATCGCATGATGTTGACTAGGTCATTGACCCGTGGGCCCTCATAACAAGGATCAATTTACCTTGATGATGTGGCCTATCTTAAGTCATGATTATTGTATGCTACAAATGTTAGTCATCATCCCAAATAAATAGGATAGTTCAATGAGCTATGTCCATAAAAAGTCATTATGCAAGTTGCAATTAGTTACACACAATATTTTGTATCCCCTTGTATTTTCCTAATTAAGATGACATAAAATAGCTTGATAATTGAAAAATTCTCAATTTTGTTCATAATTGTAATTTTTCCAAGATTAGAAAAGAGAAACGTTTAAAAAGGTGGATCATCTTTGCTCCCAATTTAGTCTGGATTTGGGAAAACAAAGAATAGTCAGTTGACTAATGAGTAACAACAATCATATATGCACCTTTTGATTTGAATGATCGATACCTGGCAAGCTTGTGGTATCAACATATGAGTGATTAAGTTGTAGTTTTTGTAGTTTTATCGCTCATGCTAAGGAGGAAGGGTCCTCCTCTTTAATAGGGTTGTTTTCCTGTACCATTAATACATTATTGTGAGATAGATCATGTTGTTATTGTTTTTTATTAGTTTAATTTCTGGTGCAGATGATTGAAGTGATTGAATTGTTCTAAGCATAGTTGTTGCAGTCTTATTTATTAATGGTGTGTTCTCAATTTCAATTCAGTATGAGTGCATTTCCATCTGATTGCAGCAAGTGTTTATTTCCAATTCAGCATGAGTGTAGGGATGATTTTAAGGATGAAAATTTATTTTAAAATGTAGAAACCTTGAAGAATCTTAGTAATCCTTCATATGCCAACTATAAATGTTTGGCGATATTTTTGTAAAAATATTCAAAATTCTAAGGATTCTATATAGTTTGTATAATTTTTTGGTGATTTTTAAGGTAAAATAATTTTATCCTATAGAATTTGGGCGAATCGGTTTTAGAATAGAAAATATTTTTTTGGGAAAAACCATGGAAAATTAGACCATGAACGAAATTTAGCCCCTAAAATCATCCCTGCATGAGTGTGTTTCTGATTGATTGCACCAAGTGTTTCATTTCCAATTTCGCATGAGCTTGTTTCTGATTAATTGCAAAAATATTTGATTCCATCAATATGAGTGTGTTCTTCCTTCGTTAGTTACAGAAGAATATTTTTTTATTCCATAAAGAATGTGTCTTTAGTTTAATTACAAAGAGGATTGTTCAGTTACAGGGAGGATTTGCTTGATACAGTGAGAGTGTGTATTTTAGTTGGATACAAGAAAGGATTGAATTTATTGATAGATGTGTTCCTTGCTTTCCATCAGAATGCTTTGTGATTTCACTAAAATATTTCATTTAATTTTAGTAGTAAGGATTGGTTAATTAGAAAGTGTAGAATATCTTAATCGTTGTTTCAGTTTCAGTAGAAGGTGGATTGATTCTTATGGATTCTTTTAAGCATATTTTTTGATTGGAGTTTTTAGTTGATATAATGATTTGATTGTTTCACAGTGATTGTGTTGTAACTATGTGAGTTACGATTAGTGCAATTGTATTCATCATATAGTGTTAGGAGAAATCATTGTCTGCGTATATATTTCATAATGACCTTGTAATAAAAGGATTACCCTAGGTTGAAAATTGAATCCATTGGATGATTTAATTAGACAATTAAACAGACCAACATGTTACCCTCCTTCTACAATGACATGATTCAATATGATAACCCCAAGACTTTGGAGGAAGCCATAAGGAGAGAAAAGAAGAGGGAGGCCAGTGTTTCAAAATACTTGGAATGAAAATATGAAAGGAAAGAGGGAGCAAAGGCAAAAAGGTTTTAAGCCACCCTTTTTCAAGAACAACTTTCCAGCAAATCAACACATCCAGTCAACCCAAAATGAATAGAAGACAACAGATTCTTTTGGAAAAGGGCCAAGGAAACAACATGTACAATGTTGGGGATGTGAGGGGAATCACTTGTATATGGACTATCCTCACAAAGGAGAAAAAATGAGGATTTTACACAACATTCAAGTGGATGAAATAGTGGAGTATTTGGGAGGAAGCATGCCAAGGATTTCTGCAGCCTTGGAAAACAAGAAATAAATAATCCCCCATGATTGAATTTAAAGGTAAGATTGATATCATTTTTTATTGATTATGGAGTTAGACATATTTACATAAACTCTAACATTATTGAAATATTTCACTTGCAAAGGAGTAAGCATAAGAAATATTGGTTAGTTAAGTTAACCACGAGGGCTAAGAGAAAGATCAATGAGTTGGTTAAACATTGTCCAATAGGCATGAATTGACTCAATACAAAGGTAGACATGAACATTATACCTTTTCATTCAAATGAATGTCTAATTGGCATGGATTGGTTGGAAAATCACCATGATGTCCTAGATTGTTACAACAAGATAATAACTTGTCTTGATGAGAAACGGAAGCAAGGAAAAATTGAAGGCATCCCAAGAGTTGTAGTTGTTAGATAAATTCCATCCATGCAATTGAAAAAGAATTTTAAGAAGGGCTGTCAAATTTTTGTAGCCCACATGTAAGAGGCAGTTAGTGATAAAGTGGAAAGTCATGAAGACCATCTAGAATTGAGATATTTTGAAGATGTTTTTGAAGAGATCCCAGGATTTCCACCAAAGAGAAGCATTGATTTCTCTATTGTTTTGGTGTCAGGTTTTGCCCCAATATCCAAGATAACTTACAGAATGGGGTATATACGGCCAAGTGTGTCACCTTGGGGAGCCCCAATTATTGTTTTGAAGAATAAAGATGGAACCTTAAGGCTATGTATCGATTTCAAACAGATGATTAAGGTCACTATAAAGAACAAATACCCCTCATTAAGGATTGATGATTTATTTGATCAGTTGAAAGGTGCAAGCATGTTTTCCAAGATTGACTTGAGATCATGCCATCATCAAGTGAGGATAAAGGAATAATATATTAGCAAGAAAACATTCAGAACAAGGTATGGGCATTGTTGGAACACATATATATTTCTAAGCTTTGGACTTTAAATGGATTTCATTCCCTTTAAAATAAAAACAATGCACCCTTGATTCTCACCGTCGATGAGCTCTTCCATATAATCAAACAATCCTAATACCTTAGAAACTATGGAGTCGCCTACTCATTAAAAAGAAAATCAAATCACTAAAGATTACTTTGTTCTTTCAGATTTCATAGTTTCACGCTTCAGATGTGTTAACATGCCTCACCTTCAAAGTCCCGATACGCGAAATCCCGAAATATCTTAAGCATTAAGCCAGGTTAATTAAGGATTAAAAATGATTAACGATTAATTAATCACATCATAATTTTGCATTTCGAGGATCCTACCTCGAGCAACTTTCAATATCCCAAATCCCGAACTTCCAAAATATCTTAAGTATTAAGCTAGGTTAATTAAGGATTAAAAATGATTAACAATTAATTAATCACATCACAATTTTGCATTTCAGGGATCCTGCCTCGAGTGACTTTCAATATCCTATGATCCGAAACCCCAAATTTTTTTAAGTTAAACATGATTAAAATTAATTAATCACATCGCGATTTCGCATTTCGAAAATCACAACTTGAATTGTTATAAGATATCCCGAGATCCGAAATTCTGAAATTTACTTAACGATAAGTGCAATTAACTAATACATTAATGATTATTATCTCGTGATTAATCTTTCGTTGAATCATAACATGTATAAATTCAAATTTCATCTATGCTTCTCCCAATCATGAACCACCAGGCGTTAATGGCATTAATAATCGATCTATGGAAATCATTTCGAATAAGATCTCGGAGCACCACATAAATCTTTTCCATTAAGGAAACTAAATACATTGTCATTGAAGGTATGCGTAAATGGATACCCTTAAGATGAAAAATATATTAAAGTTTTATCTCTATTTGAGTTTTCGTAGAACAACAAGCTTAGAGAGATAATAAGTTTGTGCATTTTCTGTGACATGTAACGCAATGTTGGGTTTACTACTATCATGGCTCTGCAAAAAATGGTTAAAGGGACTAGTGAAAGTTCAAGCTAGAAAACAGATATCTTTTCCGACACTTCGCCCAGAAGCATAGACACCATTAAATCTTGGACATAGGTATTCAATATTCTACAGCATGAATTGGTCAAATGCCCAGACGATTCAGGTGACGAGGAGACAAAGACCCTGGCTACCAAATACAAAATTGTTGCCCAATCAGAGCTACATAAGATAGAAATGAGGCCTAGCCTCCTACCTTACAATGATATGATTGGTTGGGCACTAGAAAACATTGATATCCCAACTAGGACCATCTTCAATTCACAAAAGGACGTAGTTGGATCTTTCTAGCCAGAACATTTACAGGTAATGTAAAAATTGTCTCAAGCACCCAATTTCATTTACAATTCTAACTTCTTAATGGACTTTGACAAGAAGGAATGCGCCCAATATGGAAGAAACTTGCCCAACTTAATTAAGGACTGATGCTCTCTCCCTAAGAAGTTTAGATCCGACTCCCATGGCGTATATGAATTTTCCTCACATGATGTATGTAGAAATGATGATGTATAGACTCTATAGAAGGGAAAACACATCCCATTTATCATTACCATGGGTGCCTATTATGAAGATAGTAGAAGACGGGTATTATTTTGATTGGGCCAAGATTTTTTCAGACAATTTGGTTAGGAAGATTATAGAATATCAATCACTAAAAGACAAGGGGAAACCTGCCCCATTTTTCATGTCAGCTTACATCATGGACATTGTCTATTTTATGACACCATTTCCTCTGATGGGATGGAACTAGACTCTAGCTAGTGTCAAGCCCATACATGTTTATCATTCAAAACTTTTGGAAGATAAAGAGAAAGATTTATTCTATGAAATTTACAACTAGGTGGTGGTGTCGATGCATACTGCTATATATGGTTGCCCACCTCCCAGGATTTCCCACAAAATAGTGGATCATCTGGGAAAGATAGTTGACTGGTACATTGAAGAGCATTTCTCCTATATTATTTTTTTTCAGTTGTTCAGTTCCTCCACATGCTCTGCCTGAATTTTTACCAGATCGATTGGTGTGTCGTGAGGTATCACATCAAACTGTGCATGGGGGAATTAGTAAGGAGATGAAAGAAGTACAGAAAAGGGTATGATCCACCTTTCCCATGTAGATTGGTACGTTTTCTCTCCTGTATTTCAGCCACTCGAAAGTAGAAGTCGCGGCCCTGGAAGAAATCAAGCTGGTCAATATCAAATTCATGAAGCACGATCCGCAAAGGTCATAGGTAATCACATGGCCCTATAAAATTTGAAAAGATATGAACATGAAGATTCTCCTCAGGACGAAATATTCCGAGGAGAAAGGTCCTATTAGGAGGTCTTGAGTCGAGTTCAAGCTTTGTATCCAAATAAATTGGTCGAGTTTTATAACTTCCAGAAGCATCGAAGAAATGTCAATCCCAAAGCATTGTAGGGAGAAACCCCAAAACCTCTGAATGCACAGAGAATTGAGACCCAAAGCACTGAAATATGGAGCTCCAGTGGAAAGGATGCTCAAGAACATTTGGATAAAACCAATGTTTTGATTCATGTGGAGGACACCGCATTGACAAACCCAGAAGGTGATCAATATAAATCTCAGGCTAAAGCCTCGATAAAAAAGGGATAAGAACAAACACCATTCACACCAGGCAAGTCAATTATTGACATAGCTGGGAAAAAACCGTCCACCGAGATCGACAGCCCCATTCAATCTATCATGTCGATACAATCCAATAGATGGAACCCTAGCACTGAAGTGATATTCATAGAGGATATCACGCCTATTTCAGTAGAAGAGATGCCCCTTCCAACATCTTCTTTAGCAAGAAGAGAAAGGTTGTAGTAAAATGAGAAATACATGAGAGGGAGGGTGTGCCTATCAAGAGGCATAGAGTATTGTATGATGGACAGGCCCAAGGAGAAACAAATTTCGCTATGGATGTGGCATATTCATTAGGAGCCTTTGCCACTGCAAACCACTTTTCAGTGGGCAACTTGAAGGAAAAGTTGAAGCAGAAGGATCTGTTGGTGAGCCAGTTGCAGGAAAAAATAAAAACCGTAGAGCACGGATTCAGGAGTGATATGACTAAAGGATTTGAGAATATTAGAGCGCATGAAAGGCAGGAAATTTAACAGCTCAAGATCATCCTTGATGAGATGAAGAGAAATTCATAGGAAAGCAAGGAATTTGTAAAACAATTGCAGGTGAAAATAATATGGACCGAAAAAGAAGCAGTGGATATATCATCTTTCTAGGCCCAATATTTAGAGGTACATGAGAATCTGGGATCATCCCAGCGAAGCCTTTTGACTAAAATAGAAGACATTCAAGACTATTATCGATTGGAAGAAATCTCTTTAGATAATATTTGCATAAAAGAGAAGGAGGCCACTACAGTTAGATTTACATTCCAGGAGGTTGTCCTATCAGCAGCAAAGGAGGAAGTTGCCAGGGTCACCAGATTGTCCCTCTCAAAACAAACCCGGGGAGATATACTACTTAAGAATTGGGAGGCTAATATAGTTGAAAGTAAAAGATTAGCCAGGGAGGTGAAAAGATCTTGTGAAGAAGAATTCTATGCTCTTGAAAAAGATTCATTGTACGTGGGAAGAAATGATATCTCTAAGGCCCTGGGACAGATTAATATGGCAAAAAATCAATCTAATTTCAAAGCAAGAATGGAAGAAGCTCGGGCTGAAATTTTACAATTGAAACAAGTTGAACTTACTCTGATGAATAAATGGATAGTCAACCATAGCTTAAGACTACAATCTCTATCTCTAGAAGCTAGGAGGTTTGAATATAAGTTTCCTCGTATAGAAAGGAAGGTTCATACCTTTGAGGCAAATCACACCATAGAGCCCTCCAGGCTGGTGGTGCAATTTGTGGGAAGATGCATTTAGTGCGTCGAGCAAGGGAAAGCTAACACGTCTGGGAGAAAATGATGCACAAATAATGATTAGAGACCAATTGTTTTTTGAACTGGAGTACGCGAAGAAGGAATGTATCTGCCAGTAGACAAAGAGACATAAATTTGCAGATGAAATGTTTCATTTTTTAATTTGTAATATTTAATGTTTTTTGATTTATGAATTCGAACCGTCTAGGGTTGGGATCGTTTTGTATAAATGCATGGCTCGAAGACTTAATACAGGCTTCTTCTTGTCGTATTGTAACTAAGAAAACTCATCCTTTGTGAGTATTAATACAAGTGCAACCAGGGATTCCAAATTTTTTGCAGTTTGAGTTATGTTCTCTTCTTGTATTCCATATATCTAGTTTTCTTTATGTTACTCCTTGAGAAGTGAGTGTTTGCAATTTAGTACAACATCTACTGTAATCACATGTTATCATTCATTTGATAAGCAAGCAATGTTTCCTCTATATTTTCTATCATTAAATACAAGACCTACAAGCTACTTGAATCATTGTATCTTATATCCTTTCAAGGGTGAATTCTATATTTTCTTCTACTGTGGACAAGGTAAGATTCATCTGTCATTGATGCCTCATTTTGTTTAATAGTTTTGTAATTTTCTCACGTATCACTTGATTTTATTACTCGACTCAGATGACGAAACATGAACTATGTCTTGGTCAGTTCTTAATTTCATTTAAGTGTTAATTCTCATATAATCAACGAAAGAAAAATCACATTTTAAAACATTCCTTAAATTCTTGATGCTTTGACATTACTCTTTGAGCCTTAAGTGTAATCTCAGGAACAACATATTTTTTGTGTCGTTGTCGGGGATGGAGAAATGAAGTTATTTTTCCCTAGGAGAACAACATGGTAGGTTTCTCTCTTTAATAGTGAAAAAAGATTGAATACATTTATAAGGCTAATTGTTATCTTTCACTTAGCGGCTCCACTATAGATAAACTGGCATTCGGTAGAAAGAATACCAGGAAGAACCCTGACGATCAACATATTACGCCTGTATCCAATCCTAAAAATTTATTAAAACCAAAGGGATACCTCAAGCAGACTGTTGCATCCACAAGGTTTACCAACCCAAAACTGTGCAAACTAATGCTAAAATTCCACTTGAATAGACAACCTCGCAACAAGGTTATACACAAAGCCACTTCATAGATACATCAACTGAAAAGATTGCAGCTGAAATCTTAAAACCAGAGATGGTTCTACTCGAGATTAAAGACGAGATCGATTCGACTTCCCCCTTAACTAGTAAAGGTAAAATACCACTTTCGATACCCCCTTTCATTCATATTACGTTGGTTCCCAAAGTAAAGGTTTTATCTCCCTAAGACTCTGAAGACTATATCTCTTACCTTGATTCAACTCCTTTTGGTTATCCTATTTATATATCCTGTAAATCCGAAGAACCCAATCCTCATTTCCCTTTTCCCTCCTTTTCATATGTTTTGTCTCCTAATGTTCAGTTTCTAGAACCTCCTTCACTTCATCCTGAGGCAGTAGAAAGGTCTTTAGAAGTTTACGAAAACCCTCTCTTTAAATTCTGAAGTTCATCCCCCCAACATCAAATGGTTGTTGTTAGAGGAGGTGGCACCAGAGGTGGTGCTGGAGGAGCAGGTGGTTGCGAAGGAGTAGGTGGTCAAGGAACACCACCTTTACCCCCTAGAATTTTCTCCAAAGTGGCAGCCAAATACGCTCCTTTAGTCCTTCCCCCTATTCTTCATGATTTACCAGAAAATTATATGAAGAACTTACCGAAATTCACAGGAGAAGGAGATTTAACTTCCACTAAGCACATAAACATTTTGGACCAATTCGTTGATATCCTTGGCATTCAGCATGAGGATGTTTATTTGAGACTTTTGGTACAAACTTTTTAAGTTCAGGTAAGACTCTGATTTCGAGGGCTTCAGGTATTTTCTATAGCATCTTATGATGCGCTAGAAAATGCCTTTTTAAGGCAGTGGGGAGAGAAGAAAGATCACTTGTATTATCTGATGGAGTTTGGAGCTCTGAGGAAAAAAATTTCTGAGTCAGTCCTATAATTCACACAGAGGTTTAATAAACTCTATCATAAAATCCCAGCAGAGGTCAAACCCTCTCAACCTACAGCTAAGGTGACTTTCGCAGGGGCTTTCAAGCCCGACTTTGCCTTACTTTTGAGGGAGAGAAGATCGTTCGATCTCACCAAAATGCAAGATGACGCCATATAAATTGAATCGAACATGATGGCATCAGGTAAACTAAAGGAGAAATTTGAAATGGGAACCAAAGAAACTAAACTATTTAGAGAACAAGATGGAACTTCTGGATCTGTGAAGTCCGTGGAGTACAAAATGGATGACATGGCTAACATAATTAAAGAATTATCAAACAAAATCTCAAGAATGGAATTAGATTAGGCTAAACCTGATCCTTTTTCTAGGAGATATTTCAAAAGGAATCCCAATGCCCTGGTCCAACAAAGACCAGTAAAAAATGAAGATCAGAAAATCAAAGCAAAGCAATGATACACAATACTTTGAGGGGTTATATGAAGATATTGACAACCTCAGTGATAATGATCAAGAACCTCACCTAACCAGACAATATTACGAAAGGTATTTAGATCAAGAAACATTGTTTGGAAATGAGGTAAGTATAAATAATATGTGAGAATCTGATTATCAAGGAATCATCGACTCTATAATGGCCGAGCTTCAATAAAAATATAATTTAAGGCCTAGAGATAAAAATTCTACAACTGTTCCACCAAGGAAGATCTTGTCGAGAAATAAAACAAATGAGGCATCCCAAACATCCACTGAAACACAAGATGCCAAGAGAAAGACAGCTGAAACACAAGTTGTCAGGACAAAGATAGCTAAAAAAAAAGCTGCCAAGACACAGACAGTTGAAACACAAGCTTCCAAGATAAAAACAGTTGAAACTAAATCAACGCAAACCAATAGAAAATAAAAAAGAGAAACAAAGATCCCCACCAGAGAGGTCGAAAATACAATTAGAAGTTTCAATCTAGAAAATGAAATTAATAAAATCAAGATTCCTATGCCCCTGGTTGAATTAGCAAAAAATCTGATGTATAGAAAACAAATTGCCAAAATGATAAATTTCTCAGATACCAAAAGTGATGCAGATGCTATTAATTTAGAAGATGACAGGCCTACTATAATGTTTGGTCCACATATCGAAAATGCTAAAGATTATGTTGCTCCTTTTTATATTACGTTGACTGTGAATGATCACCTACTCCATAATTGCATGTTGGATTCTAGAGCCTCCCATAACTTAATGCCCAAAGTTATTATGGAAAACCTGCGCCTCGAGGTTACCAAAACATACTGAGATCTATATTATTTTGATTCAATAAAGGTAAAATCTCTTGGTATTATAAAATATTTGGTGGTTAATCTTGCACATATCCCTGTGAAGAGTATTCTCATGGATGTAGTCATTATTGACGTTCCTGCGAAATATGGCATGTTGTTATCCATGTCTTGGGGTGCCAAAATTGGAGGATCGCTTCAATTAAACATGACGTATGCTACAATCCAAATATTTGGTGGATAGTTCACCCGTCTATACAGAGATACAAGACTAGCATATACCGTAAGTGACGCACAAAACCTGAATAATTATCCGGTTTATGTCGCAGATCAAGATTTAGGAAACTGTATATTATCCAGTGATGATGGTTTTGATGAATGTATAGAAGAAAATAGTACAAAATAAAATGATTCAGAAAACGAAAACAAAAAAATTGACAAAACAAACAAAAATGTAACTAGCATAGGGGTTTGGAAAATGGTTTTTGACGGTGCTTCATCTTGGGAAGGAGCCAGAGCTGGAGTTCCTTTTGTGGCACCCAGAGATGAATTCATAATTCCTTTCTCATATAGGTTACATTGGGGCATTGACTATAATAATAATGTATGTGAGTATGAAGCTCTGATATTGGGATTAGAGGTTGCCTGGAAGTTGAAAATTGAAAATTTAATAGCTTATGAGGATGCAGAATTAATTGTAAAATAAATAAGGAAACAATATCAAGCCAAGCATCCAAGGCCAAAGTCTTACAGTAATTGTTCTTGGGATTTGATCGAATTTTTTTTCTCATCGTTCAATATTCATTATATTCCCAGGGCAAAAAATCAACAAGTTGATTCCATAGCAAAAGTGGTTGCTACTTTTATGTTGCCTACAATCCTGAAATACCACATAGAAATGAGGCATGGGCCTTCAATACCAAATAATGTCCAACACTGGCAGGTTTTTTAATATGATGAACAGATCAAGTAGTTTCTAGAAATGGTGGATGAATTTTCCAAAACACACATCGACCAGGAAAATCAAAATGACCCTACTTGGATCATGCAAGAAGACGAATACCCTCGGAAGTTCCAAGATAAGATCGACCACTGCATGTTGGTGTTAAAAAAAAAAAAAATTCCTAAGGTTCTAATTCCATTAGAGATATTATTTGATAAGGATGACATACCTCTGAAATCTACCTTGCAACCTCAGCCCGAAGAGGTTGAATATTGCGACATAGGCACTAAGGAAAACCCCAAATTAGTCAAAATTTCCAAATACCTTCCACCCTAAATGAAAAGTAAATATGTTGAATTACTCAAACAATACAAATATGTCTTCGCCTGGTATTATGACGAACTGAAAACTTATGATACCACTATTATCGAGCATAAATCCCTTTGAAATTGGGCATCAAACCTTTCAGGCAAAATCTCAGATAGATAAACCCGATACTCTTTCCTGTAATAGAAAGAGAGTTGAAAAATATCCTGGATGCAAAAATTATTGTTCCACTCAGATATTCCAAGTGGGTAGCTAATCTAGTTCCAGTTAGAAAAAAGAACGATGAAATCAGACTCTGCGTGGATTTCAGGAACCTAAACAGATCATCTCTTAAATATAATTATCCACTCCCTAAAATGGATCAAGTTTTGGAAAAAGTGGTCGGGGCTAATCGAATGTATATGATTGATGGCTTCTTAGGTTACAATCAAATTGTGGTCCATGAATATGACAAAGAGAAAACCGTGTTTACCACTCCATGGGGTACTTTCATGTATGACAAAATGCCATTTGGTTTGATGAACGCAGGGGCCACTTTTCAACGAGCGATGGACATAGCCTTTGTTGGATGAAGAGTTAAGTTTTTTGTTATCTATCTTGATGATTTAACTATTTTTTCTAACTCTCATGCAAAGCACTTGGTACACCTCAAACAAACGTTCGAGAAATGTTGAAAATTTGGTTTGTCCCTAAATCCCAAGAAATATCATTTTGCAATGCAGGTGTTAGGAACACAATGTACCTTTTTGCCACCATTACACTCTTGTTCACTCAGATTTAAACCCATATTAGAACTTTATCTTATCTTTCCTAAGGTATACAACGTCTCTTCTCATTACTATATGTTTAATCTGTTTTGCATATAATTTTACATCACTCTTGTACTTAACCATTGATTAGAAATGTATAAGTGCTGAAACAGTTCAAACTACAAATTAGCATTTGAGGCCTATTGCTAAAACAACAATTCACAGAAGCTGTTACACAGTCCATGGTCGACGATGCTGAAACACAAAAGTTGTTACATAGTCTATGGTCGACGATGCTGAAACACAGAAGTTGTTACATAGTTCATGATCTACAATGCTGAGGAAGTTGTTACACAGTCCATGGTCACGATGCTGAAACACAGAGGAAGATGTTACACAGTCCAGGACCGACGATGTTGAAACACAAAGGAAGTTGTTACACAGTCCGCGGTCAACAGCAACTCACACAGATTGACTACAATAGCTGCAACCATCGCTGCTACATGAGAAGTGTTAATACAGTCAAGAGCGCAAATCCCATGGCTGAAACAACCCGTGATTTGTGATGCCGAAAAAACATGCAACAAGAAACTGTCACTCCAGCCGTAACAACAACACCTCATTCATCACTCGTAATAAAATTCTGTTGCAGGAGACTAGGATGTCCTATTCCGGTTTAGAAAGTCGATCTGACTAAGAATAGGACTCAGATATACACTTGTAATTTTTGGATCAATTGTATCGAAGGGATTCCCTCTTTAAATAAGAGGAAATCATCATTCGAAGGATCCCCAGTTTTTGTATTAAGAAAGTTTCACAGAGAAGGACGTACTTCATTTTTTAGATTGTAATATGATACATTAATAGATGAATAAAAGACTGTTTTGAGCATCCTTCTCTAGCCTCTTTGTTTCAGGGGAATCTTGTGAGAAGAGAGGGCCCACCTTCTTCACAAGATTCACCTGTCAGTTTTATAGTGTGTTAAGTGTGATTTCTATTTATGCCTTGATTAGTTTCTGTTTTGTTGAACACTACTTTAATGAATTCTGTTTTGTTGAACACTACTTTAATGAATTCTGCTTTGTTGAAACACTACTGAACTCTGTCTTACCGAACGTTACATTGTTTTTATGTGGTTCATGCTTGGATAATTGATAATCATTTTAGTTGGAAATCCTGTGTGATAAGGAAGTGTGCTAATCAGAGACTGGTGCTAAAGGTTCCTTCTTAAAGGAAGGGATTAAGGGTCTTGTTCTCTGTTAGAAATAGCTAGCCTTCAATGCATTAATGTTTTCATGTAAGTGTGTTAATCAGAAACAAGGTGCTGAAGTTCCTGCTTGGGAATAGGGTCATGTTCTCTGGTTACAGAATAGTTGTTCTTTCCTATTGCAGTTGTTATTTTAATGTAATCCAGGATTCTTTAGATTAATCATCTCTTTAAGCTCTGCAATAGGTAGGTTTCTTTCCTGTAATTCAAGTCAGAACTTCAGTTTATTCAAGGCAAGTGTGATTAATATAGTTTCCTTTACTACAACTCTAGGTTGCTTTTGGAATTGAGCATATATAGTGCGTGGTTACCTTTGAAATAAACAAACTTCCTTGGGTTGACAATTTATGTAGCACTTGATTGTTTAAATTAATTAAGCAATTATAGTGACCAACATTTTGGCGCCATTGTCGGGGAAGGTAATTATAGATTTCAGAAACACTTATGATTTTTAAGATACAAAGATTGCATGAAAGGACACGGAGACCCCAAAGACACTGACCCTACAGGTGGCAAGGGAAAAGGAAAAGGAGGAAGAAAGACTCACATTGATGAGATTATATCAAAGTTTGAATCTGCTGCTCAACGACCAAACCTTCGGAAACAAAAGTCCCAACCTTCATTTCAAGAAAAATTTGAAATAGGGAAAGAAGTTTGGAGTCCTGAGACAGTCCAGAAACCAATAGGAAACATTGAGGATAGAGCAAGTGCAGCAGGGGAGAAGACAGAAGAAAACATGGATGAGTACAATGAAGAATTGCATCACGAAGAACAGGCAGGTCCTGAAGGAGAGGTAAATGACGAAAACTCTTTCTCTACATTAGGATTTCCTATTGGTGATCTTCCTATAGGGGTAGCCCCCATGAAGAACATTCCACTTTCAGCACTACCTAATTTTCATGGTTTGTCTTCAGAAGATCCTGATGAATTCCTTTTTGAGTTTGATATATTATGCAGAAGTTATGATTATGTTTCCAATGCTCAAAAATTAAAACTATTTCCAGCAACACTAAAAGGAAATGCACTGAGATGGTTTATGAGTCTTGGAGGCCATGTAATCACAACATGGGACCAAATGAAAAAGAATTTCTTGAACAAATACCAGGACTATTTCCGAACAAGAGAAAAGAGCGAAGAGCTATTTAAGATGATGCAGAAAGAGGATGAAAATATGGAGGACTTTGTAGAAAGGCTACAGTATAATCTACAAAGATCCAGTCACCCCAATGTAAGTAAAGATATTCTCA
>JZKD02S2395152.1:181177-223575 GCA_000966675.3 Picea glauca
TCCAAAGAGCAGTTTTAGGAATCTTTTCTGATATGCTTAATGACTCTATGGAAATATTTATGGATGAATTTACTCCTTATGGTGTTTCTTTTCAGGAAGCACTACAAAACCTTGACAAAGTACTCAAACGATGCATACAAGCCCAACTCTCCTTAAGTACAGAAAAATGTCATATGATGATGAGTGAAGGAATAGTGCTTGGACACTTTATCTCATGTCAAGGAATTCAGGTAGACCCATCCAAGATAC
The DNA here is from genome assembly GCA_000966675.3 of Picea glauca. Classification (NCBI taxonomy): domain Eukaryota; kingdom Viridiplantae; phylum Streptophyta; class Pinopsida; order Pinales; family Pinaceae; genus Picea; species Picea glauca. The sequence continues at coordinate 181,427 of JZKD02S2395152.1, forward strand.
AAGTCATTAAGGATATTCCTACTCCCAAAACCCAAACAGAGGTAAGAATTGTTTTAGGACATGCTGGATACTACAGAAGATTTATCAAAAAAATATCCAAAATAGTTTCTCCCCTGTTTGTATTACTAATGAAAAATGTTGAATTCAAATGGACTAATTCTTGCCAGGAAGCATTTAACACACTTAAACATCAGTTATCTACAGCTCCTATTCTTAGAGGACCTGATTGGACACTTCCATTTCATATATCCTCCAATGATTCAGATACTGCAATACGAGTTGTCTTGGGACAAGAAGAAAATCATCTCCCTTATGCTATCTATTTCATCAGAAAGAATATGACCCCTGCTGAACTCAATTATACAGTCACCGAGAAGGAATTCTTAGTAGTTATCTATGCCATTAATAAAGTTAGACATTACATTACTGGCTATTCTAGCTTTGTCCATACTGATCACTCAACTATCAAATACTTAATGAACAAACCTATCACAAATGCTAGAGTCACCAGATGGCTAATATTATTGCAAGAATTTGATATTACAATTGTAGATAGACCAGGAAAAGAGAATGTAGTTGTTGATTTCCTTTCTCGGTTGAAACCTGATGATGATACCCCGGTAGATGATTTATTTTCTGATGAATATCTATTTGCAGTTTCTGCCCACTCACCTTGGTATGCAGACATTGCTAACTACTTGGTTGCAGGGAAGTTACCACCACACCTATCCCACCGAGAGAAAAGAAGTATCATTCATAAAAGTGCTTGGTATAGTTGGATAAGTGGGTGTCTTTTCCATACAGGAGTTGATCAAGAAATCCAAAGGTGTATTAGAGAAGATGAGGTGTATGATCTACTAAAATCTTGTCATGATGGCCCTTGCGGAGGGCATTTTGCTGATAAGAGAACAACACATAAAATTCTCAGGATGGGGTACTATTGGCCCTCACTCTTCAAAGATGCAAAGAAATATGTTTGGGCCTGTGATAGCTACCAAAGAGTAGGCCAACCTAATCATAGAGATGAAATGACATTAAACCCACATATAGTACTTGAACCATTTGAAAGATGGGCATTAGACTTTGTAGGACCCATCAACCCCCCATCCAATAAAAAAGTTTACATAGTGGTCTGCACAGACTACATGACTAAATGGGTGGAAGCCAAAGCACTCCACAGAGCGATCGAAGAAGCATTTATAAATTTCTTATTTAAAGACATCTTCATCAAATTTGGAGTGCCAAGATAATTAGTTACAGATGGAGGACCTCCTTTCACTTCTCATGGTTTCAAATCCACCCTTCAAGAATATCATATTTAGCATAGAATGACTACAGCATACCACCCACAAGACAATGGACAGGTGGAAAGCAAAAACGAAGTAATAGAAGCCATTCTCACAAAAACAGTGAAGGAAAATAGAAAGGATTGGTCCTACAGGCTCCCCGAAGCATTATGGGCCTACAGAACTACCTGGAGAAATACTACAGGATTCTCTCCCTATGAATTAGTCTATGGAAAGAGTGTTGTATTTCCTATGGAATTTGAAATAAAAACCTTAAGGACTGCTTTAGCTGTCAACCTTGATTTGACCGATGCACAGACAACCACATTGCAGCAGCTTAATGAATTGGAGGAGAAAAGACTAGATGCCATTCAGCAGACAACCATAATTCAACAGAAAAGATCAAAATGGCATGACAAAACTATCAAGAACAAGCAGTTCCAAAAAGGTAATTGGGCCCTACTGTATGACTCTCGGTTCAAATAATTTCAAGGGAAACTGCGTACAAGATGGCTTGGACCTTACGAAGTAGACATTGTTTTCCCCAATGGAACAGTAAGGCTCCTCACAATCGGCGACTCCAAAACACCGTTACTTGTAAATGGCCATCGGCTCCGTTTGTACTAGCGCCCTATTTCCAAAGAATATTTTAAGGCCACATGCATGGCAGACGCCCATTATCTCTTTTTAGAGGGGACTTCTACCCCTCATTGCAATTAATTCTTTTAAGTTAATTTCTTTAGTATTATATTAGATTTTACTTACTAATAATCCATGTCAAGAAATACCATGTTACAATCGATTTTTGCAGATTCCCGATTGAAGCACAGGCCACTAGGAAAGGACGATTCTACTTCACAAAGAGACAAGCTTTCCCGATGCTGAAACACCATTGTTCATCACTTTTTGACTTTCCTTTGTTGCTGAAACACCACTGTCAGCAACTCGTTGCTTTTTATTCATTACTGAAACACCATTGTTCAACACCTTTTGACTTTCCCCATTGCTGAAACATCACCATCAGCAACCCCACACCTTTTTCCCCCATCACTGTTCAACAAACTTTTACCACTTTCCCCACTGCTGAAACACCATTGTTCAACACTTTTTTCTGTTGCTGAAACACCACTGTCAACAATATTTTACCATGCTCCCTCTTGCTGAAACACCATTCACAACAACTTTCCGCATTCTCCCTATTGCCAAAACACCATTCTTCAGCAGTTCTTCACATTTCCTCATCGACGAAACAACACCGTCCAGTAATTGTTTCGCCTCGTTTCTCCTATTGCCGAAACACCATTCTTCGGCATTTCTTCACATTTCCTCATCGACGAAACAACACCATCCAGCAATTGTTTCACCCCGTTTCTCCTGTTGCTGAAACACCATTCTTCAGCAGTTCTTCACATTTCCTCATCGATGAAACAACACCGTCGAGCAATTGTTTCGCCCCAATTTTTTTTCCTCTATTGCTGAAACACCAACTTTTCACATTATCTGTCAGCAAGATTTTGTGCTCTCATACTATAGTTCGTCCTTCCAGTCAACAAATCCTTCATACAATTCATCTAACAAATCAAAAGTCTCCGCCACAACCACTGCAAAACTATCGTGGACAGGCATTATATTTTGTTTGTAGCATGAATCGGAAGGTAAGGCGAGGTATGTAAATTTATGTAATTCAGTTAATCTATAATTAATGAGAAGGTTCCAAATCATTATGACCACTTGAGTGAAATCATTATTAGCTGCACTTGACGGGAGGGGAGGACATATCAAACCTTTTATACCATCATTTCACACGAATTCACCATCGCCATTCCTATTTTACCATCCTTTCGAGTGATGTACCACAATTTGCATACCTTCACTCAGAAAACTCACTCTGTGCAGAAGCTGTTACTCAAACTCTTTGACGGTGTACTTTACTGAGATGGTAGCTATGGGAGGCTCTATTATAAGGAACGAACCCGCCACAACAGACTTGTTAGAACATTATCCAGTAGCTTATCAAATTTTTCAGCAGGCAGGATGGCTTAGCTATTTTCAGAGACTCCAGGGGTATGATGAACAACAGGTTCTGCAATTCGCTCAAAACCTTCAGGAAGACCATTCTATTGTCCAAGGGGTCTGAATTTTAGTAACAGAAGAGGATATAACATAGTTTTTGGGTCTCCCCACCGATGGCATTCGCATGTTCAGCCGTAAACATATCATTCGAAATGCCCAGCAGAACTTCTTCTTGCCAGAAGAACAAATTGAATTTAAAGGTCGGGGTGTTCGATTCGGCTCATTGCCACCCCCATGGCCAGAAGTTGCAAAATTCATCAAACATTACCTTACCTGCGAAGGTTGATACTAGGTAGTCTACCAGCACGACTTTCTTCTGTTGTCTCATTTACGGCATAATAGACAGGTGAATATTCCTTATTATTTGCTTGGTTGTCTTAAAAATATGGCGCACTACTACAGAAAGGCTAAAGATCCCACCCTTTCACTAACCCATCACTGTCTCATCCAACTACTTATCCAAAGGGGTTTTTACCAACAAAACCCTCCACTAAACAACCCACCCATAAACCCCCAAAGAGCTACTGAAATTCCTGAAAACCTCCAGGAGCAGCAACCACAAAACCCCCCAGACTCTCCAGAAGTACCCAATAGCCCACCCACAGAACCAATCAATTCAATCAATCCCCCTACCATACCAAGCCCGCCTCATACCTTACCAGAATTATCCACTCCCGCCCTTCATATTCTTAGCGATGACTCTGAGCCAGATAATTCCCCCTACCCCATCATTGAGGAAAGACCCCCACGTAAACGAAAACAAATTCCCTTCTTTCCGCCCTTCTTACAAAAGAAGCAAACAAGGGCCTCAATAAGGCCAACCATTATTTCCACTACCCTAGACCCCCAACCCACCCGACTAATACCCCGTACACCTCCAACCTCCCAAATCCCGGGATCTTTACCTATTCCACCCACGGGCACTGAAACACAAGAACCAGATGCCCAGGGTGTTGCGACATCATCTGTTTTCAATCAAGTAGTTGAAACACAAGAACCAGCTACTCATTCAGTAGATGAAACACAAGAACTAGCCATAGCTGCCACACAAGAACCAGCTATAGCTGAAACACAAGAACCAGTTGTTGATACTGATACTGAGATACAGGAATCAGAAGTCCAGGGTGTTGCAATGTTACTCTCCTTACATCAAGAAGTTGAAACACAAGAATCAGCTGCCATTCCTGTAGCTGCTCCACAAGAACCTTGCCCTGCAACAAATGTCAAATTTGAAACCCCTTCTTTTGTTAACAAAGTCGTACAAACACTGTCTAGTGAAGAATTTGCCCTTCCTAGCCAGAACAATATCCACACTTTTGTGGAAAAATCTACTCAGACCTTACCTCATCCCACTATTTGCAATGCTGAAACACAAACTCAGCCATGGGATGAGCAGGCAGTAATACAGAAATGGAAGGAACAGTATGCTGCTACACAGGCCAAAAGCCTACAAGATCACAGACAAATCTGGATAAATCATACCTACTCAAATTGGGAAGCTTTAGAGAAGACACGTCAGGAAGCTCGTGCCCTAAAGAAACAGAACAAAGAGTTGAAAGGAATATTGGCCCTAGTATTTAACTTGACACAAAAGCTATTGGCTACAAGGAAACCATCTTGCAATTACTCCTTGTTCCTTATGGAACGACTTACATGGTTTCAGATCAAATCAATCACAGAAGGCAGACCTCATGCAGTACTACACCCAACAGATTTTGTCAAAACCTTTACAGAAGCATCTGCTAGGGATCAGCACCTCCTCTATGAGGAATATTTCCATAACGAGGCCATCCCTGAGAATAGGCAACTGAACCTTAATCCTCTTGTAGGGGACATCCATATTTGGGCATTCACCTCCTTTCTCCACAATCAGATTATTTGGCAGGATGACTTCATGGCTGCCAACCACAATGAAGACAACTGCCTTCTCTGGATAAGACCAGAACCACATAATGCAGCTACTTTTGTTACAGAATACTATCAGTTTTTAAAGAAACCAGGGATGACTGAACATGTTAAGAAACTGCAATCAACAATGCTTTAGGATTGTCAGCACTTCATCAGATCTACAGAGATTTCTGCCCTCCAGGAAAACAACTTTTTTTGGAAGAAATCCACTGAGAAAAGATAGGAACACAATCCTTTTATCCCCACTAACCTAGAGGTATCAATCTCCAGGGTACCTAACTACATCCAGTGTGTTCAGCAATGTGCTGAAAGTTGGATAGGGTACCGGTTTTATTTTCCTATCCTCTGGTTTCCAATAGAAAGATATCAAATCCATTATAAATTGTCTAAGAAGACAGAAACAACAACTTGGCAAAGGTTACAACGTGTCCAAGGGTTCAGAGTGCCAACAGACAGCACCTCCCAAAACTACTGCTTGAGTAACTTGCACGCTCAGAGTCGGTATTCAGACTCTGATTCAGAGTGAAGTTGCCTGAGGACATGCAACATTTTCAGTTGGGGGGGATGTTAGGACCACACAATGTACCTTTTTGCCCATACTTGTTGCCACCATTACACTCTTGGTCACTCACATTTAAACCCATATTAGCACTTTATCTTATCTTTCCTAAGGTATACAATGTCTCTTCTCATTACTATACGTTTAATCTGTTTTGCGTGTAATTTTACATCACTCTCGTACTTAACCATTGATTAGAAATGTATAAGTGCTGAAACAGTTCAAAATGAAGATTAGCATTTGAGGCCTGTTGCTGAAACAGTAATTCACAGAAGTTGTTACACAGTCCATGGTCGACAATGCTGAAACACAGAAGTTGTTACACATTCCATGGTCGACGATGCTGAAACACAGAAGTTGTTACATAGTTCATGATCTACGATGCTGAGGAAGTTGTTACACAGTCCATGGTCACGATGTTGAAACACAGAGGAAGTTGTTACACAGTCCAGGACCGACGATGCTGAAACACAAAGGAAGCCGTTACACAGTCTATGGTCAACAACAACTCACACAGATTGACTACAACAACTGCAACCATCGCTGCTACATGAGAAGTGCTGAAATAGTCAAGAGCACAAATCCTGTGGCTGAAACAGCCCGTGATTTGCGATGCTGAAACAACATGCAACAACAGCAACAAGAAACTGTCACTCCAGCCGTAATAGCAACACCTCATTCAACACTCATAATAGCATTCTGTTGCGGGAGACTAGGATGTCCTATTCTGGTTTAGAAAGTTGATTTGACTAAGAATAGGACTCAGATATACACTTGTAATTTTTGGATCAATTGTATCGAAGGGATTCCCTCTTTAAATAAGAGGAAATCATCATTCGAAGGATCCCCAGTTTTTGTATTAAGAAAGTTTCACAGAGAAGGACGTACTTCATTTTTTAGATTGTAATATGATACATTAATAGATGAATAAAAGACTGTTTTGAGCATCCTTCTCTAGCCTCTTTGTTTCAGGGGAATCTTGTGAGAAGAGAGGGCCCACCTTCTTCACAAGATTCACCTGTCAGTTTTATAGTGTGTTAAGTGTGATTTCTATTTATGCCTTTATTAGTTTATATTTTGCTGAACACTACTTTAATGAATTCTGTTTTGTTGAACACTACTTTAATGAATTTTGCTTTGCTGAAACACTATTGAACTCTGTCTTACCGAACGTTACATTGTTTTTATGTGGTTCATGCTTGGATAATTGATAATCATTTTAGTTGGCAATCCTGTGTGATAAGGAAGTGTGCTAATCAGAGACTGATGCTAAAGGTTCCTGCTTAAAGGAAGGGATTAAGGGTCATGTTCTCTGTTAGAATTAGTCAGCTTTCAGTTATTTTCATGAGTGTGCTAATCAGAGACTGGTGCTAAAGGTTCCTACTTAAAGGAAGGGATTAAGGGTCTTGTTCTCTGTTAGAATTAGTCATCTTTCAATTATTTTCATGAGTGTGTTAATCAAAGACTGGTGCTAAAGGTTCCTTCTTAAAGGAAGGGATTAAGGGTCATGTTCTCTGTTAGAATTAGTCAACTTTTAGTTATTTTCATGAGTGTGCTAATCAGAGACTGGTGCTAAAGGTTCCTACTTAAAGGAAGGGATTAAGGGTCCTGTTCTCTGTTAGAATTAGTCATCTTTCAATTATTTTCATGTGTGTTAATCAGAGACTGGTGCTAAATGTTCCTGCTTAAAGGAAGGGATTAAGGGTCCTGTTCTCTCTTAGAATTAGTCAGCTTTCAGTTATTTTCATGAGTGTTCTAATCAGAGACTGGTGCTAAAGGTTCCTGCTTAAAGGAAGGGATTAAGGGTCCCGTTCTATGTTAGAAATAGCTAGCCTTCAATGCATTAATGTTTTCATGTAAGTGTGTTAATCAGAAACAAGGTGTTGAAGTTCCTGTTTGGGAATAGGGTCATGTTCTCTGGTTACAGAATAGTTGTTCTTTCCTGTTGCAGTTGTTATTTTAATGTAATCCAGGATTCTTTAGATTAATCATCTCTTTAAGCTCTGCAATAGGTAGGTTGCTTTCCTGTAATTCAAGTCAGAACTTCAGTTTATTCAAGGCAAGTGTGATTAATATAGTTTCCTTTACTACAACTCTAGGTTGCTCTTGGAATTGAGCATATATAGTGCGTGGTTACCTTTGAAATAGACAGACTTCCCTGGGTTGACAATTTATGTAGCACTTGATTGTTTAAATTAATTAAGCAATTATAGTGACCAACAGCAGGAAGCTAAACTCTTGGGTCATATAGTATCTAAGGAAGGAATAAAAATTGATCCAAAAAGGGTTGAATCCATAGATACAATAAATATTCCTAGAAACAGAAAGGAAATTCAGTCTTTTTTAGGAATTTTTTTTTTTAAGAAGATTCATTCAAAATTTCATTGAAATTGTTAAATTGATTACATATATGATAAAAAATGACAGTGAGGTCAAATGGAAGATCGAGGCCAAAGCATATCTCGAATGCATCAAGAAAATGATAAGAGAAGCACTAGTGCTAGCCAACCCAGATTATACAAAAGAGTTCTTGATTTTTTCATTTGCCTCAAAACATACTATAGTGGCCGTGCTCTTACAGAAGAACGATGAAGATTTTGAGCAGCCAATAGCATTTTTTAGTAAAAGTCTCAGAGACGTAGAGTTGAGATATGATATACTAGAAAAATAGGTGTATGCAATGGTGAAAGCCCTCAAATATTTCAGAACGTATGTGCTTCATTCCAAGGTGATTGTCTATGTACCTACCAGCACGGTCAAGGACATATTGGTTTAGCCTGACAGCGATGGGAAAAGATTCTGATGGTTATCCAAAATTCAGGAATTTGATCTTGAGGTAAAACCGACCAAACTTGTCAAGGGTCAGGGTCTGGCTAAGCTATTAGCCGAATCAAATTTCAAAGCACTCAGAATAAATCATCTGCAAGCTTATGGAGAACTTCCATATATAGAATATTTTGATATGGAGACTCCTGAAACTCAAATTCAAGAAAAAAATATCTTCCTCGGTTTGGTATAGCGACATAGTTTCCTATCTCTTGAATCTTCAGTGCCCTAGTGATATGACTCCTTCCAAGGTGAGGATGCTAAAAATGCATGCAGTAAAATACTGTATTATTGAAAATCAATTGTATTGGAAGGATCCCCTAGGTTTTTTTCTAAGATGTCTAATAGAAGTTGAAACAAAGAATGTTATAAACGAGTTTCATGAAGGGGTATGAGGAGGACACCACGCCTGGAGGGAAACGACCTATAAAATCCTAAGAGATGGATATTATTGGTCGGAGTTATTTACATACGTGAATAATAAAGTCAAGACATGTATTAACCCCTGTCAACTATTCTCAGGCAAACAAAAGATTCCCACAATACCCTTGATTCCGGTCAAAACAGAATCTTTGTTTCAACAATGGGGTCTCAATTTCATCGGAGAAATCCATCCACATTCAAGTGAATAGCATAAATGGATCTTAACTGCCATGGAATATTTCATTAAATGGGTAGAATCCATTCCAACAGGAAATGCTACAGACTCAGTGGTGATCAATTTCTTATAATAAGACACTTTATCTAGATTTGGGTGTCCTCGAAAGATAGTTACTAATAATGCCCAAGCTTTCATATCTATGGCGATGGTCATTTTTTGTCTGAAGTAAAATATTGTACTAGGACATTCCACAAACTATTATCCTTAGGGAAACGGATTAGCTGAATCATAAAATAAGAGCTTGATCACTATAATTACAAAGGTGTTGACTGGAAACAAGAAATCCTGGCATGTTCATTTGAAATACGCTTTGTGGGAAAATCAGAAGGTGTACGGTATCAATGTATTCCTCCTTATAAATCTCACTCTGCCTATGATGAAGCTTTGGAAAGACTCGAAGGAGGAACCTAAGGATGTTACTAGAAGGTTAAACCAATTTATTGAAGTACAACAAAATAGGGATGAAGTGGACGGGAAACTTCAGAAATATCAAGACAACATGAAATCCATGTTCAATAAAAAGATAAATATAGAGAGTTCCTCCTTGGTGACCTAGTGTTGAAATGGGATGCTAGAAAGGAAGACGCTGGAAATCACGACAAGTTTGATCACATTTGGTTCAAACCTTTCAAGATCGTTGATTCAGAGGGAAAGAATTCATTTCTATTAGAAAACCTTGACGGGAAAATCCTTAACACCCCTATCAACGGGCCCTTCCTGAAACATTTCATGCAGTAATCAGATTCCAAACTCTCAATGTACATACCGGTTTTATTTTCATATTTTGTTTGCAATTCTTCATTTCTTTGGTAATTTTTTACTTTCACTGTAAATAAAACCAGGTTTGTTGATTTCATACAAACAAAAATATAAAAATAGGTAACACATAGAGTTCTGGTCTACAGAAGCTCCTGACATTTCTCAAGTTCATTTTCAGGTAGGATACTTGTTGATAGTCGAGATATAGGATGTATCATAAATCATCACTCAATTTTCAGAACACGGGTTCTCACTTGAAACAAGTGACAAATAAATGGTTTACTTGGTTGAAAATATAAAGAAAATATGAGGTATGAACTTCTACCCTACTAACTCAAGTTAAAATTTTCAAGGGGATATCAGTGAGTATGAAAGAAGTCTCATCTGTGTATATATTTTCACCTAATATACAACCAGAGAAATGTAAAATTATAGCTTAATCCTAAAAAAATTCTCTGAGTAAAATTAAAAGCAAAAACAAAAAATGAAATAAAAGTTATAAAATAAGAAAATAAGAATAAAAGAAGCTCACAAATCAGGAAGTAGGTCTAAATATGTAAGATCACTTCCAAACCTTTAACTCTTCATTCTGTTCCCATCCATCATGTTTTAAATCTTTAATTCTTTTTTTGTTTGCGCATCCTAATTTTAAAATCTCCACGGAAATACAAAGTTCGCCTTAACTCGGGAAGCCTAAAAGACTAGATCTTCAAAATGAGAGTATGTGAAATTTTTGTGAGTCCTCTAATTATAACTAAGAGAAAGTGTGTCTAGGATAATCTTAACTAATTTATCCCTTCTATCATATTTTAAACTGATTCATTTCGCTCAAGGAAATTCCATGGAAATTAAAATCTCCTCATGATAACTTCCCTGTAGGTGAAGGTGTTTTGAAGGTCATGGGAGGATTATCCCAGAGTAAATCAAAGTGAGTTGATAGACCATAGTTTCTAAATTATAAACAGATATCATCCTGTGTATGATATATACAAATTAATTTCCCCCACTTCAAAAATATTAAAAAATATAAGATGGATGGTGAAAGGAAATTCATAATCTGATTGCCCCCATCTAGTCCAAGACAAATGGTGAAAGGAAATTCAAAATTTGATTTCCCCCATTTTGTGCAAAAGATATGATGAAAGGAAATTCATTTAAATGATTTCCCTCATCTCATAAAAGTGAAAATTGAAGTGGTGAAAGGAAATTCAATGGGAAATGTAGATAACTTCACTGAGGTACTGAACAGGCTCACTGGCAGTGAAACAATGTCTATGATATCTGCAAGGCTATTACACATGTATATAATGTGCTCTGGTATCTAGTTATCTTTTTGACAAAGATTTATACTCTAAGATGACAAGGGATCCCCTAATTAAAATTTCTATATTTTACTTTACCTTGATGCGAAAAAAAATTGACCAGAGTCTGATAGATTGATTAAAGTTATCTTGATTATATTAAACAAACCCAAAATTAGTTTCACAAAAAAGAAATCGATAGACATCCTAAACTTGAGTTTGGTGAACGATCAAGTTTTCGAAAGCTTTGTGAGATAAGGCTGAAGTATAATATCTTTTTGTCTGTTTTCTCAAAGGTGTTTCACAGAAATGCAATAATGACTCCATTTACCCAATAAATGCACTTGGTCTACTGTTCTTTGACGTCTCACAGGGAGACACAATCCCTAGATGGAGCCTATGTTGGAACACATATATATTTCTAAACTTTGAAATTTAAATGGATTTCATTACCTTTAAAATAAAAACAACGCATGCTTGATTCTCACTATCGATGAGATCTTCCATCTAATCAAACGATCCTAATACCTTAGAAACTATGGAGCCACCTACTCGTTAAAAAGAAAATCAAATCAATAAAGAGTACTTTGTGATTTTGGATTTCAGAGTTTCGCACTTTAGATGTGTTAACATGCCTCAACTTCAAAGTCCTGATACGCGAAATCCTGAAATATATTAAGCGTTAAGCCGGGTTAATTAAGGATTTAAAATGATTAACAATTAATTAATCACATCGCAATTTCACATTTTGGGGATCTTGCCTCGGGCAACTTTCAATATCCCGAAGCCCTAACTTCCGAAATATCTTAAGTATTAATCCGAGTGAATTAAGGATTAAAAACTATTAACGATTAATTAATCACATCACGATTTCTCATTTCGGGGATCTTGCCTCGAGTGACATTCAATATCTCGATATCTAATTTTTTTTAAGTTAAACATGATTATTTAAAAGGGTTAAACATGATTAAAATTAATTAATCACATCGCAATTTTGCATTTCGGAAATCACATCTTGAACTGTTATAAGATATCCCGAGATCCGAAATTCTGAAATTTACTTAACGATAAGTGAAATTAACTAATACATTAATGATGATTATCTCGTGATTAATCTTTCGTTGAATCATAACGCATATAAATTCAAATTTCATCTATGCTTTTCCCGATCATGAACCATCAGACGTTAATGTAATTAATAATTGATCTACGGAAATCATTTCAAATAAGATCTCGGAGCACCACATAAATATTTTCCATTAAGGAAAGTAAATACATTGTCAGTGAAGGTATGCATAAATTGATACCCTTAAGATGAAAAATATATTGAAGTTTGAACTCTATTTGTGTTTTCGCAAAACAACAAGCTTAGCGAGATAATAAGTTTGTACATTTTCTGTGATAGGTAACAGAGTGCTAGGTTTACTACTATCATTTCTACGCGAAAAATGGTTAAAGGGACTGGTGAAAGTTCAAGCCAGAAAACAAATGTATTTTATGACACTTTGCCCAGAAGCATAGACACCATTAAATCCTGGATGCAGGTATTCAATATTATACAACATGAATTGGTCAACTTCCCAGACGATTAAGGCGACGAGGAGACGGAGACCCTGGCTACCAAATACAAAACTATTGCCCAATCAGAGCTACATAAGATAGAAACGAGGCCTAGCCTCCTGCCTTACAATGATATGATTGGCTGGGCACTGTAAAACGTCGATATCTTGACCAGGACCATCTTCAATTCACAAAAGGTCACAATTGGATATTTCTAGCCAGAACATTTACAGGTAATGTACAAATTGTCTCCAACACCCAATTTCATTTATAATGCCAACTTCCTAATGGACTTTGACAAGAAGTAATGCGCCCAATATGGAAGAAACTTGCCTGACTTAACTAAGGACTGGTGCTCTCTCCCTGAGAAGTTCAGAGCTGAATCTCATAGCGTATACGTAGTTTCCTCACTAGAGCCTCACATGATGTATGCAGCAATGATTATGTGTAGACTCTACGAAATGGAAAACACAACCCATTTTGCGCTACCATGGGTGTCTATTATACAGACAGTAGAAGAAGGGTATTCTTTTGATTGGGCCAAGATGTTGTCAGAAAATTTGGTTAGGGAGATTATAGAATATCAATCACTGAAATCCAAGGGGAAACCTACCCCATTTTTCATGTTAGCTTACATCATGGATGTTGTCTATTTTATGACACCTTTTCCTCTGATGGGATGGAACTGGACTCCATCTAGTGCCAAGCCCATACATGTTTATCATTCGAAACTTTGGGAAGATAAAGTGAAATATTTCTTCTATGAAATCTGCAACTGGGTAGTGGTGTCGATGCATACCGATATATATGGTTTCCCACCTCCCAGGATTTCTGACAAAAATAGTGGCTAATCTGAGCAAGATAATTGACTGGTACATTGAAGAGCATTTCTGCTATATTAGGGTTTTCATTTTTTCAATTCCTCGACATGCTCTGCCCGAATTTTTACTAGATCGATTGGTGTGCCATGAAGTAGAACATCAAACTGTGCATGGGGGAATTAGTAAGGATATGAAAGCAGTACAGAAAAGGGTATGGACCACCTTTCCCATGCAGATTGGTATGTTTTCTCTGTTGGATTTTAGCCACTCGAAAGTAGAAGTTGCAGACCTAGAAGAAATCAATATGGTCAATATCAAATTCAAGAAGCATCATCTGCAAAAGGTCATAGGTAATCACATGGCCCTATACAATTTGAAAAGATATGAACATGAAGATTCTCGTCAGGATGAAATATTTCAAGGAGCAAGGTCCTATCAGGAGGTCTTGAGTCGAGTTCAAGATCTAGCTCTAGATAAATTGGTCAAGTTTTCTAACTTCCAGAAGCATCGAAGAAATGGTCTTCCCAAAGCATTGCAGGGAGAAACCTTGACCCCTCAGGTTGCATAGAGAAATGAGACCGAGAGTGCCGAAACAAGGAGCTCCAGTGGACACGATTCTCAAGAACATCTGGATAAAACCAAGGTTTTGATTCATGTGGAGGACACTGTGTTGAAAAACCCAGAAGGTGATCAAGCTAAAGCGCAGGCTGAAGCCTTGATAAAAAAGGGAGAACAAAAAACACCATTCACACTAGGAAAGTCAGCTATTGACACAACCAGGAAAGAATCACCCATATTGGCAGCCCCATTCAATCTATCACACTGATATAGTCTAGTAGAGGGAACCCTAGTGCTGAAGTGGTATTCATAAAGGATCTCACACCTATTTTGGTAGAAGAGATGCCCCCTTCCAGCATCTTCTTATGCAAGAAGAGAAAGGTTGTAGTAAAATGAGAAATACATCAGAGGGAGGGTGTCCCTGTCAAGAGGCATAGAGTACTATATGATGGACAGGACCAAGAAGAAATAGATTTATCTATGGATGTGGCATATTAATTAGGAGCCTTTGCCACTGCAAACCAGTTTTCAGTGGGCAATCTAAAGGAAACGTTGAAGCAGAAGGATCTGTTGGTGAGACAATTGCAGGAAAAAATAAAAATTGTAGAGAAGGGAGTCAGGAGCAAGATGACTAAAGGATTTGAGAATATTAGATCCCACGACAGGAAGGAAATTCAACAACTCAAGATCAGACTTGATGAGATGAAGATTAATTCACTAGCAAGAAAGGAATTGGTAAAACAATTGTAGGTGAAAATAAGCCTGACCGAAAAAGCAACAATGGATATATCAACTTTCCAGGCCCAAGATTTAGAGGTATACGAGAAGCTAGGATCAACCCAGTGAAGCCTTCTAAGTAAAATAGAATTCATTCAAGACTATTATCGATTGGCAAAACTCTCTTTAGATAATATTTGCATAAAAGAGAAGGAGGCCACTGCAGCTAGAGTTACATTCCAGGAGGCTGTCCTGTCAGCAGCAAAGGAGGAAGTTGCCAGGGTCACCAGATTTTCCCTCTCAGAACAAACCTGAGGAGATATAGTATTGTTGGCACAGGGGCAGAACCAAGGTTCAACGCTACAAAAATGCACCAACAAATCCCTAACTACCGGCCCTTTCAGCAACACCTGTGAAGCAAATGAAGTCTCACCCAAGGTAGAGGTAGGGCCGGTGGTTGCATGACTCAGGTGTCTGCAACCTTATCTGGGACACAAATATGTGATTTTACTACTTAATAAATCACTTAGCACCGTCTATTCCTCAATATATAATCACTAATCACTTTGTTGATAAAGCAGGGCTTCACAGCATTCACATTGTTATAACATACTTAAGCACTTAGCATCAATAGATAGGTCAAATCCAGAAGATAAATCACTAAGCACATTCATATGGATCAGATCTAATATTCTCACATATCATTAGCACTAAGCATAAGCATATCTATCTAATCATCTTAAAGCACTTAGAAAAAGAAGACATAAACACATTAATACAAGCACAAAGTAAGGAAACACAACGTTTACGTGGTTCACCCCCATCCTAGGGATACGTCCACCAACTCCTCTTATTTATTGTCTTCAGTCAATAGGTTATAACCACAAAGCCATCAAAACCCTTACTTCACACAGGACAAAATATCTACGCAACTCGCTAGATCCTTCTTCCTTTCATTACAGCACTAAGCCCTCCATAATATACTACGAGGACCTGCACTTAGCTCTGCAAGTCTCTTACATTCATGCACAAAGCACTTACAGACCCTACTCACACTTAGCATACATTCACATCACATAGATGCACTATTCGAATTCTACTTACATTGCCTATCCTTCTATTTATACATACAAAATAGGCCTAAACATGGGTAAACCCATGAGCTGACATCCCATTCCCGTTACATATTCCCAAAAACCCAAAAACGATCCAAAAGTGGGTCGATATCCCATGATCTTTGCTTCCTCTTGTGTTCCTCCTTCGACAAGTTGTCAAAGTCCCAACATAGGTCAATATGACCAAGAATCTCCCAAAACTTGGTCAAGGGCCAACAAGCCCCCAACACTCACCTGTGACTCATCCTAAGTCACTCTAGTCTGATTAGTTCTGCTTCGAAGGCCTCGATCTTGGCTCAAGCTTCTTTGACCTACTGCTATGCTATGGCCTCTTTCTCGGTGAATTCCTGGATCACTGTGTCATTCACGGGCCCTTCTAGGAATTGTTCTGCTGTAATGACAACCTGTTCTAGCTCTGCTCCTCAGCTTTCAACCTCTGTCAATAACTGGCACACTTTATCTTGTATTGGTTGGAGTCATTGAGTAACTTCCATCACTCTGCTTTGAATTGTATGGATCTATCGTTGGGTGGTGCGTTGCTCCTGGGACCACTTCGTTCTTGCTACGACTGACATGGCTTTCAATTACGCTTGTAGTGTGTCTGTGTGTTATTTTTCTTCCTTGAGATGTGACTCTAATGCCTGTAACTCTAGATTTTTGGTGAGGTTCTCGTATGTCTAGGTGCTCTGGTTACTCATCTTCTTGCACTCCAAGGAAAGAGCTTTTAGTCTATCAACTACACTGCGGGCATTTTCTTCCCTTAGGTCTCTTACATCTTGAGGGGTCTTGGGCACAGTTCGGAGATCCAAGTCTGCTATGCGCTATTGGAGTTGTTGGATTACTTCTTCAAGTTGTGCCACCTACTGTGGAACTTTCTCTTCAGCCTTTACTTCCATGACTATCACATAGCGAAGTGCTATGTGAACCATTTCCTTTACTTCGAGTTGCTCGATGAGCAATTGTTCCTTGCTTTGTTGTAACTATGTTTTTTCTTCATCCCACTTCACTTGCAGAGAAAGATTTTCTCGTTTTGGAGCACTGTGTTTCTCCTCAAGGTATTTTTGTACTTTCTCTAAATCCTGGGTGGCTTGTGTTGTCTCTTCCTGAGCTCGTCGAAGGTGAGATTTGACTGTATTAGTGATGCGGTGTAGTTGAGCTGGCTCATCACCTAGTTTTTTTGTTCCTGCTGACAGAGGTGCAGTAGAAACTGCGTGGATGGACTGTAATGCCTACTGCACCCCTTGGAGCTCATCCTTAATCTGATTGAACACCTCCTCCTTCTTAGCTTCTTGCTTCTCTGCTATCCCCAACGAAGCATTGTTTAGTGCTATGACGATGAAGTCGAAGTCGTCTGAGGTGAGGGTGGTCTCAAATTTGGTCCTGGTTATTTTCACTTTCTTCCGGGATGAGGGTTTCAGTGGGGAAGCCTTCCTTTTCTTTGAGGGTTCCTCCTCATCTCTAGGTGGTGTAACTTCACATTTCTCCTGTTCAACTTCTGCGCCATCTATATCTCCACCATATCCTCCTTGCTCTGCTAAGATGGTAGCGGTCTTCACGGATGCACTATCTAAATCATGTACCTCTTCAGTATTCTTTATCTTGCTAGGTCTAGTTGTATCCTGCATTGTTTCTGGGCTGTCAACATCAGACATCTCCATAGGGTCCACTGGAACAAGGAGGTTCACCGACCATTCCTTGGTAATCTCTTCCAAGTCATCCTCTGTCAACTTGTAGTATGATTGCAACTATTGTTTATTTCCATCTGTGCATCATGTGATGTAGATAAAATGGCGATCCACGCTGAATTTCATCAAGGGTCAAAACCTATGGAGGGTATTTGGATTCATACGAGGCGTGGACTAGATGGATACCTTCAACTAGTTGTAATACGTATGGAACATGGCATTTAACTGCTACTATTTATTCATGTCGTTCGAGTACCATAGTGTACTAAACTTTGCAGCCAGAGGTTCAAACGACTCGATGTCCGGGAAGGTCACACCTTCCGGCATCTTCCATGCAATGAAATTGATTAGGATCAATAGACAATTGAAGTGCAATTCATATCCCTGATCATGGGCTTCCCTGAAGTCTAGTTCCAATTGGTTTACCAGGTACTGCGCCCAATTCGTCCGAAGTCCTTCTACGCACTTCCCTGCAAGGTTGACTATGAAACTAGTGACTTGTGTGGGTCAATTCTTTCACACCAACTTTCCTTCGATCAATTGGCAAGTGAGATGCACTTCACCGCTCTGGATAGAAACTACCTTGTAGCCTCGCATGCCCTTCTCAACATCTCTGTAGGTGTCTTTAATCTTTTGCGCAAGAGCGCGATCCATGGATTTTCCCAGGTAAAAAATATTTTGGGTTAGGGCCTTGCATGCTCAGCCCTATGATCTGATTGATCAATGTCGAATCCATTGTGATACAATGATTTAACCATAATTATCTTCCATGGTAACAAGACAACAGTAGTTTGACGCATGCGTTCACCTCTTGGTGTCTTCCGAAGTGCAATATCTTCATGACGTTGAGAAGTGTGGACTACGTGAGGTTATGGGTCCATGATTGAGGAATTATATTTGAATTCTTTCCTTTGGTCCTAGTCAGATACTTATTTGGGGTGAGCATGTTATATACCTTCATGTCCCCAAGGTTGAAATCACTAAACTTCAATGCTGCAATCTTATCTTGGTCTGCGCACACTACGCGTATCCCTTTCGGGAGGTACGCAATGACCAAATCGTGCTTGTTAGCACAGGGGAAGACCTAGGGTTCAATGCTTCAACATCACACCAAAAAAACCCTAACTACCAGCCCTTTCGGCAACACTTGCGAATCAGATGAAGTCTCACGCGAGGTAGAGGCAGGGGTGGTTGCAAGAATCAGGTTTCTGCAACCTTAGCTGGGACATAGATCTGTGAGTCTTACTCTTAGAAAGTACTTTGGTAAAGATCGTTCATCAGTATTTAACCCTCAAGGCACTTTGTAGATGGAATAGAGAACCACAACATTCACTTCAATCTAGGTTAATTTAGCACTTAGCAACATCAAAATAGGTTTAGCACTCAGCACTTTCATATATGTCAGATCTACACCCATACATCTAATAAGCACAAAGAAAAGTGGATCTATCTAACAGTATCATAGAAAATCACATAGAATAATCATATCAAAGCATAACACATGGAAAGAAACCAACACATTAGGTCGAAGCACCAATCATAACACATAGAGTTACTGTGGCTCACCCCCACCCTGGGGCTACATCCACAAAGTCTTATTCTTCTTTATTAGCTTTGGTCAATCAGGTTACATCACAGAGATCACACTTGTACTCTGCATAGAACAGGAGATCTACATGCACCTTGCCATATCCTCCTTCCCCAAGTAGATCTAGCACAGAGCCTTCTTACAATCTGTGCACTCAGCACTTACAACACTTGCACTCATCTCTGCAAG
Source organism: Picea glauca (assembly GCA_000966675.3). Taxonomy (NCBI): domain Eukaryota; kingdom Viridiplantae; phylum Streptophyta; class Pinopsida; order Pinales; family Pinaceae; genus Picea; species Picea glauca. The sequence goes on from JZKD02S2395152.1 coordinate 201,033, forward strand.
TCGGTCACATAATATACACAAAGCCTTTACTAGCACTTAGCTTATCTTACTCCTCTCTCTTACATTGCTTAGCTACTTATACTTTACAAAATAGGCCTAAAACATGGGTAAACCCATGGGCCAGCATCCCTTTCCCATTACATTAACCCAAAACCCTAAAAAGGGTCCCAAAAGTGGATCCTTTCTGGTATTTTTCCATAATATCAGTTTATGGATCTTCCTTAGGGTTCTCTTGATTCAGATTCATTCCTTCAATCTTAGCAATCATTCTAGGGAAATCCAACACTTCATGGTCCATATCTTTGCAACAAGGACAACTAGGTCTTCTCCCAGGGAATTCTTTAGCAATATGTCCTAGTTTTCTACAACTATAACAGAGGGTTAATCCTGTATTTCTTTTAAAGATCCCCAACCTCTTATTTACTGCACACTAGGATCATAGGATCTAACCTGCAATAAATTATTTCTGGGATCTTGCATCCATTTGTTAGTCCAAACATTCTTTTTATGCATAGGTATAACATATTTGTCACTATTCTTATTAGATCTACTCATATCAAATCTTCTTTCATCTATTAATACCCTAGTTTTCAAGCTAGGATAGATCCTATCAATCATACCTAGATCCATACTCTAGAAACAAAAATTTCCATTTATCTTACTTCTACAGAGAACAAAGCTTCTAGATCTAAAACTTTTAACTATTCTTACCTTTATCAGAGCACAGAGCTTGCAGATCTTACCTCTTTTAATAAAAAATTCTCACTTTTACCTTTCTTAGAGCACAAAGCTTTCAGATCTTACTTCTTTCCTTCATATCTGACCTCCTTTCTTCAGATTGATTTTCCTTCTTTAGAAAAGATCTTTATAAATCAAGTAGAATACTATGCACTAGGGCATAGATCTACGCACAGAGATTTCACAATCTCAGGTCGAATATTTTCACAAAGATTCTTCTTTCTCAGTTCCCAGCAATCATAGTTTCAGGTCCTGGAAATGGAACCATTTGTTGGCATAGGGGTAGACCCAATGTTCAACACTACAACAGTGCACCAACAAAGCCCTAACTATCGACCCTTTCAGCAACACCTGCGAAGTAGATGAAGTCTCACCCAAGGTGGAGGCAGGGATGGTTGCAAGACACAGGTGACTGCAACCTTAGCTGGGACACAGATTTGTGATTGTACTACTTAATAAAGCACTTAGCACCATCAGTTCCTCAATATATAATCATTAATCACTTCGCTGATAAAGCAAGGCTTCGCAACATTCACATTGTTATAATGTACTTAAGCATTTAGCATCAATAGATAGGTCAGATCTAGCATATCAAGCACTAAGAACATTCATATGGATCAGATATAATATTCTCACATATCATTAGCACTAAGCATAAGAAAATCTATATAATCATCTTAAAGCACTTAGCAAAAGAAGACATAAACACATTAAGACAAGCACAAAGCAAGGCAACACAATGTCTATGTGGTTCACCCCCACCCTAGGGATACATCCACCATCTCTTCTTCTTTATTGTCTTCAGTCAATCAGTTACAAGAACAAATCCATCAAAACCCTTACTCCGCACAGGAAATAAGATTTATGCAACTCGCTATATCCTTCTTCCTTGCCTTACAACACTAAGCCCTCCACAATCTGCTATGAGGATCTGCACTTAGCTCTACAAGTCTCTTACATTCATGCACAAAGCACTTACAGACCCCAGTCACACTTAGCATAAATTCACATCACATAGATGCACTATTCAACTTCTTCTTACATTACCTCTCCTTCTATTTATACATACAAAATAGGCCTAAACATGGGTAAACCCATGGGTCGACATCCCATTCCTGTTATATATTCCTAAAAATCCAAAAAGGATCCAAAAGTGGGCCGAGATACCGTGATCTCCACTTTGTCTTGTGCTCCTCCTTCGACAGGTTGTCGAAGTCCCAATATAGGTCAATATGACCAAGAATCTCCCAAAACTTGGTCAAGGGCCAACAAGTACTTAAGAACTGGTGGCTAATATAGTTGAAAGTAAAATATTGGCCAGGGAGGTGAAAAATGATTGTGAAGAAGAATTCTATGCTCTTGACAAAGAGTCATTGTACGTGGGAAGAGATAATATCTCTGAGGCCTTGTGACAGATTGATATGGAAAAAAATCAATTTGATTTCAAAGCAAGTATTGAAGAAGCCCGGACCGAAATTTTACAATTGAAACAAGTTGACCTTACTTTGATGAATAAATGGATATTCAACCCTATCTTAAGACTACATTCTCTATCTCTAGAAGCTAGGAGGGTGGAAGATAAGTTGCCTCATATAGAAAGGAAGTTTTATACCTTTGAGGAAAATGACACCACAGAGCCCTCCAGGCTGGTGGTGCAATTTGTGGGCACATGCATTCAGTGTGTCGAACAAGGGAAAGCCAGCACGTATGGGAGAAAATGATGCATAGGTAATGATTAGAGACCAGTTGTTTTCTGAGATGGAGTATGTGAAGAAGGAACATCTCTGCCAGCAGACAAAGAGATAGAAATTTGCAGATGAAACATTTCATTTTTTAATTTGAAATATTTAATGTTTTTTGAATTATGAATTCTAGTCGTCTACGGTTGGGATCGTTTCGTATAAATGCATGGTTCGAAGACTTAATATGGGTTGTTTCTTGTCATATTGTAACTAAGAAAACGCATCCTTTGTGAGTATTAATACAAGTGTAGATAGGGATTCCAAATTGTGTGCAGTTTGAGTTATGTGCTCTTCTTGTATTCCATATCTCTAGTTTTATTTATGTTACTCCTTGACAAATGAGTTTTTGCAATTTAGTACAACATCTACTATAATCACATGTTATTGGTCATTTGATAAGCAAGCAGTGTTTCCTTTCTATTTTATATCAATAAATATAAGACCTGCAAGCTACTTGAATCACTGTATATTATATCCTTTCAAGGGTGCATTCTATATTTTCTTCTACTATGAACAAGGTAAGATTCATCTGTCATTGATGCCTCATTTTGTTGAACAATTTTGGAATTTTCTCTCGTATCACTTGATTTTATTGCTCGACTCAAACAACGAAACATGGCCTATGTCCTGTTCAGTTATTAATTTCATTTAAGCGTTAATTCTCATATAATCAACGAAAGAAAAAGCACCTTTTAAAACATTCCTTAAATTATCGATGCCTTGACATTACTCTTTTAGCCTTAAGTGTAATCTCAGGAACAATAGGCATTATGAATTCATAGTAGTGCCATTTGGATTATCAAATTCCCTTGTTGTTCTTATGTGTCTAATGAATGGAGTGTTCAGGGAGTACCTGGACAAGTTTTTAATTGTTTTCTTAGATAATATTCTCATATACTCTAATTCTAAAAAGGAGCATGAGGAGCATCTGATAATGGTGCTAAAGGTTTTAAGGAAGCATAAATTGTATGCCAAACTAAGTAAGTGCACATTTTATCAAAACAAGATCCATTACTTGGGGGATATTATTTTTCAGTAGATGGGATAGCAGTTTATACCGAGAAGATAGATTCCATTAGAGGATGGAGAGTACCAATAAATGTGACAAAGGTAATATCATTTATGAGTCTCACAGGTTATTTCCAAATATTCATAAAATGATTTTCGAATATTTCAATCCCAATCACTTCTTTACAAAAGAAGGGAGTGGAATTCGAATGGAATCCAAAATGTGAAGAGAGTTTCCAGCAGTTGAAAAACATTTTGACAAGTGAACCCATATTAAAGATTGTATATCCAGATGAAGACTTTGTAGTGTGCACAGATGCATGCAAGGAAGGGCTTGGTGGAGTCCTTAGTCAAAAATATGATGCAGTGTGCTATGAGTCCTGAAAATTAAAAGAGCATGAGAGGAATGATTCTACTCATGATATAGAGTTAGCAGCCACTATACATGCATTTAAAATGTGAATAAATTAACTCATGGGGAGGATGGTTGAGCTAAGAAAAAACCATTGTGGTCTGAAACATTTATTTGGACAGCCAACATTAAATGCTATGAAAAATATGTGGTTGGAATTTCTTAGTGAGTATGACTTTGAAATTAAACATATCAAAAGAAAAGAAAATCAGGTGGTTGATACACTAAATAGAAGAGATCATGAAGTGCATATTTCATACATCGACATGTACGTGACAGATTTAAAAGATAAAATTATTGAAGTAGCAAATTCAAATCAACATTATTTGAAAATAAAGGAAAACTTACAGTAAAGCAATTTACAGCAGAAATTTAAAAAAATTGAATTAAAAGAGGATGGAATTCTCTTGTACATAAGCAAGGTGTATGTGCCAAATTCCACAAAGCTAAAAAATAAAGTGTTGGGAGAATTGTACAATGTGCCATATGTTGGGTACCTAGGGTATCAAAAATCCATTACAGTTGTAAGGATCCAACACTTTTGGTCAGGAATGAAGAAAGAAGTGGCTAACTACATATCTCGGTGTCTAGGGTGCCAAAGGGTGAAAATAAAGCACAAACATCCAACAGGATTACTACAACCATTTTCCAATCCAAAATTGAAGTGGGAAGTGGTTACAATACATTTTATTACAAATCTTACCAGAACAGTGAAGTAACATGACTCTATCATGGGTGGTGGTGGAAAAATTGACTAAGGCAACGCATTTTATTCATGTGAAGACAATGCAAAAGGAAGCAAACATTATAGAGATTTTCATTAAGGAATTTTTGAGGCTACTTGGAGTTCCTAAGGAAATAGTTTTAGACAGATATTCCAAGTTTACATCCAAATTTTGGCAATATTTGTTCAAAGGATTTGGGAAAATTTTGAATCTTAGTATGACATATCACCCAGAGTCAAATGGGAAAATAGAGAGGACCAATAGGATAATTGAAGACATGCTCAAAATGTTTGTGATGGATCAACCATCAAAATGGGAAGACTATATTCACTTAGTGGAGTTTTCTTATAATAATGGGTAGCAAGCCTCATTAAAAGTGAGTCCATTTGAAACTTGGTATGACGGGAAGTGTAACACACAAGTGAGTTGGGATAACCCAGCAGACAGAGCCATCATTGTGCTAAATTTGTTAAAGGAAATGGAAGAGAAGATGGCAAGGACTAGGCAGAATTTAAAGGCTTTCCAAGACAAGTGGAAGAGTTGTGTAGACAAGAACAACGTTTTTAGATATTTTAAAGTGGGGGTACATGTTTTCCTAAAAGTTAAAGAAAAAATAAGTTCGATAATATTGGGTTGTTGCCCGAATTTGGCAGCAAGATATTGTGGGCCTTTTGAAATATTAGAAAATATAGGGCTAGTTGCGTACATGATAGAATTGTCTACATCCATGAGATTACATAATGTTTTTCATGTCTCATTATTAAATAAATGTGTGCCTAACCCTTAACCACATAATTGATTGGACTATGATCCAGGTGGAAAACAAAGGGTTTTTTCGGGTGGAACCAGTATGCATCTTGGAATGGAAATTTAAATTTCTCTGGACCAAATAAATAGGGATGGTTAAGGTTCAATGGATATTCTATGGTCTTGAAGATGCAACATGGGATCATGAAGAAACCATGCGGGAGGAATACCTACAATTGTTTTCCAATTCCGAAGAAAATATAAGTTGAAAATACAATACTCCATTTTGAGGCAACTAGTTACTGGAACCACATCTTTGAAATTCTTGGTCTCCTATGTTGATATCCCTAATAAAATAATGGTATAGCTTGATGGACTAAAGGTAGTGAAGGGGGCACATTACTTAGATCAGGAGGTTCAGAAGAATGAGAGATTATGGTTGGGACTATTGTTGGATGGTAAAGATTGTAGAAATTTATTTTACTTTTCTAAGTATTGTGATGTAAATTTATATGCATATCTCATCATGGTGCGGTGCATAAAGGATGATGCAAAATTGTAGAGGATTGGGAATGTGACATCCCCACTATAATCCCCCATTTAATTAATGCATAATGTATATATAAATATGGCTATGGCCAAGCAATGTAAATGTGAAATGTATTTCCTGGATTGTAAAAAAATATAATGTAATACCAGTTGTTGGGATACGAACAGAGATGGGGGATGACTAATACACAAGAGAGGGGGAATTCCTAGAGAGTGTCCAATAGGGGTCCAAAGGGAAATAATTTATGGGTGTTAATGCAAACCCACTTTTCTTAATTTTATTATCATTTGGGGAAAACTTATATTTCTCGTTGAGTGTATGAGATCCCAATCATTGAATACCTGTTATAGGGTGGGTGTGAGATTCACATCCCATAGTGATTGAATAGCATGGGGATAAGTTAAATTCAACATTGGGCACAGTGAGCAGTCAATTGTCTTGGGGAAAGACAGGAAATTCGTATGGGTAGTAATGAGCACTTTTTTACATGGAGTTTGGGGGAAAACAACAAGTAGAGAAGAGGGGAGAAAATCTTGGGAGCTGGAACAACAAGATTGTGAAATTTTTTTAGCATGTTGGAGTGTTTTTGGAGCATTTTGGAGCTGGAAATTGAAGAGCTAGGTTTTCAGGCCTAAATATTTAAATCTTGCATGAGTTTCATTATATCAGCAAGTGCCTTTTGTTATTTTGTTGGTATTTTTCCTAACAGTGAGTTCCATTGAGTTCCCAGTAGAGATATTCCTAACCACCTAAGCCACAGATACCCTGATAAAAAAATGGGAACTTGATGGACTGAGAGCAATGAAGGGGTACATTCTTTAGGTTGGGTAGGTCAAGAGGAAGAGAGCTGGTGAAAATTTGGGATAGTTGTAGGAGAAAAATAGTGGGTTGTATGATATTGAGTTGTGAGGGGATTGTGAGAGGCACCCTTATTTTATGGATTCCTATCCCCAGCTCAGGGATGACTTATTTTTGAGATTTGGAACAACAAGTCTATGGTTGGGTGGAACATCCTTCCTAGGTAGTTGGTTGCACAAACTCTCTTTTAAAGATAAGTGATTATATATTTTGTTGAGTTAGTTATGATTTCATGGTTGTGCATTTAATTGTGAATGTGAATGGTTTTACATGTTGTTATAGATGTTCTATCAGTTGCATTCATGCTTGTTTAGAATTATTTAGTTTCATTTAATTATGGGTATTAGAATATGGTTGTAAATGTGAATAAGTCATAGTTGCTAAGCTATAGGAATCTAGTTAGTGGAATACAAATTTATTTTATGTATGTTTCTATGTAGTAATGTTCCCTGGTTAACCCGAGGAATGTTACACTTTGACAAAGGTAATCGAAAAGGTTGTAATCCACTTTCTATAGCATCATCTAATCACCATGTTCGGTGTGCCAACCACTCTTGTCTTTGATAATGGTACATACTTTTATTCTTTGAAATTAACTTATTTTTCTTTGGATAGAGGGATCATTTTACACTATGCATCTAACTATTACCCCTAGGAAAATGGTGTAGCTAAATCCACCAATAAAAATGTGATATGTATCCTTAAATGAATTGTAGTTGACCATCAAAGAAACTGGCACAATGCCTTACCCATGATCTTTGGGATCATAGAGTAACCCCAAAATCCTCTTTAGGAAAATCTCTCTACTTCTGATTTTATGGGAAAGAAGTCATTCTTCCCCCAAATATATTATTTCCATCCCTCCAATTATCCTAGACCTCATGTGGGTAGAATTTCCTAGACATATAAAGGAGAGTTGATACCCTACTTAAACTTGAAGAAGAGAGAGAGAAAGAAAAGAAGAAATAGGTTCTTCATCATTAAACCATTAAAAGATAGTTTGACAAGACGTTTGTGGGAGATAAGGACTTCCATGTAGGGGACATTGTGTTGTAATAGGACAAGCCACATGAAGAGAAAGGTAAACATTTTAAATTCCAAAAATTTTGGCTTGGACCTTACTTGGTTGTGTAGAAACTTGGTCTGGGCACATACCAACTACAAAATCTCAAAGGATAAGTAGACCTCCTTCTTTTAAATGGCCAATTCCTAAAAAGATACTTCAAATAGTTGTCTTCGGATAGCTAACTTGTTCATAAGTAGATTTTATTTTATCTTTTTTTTCAGATTTGCATTTGAGTTTTGCTTATTTTCATTTGTTTGATTTGACTTTTCTTATTTCTTTCTTTACTTTTAGTTATTTTCTTTGCTTAGCTAATTCCTCTTCCAAGAATGGCATGTTGCATCCTTTTTCAAAAATTAACCATATGTTGCTAATTCTATGATTTCTCCAATGATGTTTGAACACAGATGGTCAGAATCATGGAAATCCACTCCCAGCCCAATAGATAGGACATTGGTTCTTATTCTTTGCTTACTACCTCAGTTTAGTTATTGAAATTCAGATTCAGTGGTGAACTAGACAACGGATGGTTATGAGAAACTCAAGCCTAGTTTTAAACAGATTTCATGGTTATGTCTAAGGATCCACTCACTGTTGTGAGGGAAATCCCCTTACGGACTAGCAAATAGGGTTATCTTATGCATGCAGCTATGACCGAAAGAAATCTACTTTCTACCTTCATCCCCAAACTTAAACCCCATTCCTTTTCATCAAATACATGGTTTAGACCAACATACCTTGTTCCGGATGTTCGATGTCAATCCTCCTTCACGCTTGATCGCTTTTTGGAAGCTATCCTCTCAAGATTGACCTACATACAAAACAAGCAACAAACTACACATGAATTTTACTTACAGACTAATGGGTTAGAGATTCAAACATATATTTACTGATCTATGAAGAACTCATATAGTGGGACGGGAAAATCATTTATTTATTATTAACTTTGAATGAATCAACTTACAAATGTCGAGACTAACCACTGCTCCGTGAATCCTGATCCTGGGCTCCTCTTTCAAATGTCCTCCAACTTATTTTCTTTGTATCTCTTCTTGCACAAGGATGGCTAAAGGGTTGGGACAATAGGAATATGCAATAGGGCAGAGTTTCTTTACTCTATTTCTCCTCTTCCAAATGGGACCCCTAGCCCTTCTTTTATAGGTTAGAAGAAGCTAGGTATTTGGACGAACCCTTGGCCATGCATGGCCAAGAGTTTCAGTTAACTCACCCAAAGCTCTATGTTCCGTCGGCAACTTTCCTTTTTTCATTCTTTTGTCGGTCCACGCAGGTTGTTTTAGGTCAGCTAGCGTGTACATGCGTGCAGTAATGGAGCAGGGCACGTGGGCCCTTATAAAAGAGGTTTTTTAAAGATTTGTTCAATAGTGCTTTTGGCAAAGAAGGGATCTGGGATGGCCTAATGCTAGGTAAGAATGTATGGTGCAAATTAGGGTTATAACAGATTCCCCCTAATGTGTGAGGTCAGAAGAGCATATAATGGCCAAAATACATTACCAATCTTTACTGATGTATCGAACAAGTGAGCCCAGGGACCAGGAACCGGGAGGTGTCATCTACAAAATAACAAATGTCTCACTGAGGCGGGCATACCCATGCTCGAGATAAAATAGAATCATGGCTACCAATTAAATACACTGTAGATCCATGTCAAATAACTATATAAAGTGTAGCCGCAAACAATACATAGTGGAGATACATCTCGAAATCAAAAAGATATACATATAGAGTATCCATCTTTTAGAAGTTGATATGACCTGATGGCTGGAGATGAGATCTTCAAAGCTCGAGAAACAACTTCAAAATCTTCAAAAATCAAGCTAGGAGTGTAATATGATTGTACGACTTCACTACCCAGAGGCATTCGATGGATCGTCGGTCATGGACTAGATAATCTTGATGATCATACTGAAGGCTTCATTGATTTCGAACAAGGACTTGATTGGACATTCAGGATGGCCGAGTATGAGGGAAAGAGACAAATTGTAGAGGGGCCGACTCAGGCTTGGTAGAAACTTCCCTTGGACAACAACACGACAGATGATGAGACTCAGGTAGCATGGCGTTAATCATAAGTCTACGAAGCAGGAGGCAACGCAAACTCTCCATATGTTTGGAAGGATAACCAAATGGCGGAGGACACAACTCCATATAGCGAGAACAACTTCCTAAGGTCATACTACATCCCATAGTTTGATGAAGAAACAGACATATGTGCTTTATCCAAGGGCGACTCATTATGCTGCCAATAAAGAAAATACTTTTCCCTTCCTCTTTTTGGGGTATATTTGATTTTTTTGTCTTTTTTCAATAATTTTGGGAAAAAAAATAATGGAATGTTACGTTACAATGGAGGAACGAGTGTTGCAAACATACAAGTTCAAGGCACAAGGACAAGACTGATGTTCTAGTATAATGATACTCAGGAAAAATTCTTCGGGGGCCAAGGGTGTTAAGACGCAGAAGAAAACTGTTACAAGGCTGGCATATAAGATATGCAAACACAGTTAACAAAACACACAATGGTAACATCCTTCAATGTAAGTTTAATGATCCCAGAGAAGGTAAGCTCGGTGGTTTTTCATATTTAGAGAGTCTAAGAAAACATAAAAGGAGAGTCCATTGGGGTACCTTTTTCGAAGATAGTCTAGTTGGTTCGAAAAAGAGATAAACTAGCACCAACAAGACGTCTATTCAAAACCATTTTAACGAGTGTGATAAGGACAAGAACACTCGACCATTTTTTCATTTTTAAGGAGTCTAAAAAAATCTTAACTATGGACTCTGTCAGGAATGTTCTTCTGGACCAGTTTAATGAGTGTGAAAGAATAAGGTCACTCGACAATCTTTTCAATTTTAGGGAGTCTTAAAAGAGATTAACTATGGACTTTGTGGGGGTTCCTTCTTCGTAATTTTAGTCCCTTAGGCCCGAAAAAGGGATAAAATTATACCTGAGAGTACTCTTCTAAAGAAATGAAGTTCCATAGAGTATACCTTTGTTTGTATAGTTGACCGTCCAGACCGAAAAAGGGGTAAACTACCACCGGACAGACGTGACTTCAAATTTCAGTTTAACGAGCGTGAAAGACCACAAGATCGCTCGGTAATATTTTCATGTTTAGAGGGTCTGAAAAGGGTTAAAAAGAAGACCCGTAGGGGTTACTTTTCTCAGTTAATCCATACAAGATCGAAAAGCATAAATGTAGTCTCGTCGGATATTGCTTTCAGATCTCAAAGTGAGCTTGAAAAACAACAAAGTTAGCTCATGATCGACTCTTTGTGGATCGATGTCTGGCATCTCCTCAGGGGAGCAGTATGCTCTGACGAAAACATTATCTATGATGCCAGGGGATCTGGAGATATTGATAGGTATTGTTTCAGCAATGGTTTCCATATTACCCTCAGCATAGATCTCGTGTGTAGCTAAGGGATTAATAGGACAAGAAATATCTCTAGTCATAGTCAAGGTGAATTCTCTGGCCTCGATTTTTCTTAACTCTGGGAGGAAGTATGATCTGTGATGAAAATATTCCCAGGATTTGTCTAGACTAGTCATTGCCTCAATTATAGCTTCATCAGAGGGCAATACTAAGTCTAATTAATCGGTGTCAGTGAGAGAATCCTGAGCCCAAATAGGCTCGAGAAGTGGATCGAACTCTTGTGCAGGAGTTGGATCACTGTTGGCTGAATTTTGTTGGACTAAAGAGTACACTACTTCAGCTGCGGACAAGGGCATGGACATGCTCGGGTGCCCTATCCCATCCATCGTGACCGATGGGGAAGGAAGTATCTACGGATCGTCGAAGTAAGTCATGCGAAACGACGAAACTTGAAAAATCTCAACCTTATGGTGAATGGATATAAACTTGATATCACCTTGAGGGGGCGGGTAATCGAAGGTACCCATCAAATATGGGCACAAACCAACCCCTACGTTGACTACACCTAGTTGGGGATTATCAATCATCGGGACCGTGGATTTCCCCAATGAAGGGTCAGGTCTGGAGAAAGACAATTGATCGATGGTCACTATCTGGCCCTTGTGTGGGAACAACAAGACCCAGAAAACTGTAGCAACCACAACTTCCATGGAATAAGTCCAACTCCTCCCTAACAAAAGGTTATAATTGAGGGGCGCATTGACTACCTCTACCTCGATACACACAATCTTCCCTCCTAACTGCATGGGGAAAGAGGGAATGATACCATGTGGTCAGAATGAATGACCGTAGAAAGCGGTGAGGAGAGTAGGTAACGGAGACAAAACAGGCTGGCCAATGGCCTTCCAACATGCCAACGACATAATGCATGTCGAGGCACCCTCATCAACCACCGTGGTGAAGATATTTCAAGTAAAATTTTTCATGGGATAAGCCACTACTATCTAAAACACTACATGATAAGGAAAATGAGGTTTTAAGTCGGTTGTATCCAACATGATTGTACTTGAATTACAAGTCTCAGTAGATCCTAAAGTGGTTAACAAGGATTTCCTCTGGGAAGGGCAGCTTTGGAGGACCTCCAAAGAGGACATCGCACAAGGGGTTTGTGATAAATCTTCTACCACAGAGTAGTTCTGGGAAGCCCTTGCGTTTGGGTTATGAGAATATTTTTTGAATGCGCCTTTGGGAATGCGTGTCATTGTTTCCCCTAACGTCTTCTCAATATGTAGAGGAAGAGATGGGAGTTCAGCTTATTTACCCTTCTTAGAAGTGCTTGGTTTACTATAGTCATGTGCTCTAGTTGATATAAGAGCATCACCCCTCACCATATATACGTTCGCGGATGCAGGGTTGTTCACAGATGGAGAGGGGTCTTGGTTGCCCCCTTCCATGCTTGCAAAGGCTTGGGTTAGATTTTTCCCATGTTGAAATGGATTGGTCAACACAATCGGTTGTTGCTGCATCACAAACTTTTGGGCTTCTGTAAGCCGAGGAAATAGATGGGTCGGGTGGTCTTCCACGCACAAGTTGCATGGATACCTCACCTTCCGTTTTTCAGTGTTATCCCCACCCACATTATTGGTAGGTTTTTTATCCCCCTTATCCTTCTTTTGTTGTTTTTTTTTCCTTTAGGCTACTGGGTGGCCTTTGGGTTAGTCAATTGCACTATGTGTACCTCTGACGTTTTGGTAGGGGGAGTATCCAAAGTAGTAGTTTGGCTGGCCGCTGTGTGTTGTATAGATAACTGCTACAACTGCTTCATCAATTGCTCAGCGGGCTTTGTTTGTGCTGAACCAAAAATACCATCATCATGTGGTCCAGCTCTTTGTCTAGTTTTATCAAGTATTGAGCATGGCACATCTGGCAAGATGTTGTATAATAAACCGGACTGAGAATAGATGAACTCAAATTGTTGAGCTCTCATGATGGTGTCTTCTTCGGAGAATACTCCTGACATTGTGATGTCTTTGGACAACTACGAACCAAAGACTTAAGGAACCACTCAAGAAGGAATGCTCGTGGGACTGACACTTTAATTAATCTCTTCTGGCGTCTCCACTCTGGGATGTGATCAAAGATATGGTCTGTTGTTGTCTGTTCAAAATTGGTGAGCAGCTCTGTGCCAGCGTCGTATCTCACAGGTAACTGGAAATGGTTGAGGAAAGCCATCGCCAATTCACCGAAGGAAAAATATCTTGAGCAATCGAGCTCAATGTACCATTTTGTGTCACTCCTAATGAGAGTATGTTGAAACAATCTCAATTGTACGGAGTCGTCTTTCAATGAGTTAGATGAGCACCAAAGATGGAAGGTAGTCACATGATCTCCTAGATCTTTGTTAGGAATGGCTTCGAACTTTGGGATGTCCGAAGGAAACTTCGTTGACATAGGAGGCCAACGCGGATCGTGACAGATAGGGTCATTCAACAACCTTGTCAAGTCTAGCAAGTGCAAAGTTGCCAGGAAGGGTAGTTTGGGTTGTTGGTGATAACCTGGGAAAAAGGGGCCTAGAGTTTGACTGGCACCAAGTTGCCAGGAAAAGTTTGGCTACTGGCCTGGATTCTAGTAGAAACCATGGCCCTGGCCAGCATATGGATTTTGCATATGTGGAAACATCATCGACTGATTTCCAAAATAGGACATAGATGGTTGGGCATGCATTACATTCGAAGGGCTTTGGGAAGGGTTGCCCCATGTCGGTCACATGGGGATAGGCATAGTAGTTTGTCTGGGGTTCCATTGATTATGGAAAGAATTACCCCAGATTGGCATTCCATATGAGGGAACAGATCCCTGCCAAGAATTCCAAGGCCCTGATGTGGAAGAAGTTCCTAGGTTTTCCCCCTGTGTAGGAATAGTACCCTGCATAGGAATAGGTTTTCGAAAAATGGGATTGCCCCCAGTCGGGAAGGTGGTTTATGAGAAGGTGTTGTTACCAAACGCTTCGATCAAAGAAAATGGTGTCGAACCTAATGGCATATTATGCGAAGGTGGTCCTTGACTCTCCGCTTCAAATAAACTATGGTGTGTAGGTTTCCCGGTGGATTGCTGATGCAAGCCACCGAGTGAAGGGGATGAAGGAGGTATATGACCTCCTCTATAAGGGAAAGTGTCAAAAGGAGCAGGAGTGCCCCCCATGCGACCTTGCAGAGGAGCTCTAGAGCTCCCTGCCCCCAGACCTAAAGTCTTCAAAGTGGAGTAGGAAAGTACAGGACTTGTACCTGAACTAGGCATCCCGTATGAGAATGGAGGGCCTATCGCACTTGGTGTGAAAGGGGTTGTGGCCACCGCCAAAGATGGGATCGGACCACTGTGTGATGTAGAGGTGGTCGATACCATGGTGGCTCAGACCATTGACAATGGGCTAGGAGGTGAAAACTCTCCTGTGGTGACAACCGTAGTGGGAATTGAAGAATTCCCAGAAGGAGTAACAACATTTGTTTCCATTGTTATGTGCAACACTGTCTAGCGCTCGTAAAATTGAATTGGTACGATGAAAGGTGCCAAGAAATCAATGGTTGGGGTTTCAACCAAGCCAAGAGAATTCAATCCAAGGTCCAAAATAGTCAATTCCTCTGGATGTTGGTCAAGCACAATTTCTTGTGACCCGGTTGCTTCAAAAGACCCTTGTTGGTCTAGCTTTCGCCTTAATGGTGGCGGGGGTGGCTCCAGTGTAACCGGCGGCAGGACAAGAAGCCTTCGTGACCGGAAAAGCTCATGATCCTCCACTATGTGAGAAGATCAATGACACTCTATGGTAGTCTAAACATTCAAAAGTAACACACACTAAAAAATTCCCTATAAGATAAGACAGGCAAAACACTAATTTAATTGGAAGAACAGTTATAACAACCAACACTTGAGCAACTTACCGGTGCAAGTGCAACTCGAAAACGGAAGCACCCTTCGGGTATACTCTGCAAATCATGGCCCGATGTCTGTCTTAGGTACCACAGTATACCCCCACAGTCACCTATGTATGTCCCTAAAAAAGATAGGCAACTAGGTTGTCAGCGCATGAAAAGTCACTAGGCGGGTACAGTCGAAAGTCGGGTAGACCACAATGAGCAGGGTATCAAGCCCGAAACCTGTCAAGGGTATCGAAAGAAAGTGGTTCGGAGACAAATTAGGACCTCAAATGGATTTGAGACCCATGAAGCTCCGTGGAAAATGAAATATACGGAATCCCAAAACAAGCCCTCTATATGTGTTCTCCACTACGATTGGTCTAGCTTTGGAGGGGTTATCTCCACTACCTTTCCGCACGTGACCTCGTGTTTATCCCCTGTGTTAGAGGGGGGTCCCTGATAAATTTCACAATAGTGGACTTAGACAATCCCTAACTCAGACTCCAATTTTTGATTGTAATGGCCTTGAAGAGTTTCCTCTCCAACCTAATCCAAGGCCCTAATCCTGAATTAGTTGGTTAACCCTACAAACATAAAAGTCTAATAAATTTTATATTTAGCGTTAATTTGATGGATTTGTCTTATTTCAAGGGGTATCAAATTGAAACTAATGATGTGTAAAATACGAAAGTAAAAATGAGTAAAAAGATGGAAACAAAAACTTTCACTTAATGCAAAATTTCAACAACTTTTCAAAAAAAAATTTATTTTTTTTATTTTCTAAGATTTTGGACAGCAAACTCAAAAGGAATTTCACTCGACTACGAGCTACTTATGATCTAAGTAAACTACAAAAACTTATGAAATAAAAGACTTTTCCCTGACTAATAATGCAGAATCACACTCTTCAACCAAACAAGAAAATGAAAGAGATTTTTTTATTTATTTAAATGATGATAAAGAAAAAAGGAAAAATACCAACAAGTAAAACCCAAGAAAAACAATTCTAGCCTAATCACAAATCGCAAAGAATCACTTAAAGAAATCACACACTAGCAACTTAAAAAATGACTCTCACACTTGTCTAAAAACCCTAAAAAAAAATATTATGATAGCTTTTAAATGAGAAAAAGCAAGCTAAGGCTAAGATTAATCCTAAGCTACTGACTACTAAGACAGAGATTCAAATACCTGAGAGGTATAACTCTCATCAAGGGAAAGGATGATTGCCTTACCCTAAAAGAAACTATCCTGCCCAAGCACGATACTGATAATCCAACAACAAGCGTGTGAACACGAGATGTATAGAACCAGAGGGCATGTACACGCGGGTTGACCTTCTACAGGCTGCGTGTATCTCTAAAACTCTGAGGAAAAATAAAAACAGACAATCCAAACCAGGAAGAGACCAATGATATTGATAACTAGGATCTCCTGAAGGCTTGGACACTCTCTTAAACAGAAAAAGCAAGCAATGTAAGGAAAAAATTTGTAAAACAAACCAATCTGAGACAAGACTAAAAACAACCAGGACTTAGAAAGAATTCCAAAAAACCCCTGAGAATCACTAATTCTAACAGGGAAGAGGATGATTGCCTCCAAAATTTTCTGGAATCTACACGCTATTGCTACTTCTTCAGCTAGCGTTCACACACAGGTTGTAAGAGAGTAGGGTGCAGGTACACACGTGCAGACCTTATGCAGGCCACGTGTACCTCTATGGGTCCTGAAAAACACAGTCAAGCAAATAACAGATAAAGCTGGTATGGTAAATCAGACTCTCTGCTAGCTCAGACTTTGCAAAAACTAAAAAAAAAACAGGCAAGAAAACCAGTCTTTTAAAACTACCCAAAAACAAATAAAATTCCTAGGAACCCTAGAGACTTCCCCAGTATGATTGCCAATTCTGTTATGAGGGAAATCCCCTTACGGACTAGCAAATAGGGTTATCTTATGCATGCAGCTATGACTGAAATAAATCTACTTTCTACCTTCGTCCCCAGACTTAAACCCCATTCCTTTTTAGTAAATACATGGTTTAGACCAACATACCTTGTTCTGGATGTTCGATGTCGATCCTCCTTCATGCTTGATCGCTTTTTGGCAGCTATCCTCTCAATATTGACCTACATACAAAACAAGCAACAAACTACACATGCATTTTACCTATAGACTAATGGGTTAGAGATTCAAACATATATTTATTGATCTATGAAGAACTCATATAGTGGGACAGGAAAAGCATTTCTTTATTATTAAATTTGAATGAATCAACTTACATATTTCAAGACCGGCCACTGCTCCTTGAATCCTGATCCTGGGCTCCTCTTTCAAATGTCCTCCAACTTCTTTGCTTTGTATCTATTATTGCACAAGGATGGCTAAAGGGTTGTGACAATAGAAATATGCAATTGGGCAGAGTTTCTTTACTCTATTTCTCCTCTTCCAAATGGGACCCCTAGCCCTTCTTTTATAGGTTAGAAGAAGCTAGGTATTTGGATGAACCCTCGGCCATGCATGGCCAGGAGTTTCAGTTAACTCACCCAAAGCTCTGTGTTCCATCGGCAACTATCCTTTTTTCGTGATTTTGTCGGTCTACGTGGGCTGTTTTAGGTCAGCTAGCGTGTACACGTGTGCAGTAATGGAGTAGGGTGTGTGGACCCTTATAAAAGAGGTTTTTTAAAGAGTTGTTCAACAATGATTTTGGGAAATAAGGGATCTAGGATGGCCTGATGCCAGGTAAGCATGTATGGTGCAAATTAGGGTTATAACACTCACACATCTAATAATGACTAACATATTACCTAGAAGTTGATGGAGTGTCCAAGGTATTACATGTAAGGAAGGTTCTTATCATAAAGTAGACATATCTAAAATAATTCTCAATAACATGTATCATCTTGCACGACTTTAAAGGATGATTGAGATCCCCTACCCACCTCTCTCTAAAAGAAAAGGCAAAAGAGAATAAGCTAAAAGGTAAATGGATTTTAGATCTCGTGGGAAATGTAGGTATCTCTATGTACTATGTCTATATATGATTTATGATTTTTTCTTTTTTAGTTAAGAATCTGTATACATTGTTTCATCATAAAAGGTTTAAAATGTAAAACCCCATCATGGATATGAATGCTCTCTAGTAGAAAAGAAACACCAAAGAATATGAATACTTAGCTAGAACTTATTATCATTCCTTGTATGTAATCACATTGTGATATTGCATTGGCCTTTGAGGTAGTATTAAGTCAAGGAATGAACTTCACACTCTTACTTAACACTCATAACTAGTGATCTGCCCAAACTAAAAATGAAGACTCATCAATTGATCTAAAGGACAAGGTGCACTGGGGATCATTAACCTTAATCTTAAGTGCTTGATTAAGGTAAAATATTTTTCTAACATAATTAGTAATTGTCTAAATGGTTTTTTGTAGATATTCATGGTTTCACTCAATGTGTCACCAATTGTTGAGCTAGAAACAACTTGTTGGACATTGGGTTCAGTGCTTCTCACAAGTTTCATGACATGGTTTAACCTCCTCTCATGGATCCTAAATCTGGTGAGTATGGCAGAGACTAAAACCTGTGGGTTTTGGTCTAATGGCAATCAAATTCTAACAAATGGTATCATAGTGACAGTTCTTGAGTTTGAAATGCACTTGGAATGCATTGGGGGAGATTGTTGGACATTGGGTTCAGTGCTTCCCATGAGTTTCGTGACATGGGTTAACCCCCACTCGTGGATCCTAAATCTGGAATTTTGGTGGAGACTAATGCATGCGGGTTTTGGTCTAACAACAATTGGATTCCAACACAACCCCCCTATGCTATTATGAATTTCAACATCTAATGGAGGAAAAACTATCATGGGGTCCCTCCTTTCATTTTGGATTTTTGGACCTTCATGAACTTTATTTTACATTATCTTCCTTTACTTTGAAGTTTTTGTTTATGAAGCTTGTCGTGCTTCTTTTCCATTTGAAAATCACTAGGTTCCTCAAAGGCTTGCTTTGGATTTTTTCCTCAACCTCTTAGCAATTTTTTTCCCCTTAGAAATTATTCCAAGACTTTTACAAATTTTATTTTTTCCTCTCATGGAAAATTGATTCCTTGCAATGAATTTCATTTAAACTTCCTTTGATCATGACACAATGCATATCGCACCTAAAATACCTTTGTCGATGACACAGCATGTATCACACATCAACACTTTTTAGTTGCAACATATCGCATCACTCCAGATTTGTCCTTACTGCAACAAAGGGAAATTTTTAAGTGAAATTATTTTACGTTCCCCTCTTCATCACATCCTTCAAATTTTATCACCCTTGTGATGTTTTGTGCTCAAAAAAAATTTATGTGCAAGATATTGCATGAATTAAAGTTTTATTTCTTCCAATGTATTGCAATGAAAATTTTTACATGTGTGATGTATCGCATGCACCAAAAGTCTTCACTTGTGCAACATATCACTTAGAAAAACACTTTCAATGTGATATATTCCTCCAAAAAGGGACTAACCACTAAAATGGGCCCTCCAAGCCAATTCCTCCAAGTTTCCCACCCAAAAAGTACTAAGATAGACCAAAATTTATATGATGATCCATTATGAATAATACATCCCCATTTATAGATGTTTTCAGTCCCGAAAATATTTTACTGAATGAGGTGAGGAAATATTTCCTCTACCTTCTCCCTGGATTACCATTTTTACTTCCATGGAAGTGGTCCTTTCAAACCGATCTACCAAAGGTCATGCTACCCCTATATTATAGTTCTAGAATTCTTCTGCAAAACCATATCTTCTTCCAACTCTACCTGAGCTTCTTGAACTATGTCCTCTATGGTAGGTAGGACCCGATCCTTAGTTTTTTAATTCAAAATGGAAGAATCATAGAGTTTCAGATTCTCTACATTCACTATTGAGTAAATGTGCATATATGGGTGTATATTGATTCTATAGGCATTATCACCCACTTTCTCCAATACTTCAAAGTACCATACCATATATCCTTCATCTTCTTACCATGACCTTGTAGTCTTTCCTCATTCAGTTGTAACCAAACTCTATCTCCCACTTTGAATGATTTCTCTATTATTTGTTGTACCTTTCCTATGACTTCTTCAACATCTCATCTATTTTCTAGTAGATGTACCTAATGTTTTCAACAAACTTCTATGCTTTCACCTCTTCTCATGTGATGTCTTCTATCACTCCTCCTTGTTTTCCATAGGTAACATCCAAGAGAAAAGGTGGAAAATACCCAAAGCAAGTTTCAAAAGTGGAATTGTCAGTAGAAGTATGGACTGTTGTGTTATAAGAGTGTTTAATTTAGATCATATTTTCATCCTAGGTATTTAGATTCATTTGATTGTAACCCCTCAAAAGTTGTACGAAATTGTTGTAGGAAAATTCCCCTGTGGACACATGAATTTCCTCTTGGATATTAGACCCCTATGACCAAGACAGAAAAGTGATAACTTTGAACACTGACTTTCCTTTAAACATAGATAAGTTATTCAATAGAGAAGAGGAAGAACGTATGAGTACCTTTTTATGAATTTTGTCCTCGCTCAGTCCAAGTTGAGCTTGATCTCCAAGTCCTTTAATGAGTCCTGCAATCCAATAGACAACGAAGATAAAACATACTTCCTATTCTACCAAGATTAGTTTAAAACTAGATTCATCAAAAGAGACAAGCCCATGCAAATGTACACAAACTTGAAGGAAACATGCCAAGAACATGTATTAATGAGAACTCAAAAGAGATACTTACAAACCATTGATGAAGCCACAACAACCTCTCCAAGTCATCCTCATCCAACCCTTGCACAAAGATCCCAAGAACATAGGTTTGATATCCTAAATATTGTTGGGTATATGTGTTATATTCTTTGCATGTGCGTGTGTGGGCGCGTCAGATACGACAACTGTGTTTGACGATCCCTACCACTAGATCTCTATCATGTGCATCAGGCGCTTTCCTAGGGGGGTCCTAGGGGGGGGAAGGTATGCCCCCTCTTGGTTACGCACAAAATTTGGCAACAGGTGGTAGCCCGGGGTCGACGGGGTTCAGGGCAGCGCCCTGAATTTTTTTTTTTTGGGTGGTTTTTGCTATTTTTAGCGGATTTTTCTATTTTTAGCGGATTTGTAAATTAATCCCGGATTAAGGGATTAGGGTTTTGGTATATACATAATACCTAAAAACATTGTATATATTGTATGGTGAATGGTGAAATTCGATATAATGAATATAAGAAAGGTTTTCCCGGTTGAGGGTTTCTGGTATAAAATTTCTGTGTACTCTATGTATGAGCCATTTGATTAATTTATGTATTGCTTAAGAATCTATATGCATTGATTTACTTCGCAGGTTTAAAACTTACATGTGGTATCAGAGCTTGTTTTTGGCTTTAGAGGGATGCCTTTGTTGTTGAGGGTTTGGCTCAGTCTTGATAGATCAAGTTTATCTTGGGTCTGTGATAAACCTGGGTTTAGTGGGAGATTTTGCAGTGGAGATTCGAGTAAAGAAATAGGAATGACGAGCTCATCTAGAATCGAGATAGAGAAGTTCAACGGTAAAAAAATTGAGCTATGGAAGCTCAATATGGAGGACCTTCTTGTAGACAAAGAACAATGGATCGCTGTGGATCCTAGTACATAGCCTATTGGTACACCATCTACTAGCACACAGGCTACTGGTACACAACCTACTAGTACACAAACTACCAGTACACCAGCCACTCGTATGTCGAAGGGAGATTGGGACAAGTTGGACAAAAGAGCAAGGAGTACTATTCGACTCTGCCTGGCAGATTCGGTGTTGTTGAATGTCTCAGGAGAATCTACAGCCAAGGAATTATGGGATAAGTTAGAGAATTTGTATCAATCAAAGTCCCTAGTAAACAAGTTGTTTCTTCGAAAGAATTTGTATCATCTTAGGATGGAAGATGGAGATTCTGTGACAAAACATCTAAATGCCTTTAATACTCTGGTAAGTCAACTTGGATCTATTAATATTACGATTGCAGAAGAAGATAAGTGTATTACTTTTCTATGTTCTTTGCCAGACTCTTGGGATAATCTAGTTGTAGCAATAGGTAGTACCACTCAATCTACATTGAAGTATGAGGATGTAGTTGCATCCTTGTTATCTGAAGAGATGAGGCGAACACGCATGGATGGTCACAACACAAATTCTTTATTTGTAAGAGGGTGTACCCAAGACAGGAACCCCGGTAAGCCTTCAGGATGGAGATCTAAATCTACAGGAAGATTTAAGTCTCTAGGAAAATATTTGAGGAAATGTTGGAAGTGTGGTAAAACAGGGCATTATAAGAAAGATTGCAAGTCTAAGAAGGTTGAAAAACCAAAGGGATCTGATAGTACCTCT
>JZKD02S2395152.1:227142-249429 GCA_000966675.3 Picea glauca
GTATCTATGGAATACCTAAAAACATTGTATATATTGTATGGTGAATGGTGAAATTCAATATAATGAATATAAGAAAGGTTTTCCCGATTGAGGGTTTCTGGTATAAAATCTATGTGTACTCTGTGTATGAGCCATCTGATTAATTTTTGTATTGCTTAAGAATCTATATGGATTGCTTTACTTCACAGGTTTAAAACTTACAAATCTTGCTCCCACTATCATAAGATCATAAGTTTGGTATGTCTAAACTCCTTCATGCCTCCCTTCTCCATGTAAATCCATCATTATATAGGATTTAGAGGCTTAACCACCATGGAGAGGATCTCTCATCAGATCCACTAAAAAAGGGATCTCTAAGATATTTAGGGACAAAATATTTCTTAAGGATTTTAAGGAGGAAATATCTCTCAAGGATTTTAAGGAGGAAATATTTCAACCATCCATGATATCCTCCACCTCCCCTAAAAAATAGGATACCAAATGTGAGGTGGATTCTCACACTTAATTACTTTCTTTTTCATGAATATTAATAATAATTCATGTGCATTTGATTCTCACACTTAATTAATTTCTTTTTCATGAATATTAATAATAATTCATGTGTACTTGGCATTTTGGCCTTCATGTAATATATCCCTCCTCAACATTGACTAGGGATTGTGAAATAGGTTATTCCATGTTGTCAAGGTGTATGAGACACTTATATGACACTTACGACACTTAGGGAGAGGTACATAGTGTGAAAATTTCATGTGTAACAAAATGCCCCCTAAAGTGTGAGGTCAGAAGAGAGAATGATGGCCGAAACACTTTACATATATTTAATGCAAGGGTGTGGAGTTGGAGAACCTGGAAGAAGCTACAAACAACCATCAAATAGTATTAATATATGTTCTATTTATGAGGAAAGCATACCTATGCTCGGAATATGAGATGAGTCAAAACACAGTCGCCGACCAATACACTGAGGATCCATGAAAAATATTGACTAAGGATATGGCCACCAAAGATACAATGTGGATCCATACCTTCATGACATGAACTGATCGTAGCCACAAAAAATACATAGTGGAGCTATGAGATGATAAAACATAGCCAGGGACCAATATGATGTGGATCTATGTGACAATATATATATCAACATTCTCAAATGATCTCCTTCGCAACCTAGGCAAAGAAGATAACATAGTGAATGCTCAACCTAGGGTCTTCATCCCAATCCCGATGTTGTACGAATCTAGCCATGTGAATATATGTTTTGATTTCAAACATGGTAGAAACCACTTGATTACCGGTCATTGAGGTAAATCGTTAACACATGCGAGGGAAATCACCAATGATGTCAATGACTCCCAAGGTACCCTAGTACATTCTAGAAAATGTGAATAAATGAGATGAAGTCAAACATTCCTGGAATCATTCGATCAGAGGTCAATGATGTAAACCCATTGTCTAAAGCAAGGAGGCCTACCATTGAGGTATGTAGGTCCCAAGGTACTAACTAGTTTCTAAGTCTAATTCTTGGATGATGTGTTGAAGTCGATAGGAAAAGACTCGTTGAAGGAGGGCCTTGATGTATCCCCCGTTAGCGACATAAAACTAACATAGGAAAGTGATGTAAGATGGTGAATCAAATGATTATGGACTGACACAGGAAATGGAAACTGGTAATATTGTAGATGGATGGTTTAAAGTGAAACTTCCCTTGAACATGATGAGGCACGACAATTGACTTGGTAGCATTGACTCAACAAGTACCAAAATGTAATGTGACGACAATAAGAGCACTCTTTGACTGGATGAAAAAGTATGGCGACACATGGAATTGGTATGACTCAAAGACAAGAAGATTACCCAACTGTAATATGATACACAAACATGTGCCATGTTCAAGGGCAACAAAAGCTGCCATAAAGAATTCTCAAAAACTTGACCCACTTCCTTCAACTTTCCCCCCACCCAAATAGATGAGTACCTCTTTTTAATTTAATGAGCTCGACGAGGGTAACACATGATTGATATAACTCACCTTCGATAAGTCCCTCTTCCTTTGTTTAACAAACTAGAAGAAGTAAGGGTTCAGTCCCATATGGGCCCTTTACTATGTAATTTTTAACGAGTCCAGAGAACGAAAAATTAGTGGTTTTTCATGTTTATAGAGTCTAAAAATAACTTAAAGATGACTCCAGGGTTTCCTTTTTCATAATATTAGTCTCTGAAGTCCAAAAAAGAGATAAAATTCTACTCGGGAGATGCCCTTTCAAAACCTTTTAAACGAGTGTGAAAGGAAGCATGATCACTCAACAATCTTTTCATGTTTAGAGAGTCTGAAAAGATATTAAAGGAGACTCCAGGGGGTTCCTTTTTCATATAACCTTTACGAGTCCGAAAAAGTGATAAATTCTTCTCTGCTACATTCTCATATATTTTCGAGCGTGAGAAAGAACAAATACTAAAATCGGTATTGATTTCATTTTTACACAATATTGAAACAAAATAAAAGTATGCTTGTAAATTCCCATTGTAAATTCAAAAGGTTGGGATACCCATGGATTGTTGGTACTCTACCCCTAGCTTGAAAATCTAGGAGATTGACTCTTGAATGATAATCAAAGGCTGGAGACATGTCCCCCCAAGCTTCATTTCATTCATCAACTTTGAGGTTGTCACCAATTTTTGTACTAGATGGAGAAAAAGGATAAGGGTGGATGAAATGAAGGTTCAAATACGAGACCTAACGAAGTCTCGACTTGACATCTACGAGATCTAGCGAAAGATTCGAATTGATGGGGGAGGTGACTGTTTCATTTTTTAATGAGCTTGATGCATGAAAAGAACTATGCTCAAGACCTATGTTTCATTTTTTAAGAAGCTTGGAACAAAGAAGTAAAATTATGCTCAAGACCTCTATTTCATTTTTTAACAAGCTTGCCACAGAGAAGTAAAACTATGCTCATGGCTCCAGGTTCAAACCCCAGATTTATGTTTTCTTTTTTAACGGGCTTTCCACAGAGAAGAAAAACTATGCTCATGACCTCTGCTTGATCATTTCTTCCAAGAGGACAATGCCCTGGAAAGAATACATGTCAAGGGACAAACGTCAATCATGGCTTCCAAGAGATCTTCACTAGATGGAAGAAAATAACTCTGGAAGGAATACATGTCAACGACCTCGATAGGAGTAAGTCGATCATGCTCTACTAGCCCTATCGAAGAGATCACCATGTCAACTACCGTATCTAAGTCACAATAGGATGATCTTACAGTGAGAGTCTCATCTTCATCGGTCGTTGAAGGCATGGGAGATAACACCAAATAATTGAGCTATGGCGGGGGTGATACCATCTACATATAAGAACCATTTAGGGAGGTCATTGGGTTGGTAATCAATTCAAGACCAATGCATGAAAGTTGATCAATAACCACAATTCTTCCATCGTGAGGGAAATATATCACACAAAAAAAGGTGGACACAATATCTTTCATGGCATAGACATAATCTCTCCCAAGGAGTAAATCAAAATCCAAGGGGTCATGGACTACCATAAAATCAATCAAGACAGTTTTCCTCCCAAAGTTACAAGAAACTAAGGAAGGAATCCTAAAGGGTGACTAGTTCTTCTATTAAAAGATAACAGATTCTGCATAACTGGTACAAGCTGAGGATAACCAAAAGCTTGACAAGAAAGAGAGGATAAAATACTAATGGATGCACCTTCATCTATCAGTGTCTGAGGAACAACCTGACCAAATAACCTGTACTATAATCTTGAAAGGAATGCGAGAGGGAAGATGAGGTCCAGTTAGCGCACCCCAATCAAAAAGGATGGCCTCATTACTTGGAGGGGGTTTCATGGGAGAAGGAGGAATGCCCCTCAGCATGGTAGATTATGTATCAATGAGAAAAATGTGGGTAGTATCAGGTTTACACTCTAGAGGGAGAGTAGGATCGACCGATGATGAGATTCGATCGACCACTTGGGTTTTATTCTCCAAGGGGAGAATGGGGTCAACGGATGGTGTAATCGAAGAAACCACTTTGGCACTCTTCAGAGGAGGAGTGGGATTGATCAATGATGTAACTGGAGCAACCACTTTGGGTTCACTCTTTAGATGAAGAGTGGTGTTGATCGATGACGTAACTGGATCAACTACTTTGGGTTCACTCTTTAGATGAAGAGTGGGGCTGACAGGTGATAGAATAAGATCAACTACTTTGGTTTGTGGTTCAATCGAGGATGAAACTAGATTGACCACGTTATCAACCAGACTGACCGGGGATGGAACCAGATTGACCATTCCATCAACTAACGATGAATTGGGGGAAATATTACGATAACCAATTGGAATTTGAAGCTTTTCCAAAAGAGAAGAAGCCTCATCCATACGAGGACAAAGGTGAGAGCAATGATCACCTTTGCATAACATGAAAGGAAACTTGACAGTTGTATTCTTCTTACCAACCTTAACGTTAATAGGTGACAGGGTGTCACCAACATGTCTAGCAAGGGTCAATAACGTGGAAGACCACATTTATAAGACCTTAGGAAGACCAGGGCAATCCCTCATAAAGTGGTCACCCTTACAAAGACTGCAAGGGAATTTGGGTTTCAGATTCTTTGTTGTAGTCTTATTGATCTCATCAACACTCCCAGTACGATTAACAGTATTTGGTTTCTTGGATCCAACATTTGATGTAGTTGAAGGCTTGGTCCCTTTCTGGTTATTCTTCTTCTTCTCTTTATATTTCTTCTTCTTCTTATCAACCTGCCTACTCGCTTTAGAGATTTCACTATGCGAAGAAGGATAAAGTGAAGGAGACCTAATGGGTGAAGAAGGAGAAAGGTTGAAATGAGGTTGATGTGTGGGTTGTTTACTTACAACTGAATCACTAGGTAAGAACTGGGAATATTCAAGATCATCGGAGTGGGGAACAACCAAACCAGTAATTCGATCGTGAGTCACGGAAGACTCGGTGTGGCAATGCATGGAGGACCAACGTTTCCAAAATAAGGAAAGGTGAAAGGTTCCCCGGGAAAAGGAGTTCCTCCATTGGTACTCCCAGGAGTTGATGCCATTAACACTGAGTTGACCTAAGGTCCACTAAGGAAAACAAACAACACACGCTACGAATCTGAGAAGCAAACAATCAAACAAACCTTCCCACAATGAAACCACTAGTTGGTGATGAAATCCAATGTCGTGAGATCAATAAAGGAAGGATTTGGGATAGAGAGGGTGGATGAGTTACATTGGCGACCTGCTTAATGGAATTACGCCTTGGTGCAAGATTCCACAAAATAAATGTGGATTTACCCTCCAAGGAGCCTGAGTGAGTTTGGACAATGTCTGTTCCAGGTACAATGAAGACTTCCCTTCACCATCACCTTGTGTAAGGACCCTAAATATTATGGTTATTAAGGTCACCAACTTGTAGTCATCATATGGGCGGGTACATTCGACAGTCGAGTCCAAACGTATGGGCAGGATAATAAGTCTGAAATCCTTCAAGAGAACCGAGGACAAGTGGACCGGTAGAACTCCAGAGGTCCCTGAACAGATTTGGAATTCACAAAGCACCGAGACCAAATGAAAATAGTTTAACCTCAAGAATAACCCCCAATATATGATCTGACCACTATGAACGGTTAAGCCTTGGAGGGATAATCTTCGTTGCTCTCCCGAACGCGACCTCATGTGTAACCCATGTGTGAGAGGGGGATCCCAACTATGCTTATACAAAAATTGGATTTTCTTGCCCTATCACAAGATGATAAGTTGTTTAACATCTTTGTAAATTTATCCTTTCAACCTATTCCAAATCCCTACAACCTAATCTAATGTAGGTTTGCTACCAGAAAATGTAAAAATGTCTGATAAATTTTAGTTTAGCGCTTGATTTAAGATTGTTGCTTACTCAAGAGGAAAATGGCATGGACTAAATGATGTTTTGACTGACTCTAAACAATCCAAATAAATGAGAATCCAAATATTTCACTTCGACGAAAGTTATATTACGAGAAGGAGAAAATGTTTATCATTCCCAGATGCACAATATCCCAAAATGCCAAAACCATGCAATTTCACTACTTCAAATGCAAGCTAGTTTCACTACCCAAAATCAAGAATGAAACTATCTTATTTTTTTGATTCTAATGTATAAATAAAGTAAATACAAATCCTTCAATGCTCCACAACTTTCAATCAAAAGAAAGAGTCATATGCAGATGCAAAAGACATGAAGCGACAACGGTTTCAAACAAAGCATGCACTCAAAGCAATGAGAACTGAAAGAAAACAAGTAGAAAACATTTCTAACAAGAACTCAATCAAGGATTCAACAACTGAAAAGCATTCAAGGAGTATAATAAGATGCAGAGAATAATCCAAGAAAAGACAGGGAGAAAGAGAAAATATTCAAATTGTCCCAACAAAACAAGCATCTAGAAAGGGCAATTTAACATTTTTGAAAAAGTTTCAAGCCCAAATCAAGACAATATGAAGTTATAAGAATCAAATATAAACCAAAAAAACTTCACAAACCAAAGTTAAAACCTTGGAAAGGACCTCTACAAAATAGGTTGCAAAAATCTGATGAGAAAAAGGAAGAAAACCCCCAAAAGGAGATCAATGCTCCCTAACTCAAGGGCACAGAGCACTACAATGTTATGTGAATCACTGTAGGGTAGAACTGATTATGGATCAGTGCTATGATATGGCCTATAGGGGGGCATTGATCTTCCCATAACCTAAAAAACAGAGCCAAAAAATGCAGAAAAACTCACCCAGAATTCACAGAAATTGGTGAAATTGCTAGTGAAGATGGGAGAAAGGTAATGGATCATAAACAAACAGTAAAACTGATCTAAAATGTGGGAAAAGGGCAGGGACAATCCAAGGAAATACAAATCTATGTCAATTTAATTTTATATATCTCTTCAACTTAGTGTCCATATTGTCCCAAAGTGTGGTCCAAAAGTCAATAAGAAATCTAGTATCAATATCTAAGATGATGCCCCTCAGTATCCCAAAGTGTACCCAGACCTATTTAAAGAACATGTTTGTTTCTTATTGTCCTTTGATGGTCTTTTTATAATGCATGATAATGCACATCCTGTTGAACTTGTCAACTACCACAAATAGATAATCATGTATCTTCCTGGTTGTTGGAAAACCACCCACAAAATCCATGGAAATGCTTTCCTAAGGTCGAGTGGGTGCAGGTAAGGGATGATATAGACCTTGATTTCTATTACTAGGCTTGATGGTGTTGAAATTATTCTTATACTAAGAGGGTGGGTGAACCATTATGTGATACTTTTTACTTTATTTAACCATTCATCAATCATTCATTACCCGAGAGACAATAATCACATATAAATTCAAATCATAATGCACAGAGTTTAACATGGAAACTCAATTGGGAGAAAACCATAAACTCATCTTTATGAATATTTGTAAGCACCAACCTACTATTACAAATATTGTAGGCATCAACCTACTAGAGACACCAATATCCTTAACTTAGCACCAAATCAGCAAGAGGTAGGAAACAACCAATTAGAGACACCAATCTCCTCAACTAATCACCAACTCAACAAGATGTAGACACCAATATCCTCAACTAAGAACCAACTCAATAAGATATGTGTAGACACCGATCCAAGATATTCATACACATATTTCTTCTGACTTCACCTGCATGCTTCATTCCATAGACAATCCTTCAAACCGTAGGAAGCCTCATAGCATCATTCCTAGAATGTAATCACTAATAGAAACATCCACTTACGGAAACATCCAATGACATAAAAATACATTGAAAACAACATCCACTAACAACAACATCAACTAATGAAAACATCACAACTTCAAAGAAGTGCACATGTCAACATCACAGACCTTTAGTCCTTCATAGTGCACCTTGAGAAAAACAAAGACCTCAAAAAAATCATTTAGACTTATCTTGCACACCAGAAAGACACCCCAGTACTTTTTGTGCACCTCATACTTGATATCTTGCTTTGTTTCTCTACAAATGAAAAAATATGTCATGTATTTATAGTAATTAGTCCCCACTTTCAAGGCCAACCTGTAAAGACTGGCTGAGCCAACCTCAATTTTTTGGTTGGGTTGTCGAATGGAAAAATTCATATCTTCTCACTACTAGGGAGTTAGAGGGAATGAAATATGTTGTTGGAAATTTCTTGGAATAATATTTCCAACCATATAATGTGTGCTCCCATTTTAGCTAGGTATGTAGGGTAAAAAATCCTTCAAACAGAGAGTATCTAAATTGATCATTAAAAATACAAATGTAATAATTTAAATAATCGCCATCTTGCAATATTTATCTTGGACATATGTAGGCTCCCCTTGTATTTGACATCAATGACAACAATATTTCCCGCAATATCCCCCTTTTTCATTGATGGAAACCCTTAGTCAATTATGTAATACTCCCTTTGTCTACAAATCTCCTTGTTTCTGCAACTTCTCACTCTATCTACAACTTATCCTCCTGTGACGTCAATGGAAAAGGGCTTCTCCCCCTAATATTGTTCTTCCCTTAAAGCACTCCAATGTGAAATTTAAAAGTATATATCTAATCGATCATTATCCAAGTTGTCTCTGCTACAAGTATCCAACATTGATCCTTCTATTTAATTGTTTTTATTGATCAAACCTTCCACTCCAAATTATGACATTGATCTTATAAATGGGGTGAAGCTTTAGTATTAACTTTATTTGAATATGTGTATGCCTCCTCATTCCTTTATGAAAAGGACCAATCAAATGACTTCTCTTGTTTAAAATACTACGATAAACTTGAATTTCCATTTTCACAAGGAAATGTCACAGCCTTACCTTTTCTAGAAATGGGGTGTACATGTCTCGAGTGAGAATAAAAACAATGAATCTCCCTTCCATCTTCATCTAGCTTATCACATCCTTTCTCATAACAAACAGTTTCATCTTTCCTTGTTTCTTGTTTTTGCTTCCTTTTCCAAACCTTTGAGTATTCTTTATTCTTGGTAAGAACATTTTATTCCTTGTTTTGATTAGGATGTCCAACTATACTGCTTCTACAATAACATGCTATGTGCCTATAGTTATTGCACTTATTACATCCAGTATTGTAATCAAGTAGGGGAGAAAATGAATTGTAGTTTTTGTTAGCAAACCCATGATAACTTATGGTTTTTTTACTCACATAATCATCCTTTGAGGTATTATAAGAACCTATATTTCTATCTCTCACATGATCACTTCTTTCATAAGCTCTACAATCTATTTCCTTATGGCCAAAATTATTGCAAGAAAAACAATAGCCAAGAAAGAGATTTTGGTACCGATTTGTGAAAGGCCTTCTTGGTGGAACAACTCTTATGAAATCATTTTTGTTATTATTATGAGAAGACTCAGGTTTCTACTAGTCATCATTGGCTTTCCTGTTGTTTTTTTCATTGTTGATGGATCCTTTTAGAACATTTTCATAGCTTTTAGACTTTTCTTCGTTATCCTTTTTTGATGGCTTTGTGACCTTAATGTTTTCATCTTCCTCGGGGATATTTTTTTTTCTCCTAGACAAGACCTATATTGATGAATGGTGACCTTTGGAAATTGAGGATATCATCTAAGACTTCAATACTCTTTTCAAACTTCAAGATTCTATTAAGTTGATCAATTGTTTTCTCTAGTTCCTTTCTTAAGGAAATGATTTCATCGTCTAGCTTCTTGAAATTTTCTTCCTTTTATTTCAACTAGATTCTCACCACCTTTTCTATCCCTTTTTCTTCATCTATTTGAGTCTTCAGGATTATAAATTTCTTCTCTATTTATTCAATATCATGATCCTCCTCTTCATATTTCTACAACCTCTTTTTCTTCTACGTTTTCTTAATCTTGTCTATTTTTTCTAAGGAACTGACGAGTTTTGCTTCAAGATATTATTCGTCTTAATCAGGTTTTTCTTTCTTATTATCAATAGGCTTTGTTTCCATGGTTTTGGAGAGATATTCTTCTTTACAATCCATCTGTTCTCAAGATCATCTTTCCAGTGGTTAAACTATTTATGAAGGAACCTACTCTGATACCAATTGTTGAACTTATTCTTATATTGAGAGGGGGGTGAATCAACATACAATTATTTTTACTTTATTTAACCATTAATAAATCATTCATTATCCAAGATAAAATAATAACATATAAACTCAAATCATAATGCATAGATTTTAACATGGAAACCCAATCAGGAGAAAATCATAAAATTATATTTATAAATTTTTGTAGGCACCAACCTATTGTTACAAATATTGTAGGTACCAACCTACTGTTACAAATATTGTAGGCACCAACCTTCTGGAGACACCGATCTCCTTAACTTAGCACTAACTCAGCAATATGTAGGCACCAACCTACTGGAGACACCAATATCCTCAACTGAGCACCAACTCAACAAGATGTAGGCACCAACCTACTAGAGACACCAATCTCCTCAACTGAGAACCAACTCAATAAGATATGTGTAGACACCAATCTAATATATGCATACACTGAGTACTTCTAACTTCACCCACATGCTTCATTCCACATACAATCTTTCAAACCCTATAAATCCTCATAGCAGCATTAACAGAATATAATCACTGACAGAAATGTCCACTAACGACAACATCACAACTTGAAAATAGTGCACACGTCAGCATCACAAAGCTTCAGTCCTTCATAATGCACCTTGAGAACAAGAAAGACCTCAATAAAATCATTTTTATTATCTTGCACACCATAAAGACACATCAGCACCTTTAGCACACCTTAGATCACTTTTGCGTACCTCATACTTGATCTCTTTCTTGGTTTCTCTACAAATGCAAAAATATATCCTGTATTTATAGTAATTTTGTCCCCACTTTCAGGGTCAAGCTATAAAGAATGGCTAAGATCATTCTCCAAAAAGTGTCTATGAACTCATCAAGGGTTCAATATGAAAGTAAAAGCAGAGAAATTTATCAAACTCTTGATTCTGATAAAGTAATTTTGAAAGCGTCTATGAAGCCATTGGTGTTGGCAAAATTTCAAATCAGTTTAAAACAACAAATGTTTCTCATAGACCATCGATGAAGCCATCAGGCATCAACATAATTCATTGATTCCTAAACTAGGTTCACGTTATTTTTCGATCGTCGATGAAGCCATCAGTGTTGGTAAAATACTTATGGAGTTGAGTGTGAAGGAACAACTCATTTTAGCTGATGTCGATGAAATATGAACCTAGAGATATATCTCAACCATTTGATCATAAATGAGAAGTAATATTGATTGTTATAACTTCTCACATGAATGTTGGTCACCTCGATGACCATACAAATCCACATCACATGCCACGTCACCTTGCCATGGCCCATACCATACAGGTCCATGTCACCATCTATACTTCATTTTCTCCATGTCATCATGACACATCACACTGTAACGTCATCATATGGGTTCTCCTCAATTTCCATGTCATCATAAGGGTATTGATAAATGGAAAAGCGCACCAAAATAAATGGATTTTGAAAATCATCGATGAACTATTGGCATCAGCTGAAATCTTGTGGGTTTGGTGCGATGGGAGTAACACGGATCTTCCGATGTCAATGGAAAATTTTGGCAATGAGTAATCCTAACCATCCAATCATGAGAAAGAATGGATCCTGACTATTGGTCCTCCCACGTGAACTGTGTTAAAAAAATGTCATGTTTTTTCCTAAGCACAGAAAATGTTCTAAAAAGTCATGGATGGGAGAAAATATATGTTTGGTATATTTTTGATAACAATTGGTCCCAAAATCCATTTGAGGCATGACTTATACCATTGGAAAGGTCTCACCAAGATTTACAAGTATGTAGCTACATATTTTTATGGGATTATGCATTATTTGTTTATGTTTTTTGAAATAAATATATAGCATGTAAAATTATTATGATATTTTCAAGATAACGTTTGATTCTGACCCCCGTTTTGAGAATTCCTTATATCATTGGAACGGTATCATCAATATCTATACCTTTTGTACTATAAAATTTTATTTGTTTTGTATTTTTTGTTTTAGGTTTGCGAAATAAAGGAAATCAGGATTAGGTACATGCAAGGGGAATTGTATAGCATGGTGAGAAGAATTTCAATGTCATGCATTATGAACTAGTATATTTCCATCAGCTAACAAACAAAAGTGTGAGAACAGATTCGGAAGAATTTTTGACTAAGTGCATGACCATTCCAATTTTAGAAGTGTTTTATCACCAAAGATTGAAGAACAACTCAGCTAGAGTTTGATGTGCCTAAAATAGAAAATCAAATTAAAGATGCATGCATGATATTGGTAAAGAAAGAACAACATGTGTTAGGTGATTTATATGTACTAAATAAGACACTAAACTACCAACAAGAAATCTATTCTATTGAAAGAAAGAAAGACTATCAACTAAACTTATGAAAACAAGAAACTATCTTTTCTAATTTATGAAAGCAAGAAACTAATTTTAACCTATGAAACACTCAAATGTAATGTTGGTGGTTGTGTGAATGCCTTCGGTTGGTGATGGATGATATCTCGATGACACTTGACAACAAAGGACAGTTCTAATGGTATAATCTCAATACTAATTTCAATGGCAAAATGAAAGGTGTGAAGTAAACAGTCCAATGAAAACTTAGCCATGATAAAAGTAATGTTA
This sequence comes from Picea glauca, assembly GCA_000966675.3. Taxonomy (NCBI): domain Eukaryota; kingdom Viridiplantae; phylum Streptophyta; class Pinopsida; order Pinales; family Pinaceae; genus Picea; species Picea glauca. Next base: position 239,866 of record JZKD02S2395152.1, read on the forward strand.
AATACCCTACATATTCATGTATAAACCATCAACATCATAATGAGAACATCATTATCTAACTAAGGAATTTAATTTCATTTTAATCTATGAAAGGAATTTGTGTGAAAGGAAACTATACTATGTCTATTTTAATCACTCAAGCTATGATAAAAAAAAATGACTGAAACCAGAAATTAAAAACATGATATTAAAAAGTGAATTGACAATTACATTTAACCAATAACTAAGCAAGTGAAATCTATCTAAAATTTAAGTAAGCAAGATATGATTCAAAAACTGGAAGAAAATCTATCCATCCATCAATCTTTGTCAGAAGAAACTCAAATTAAAACTATGCTCTATTCTAATTAAAAATTTGTTCTAAGCTTGACTGTAAAAATATAAAAGAAAGCATAATTTATCATCTAACTACATGTGGGGTTAGTATAATGAGAGACAGACTTTTTAATTGCACATAGAATTAGTAAAGAGACTTAGAGACTTGAAATCCTTTTCTAATCTATTAAATCAACACATACTATCACAAATCATCATCTAACCTGCAAAAAGAAGTAAAACAGTAAGCTACAACAAACTAATTAATTAAATAAAAATATGCATGCACAGGAAAATGAAAAGACAATTTAAATTAGAAAAATGCAAAATAGACATGAAGACAGTTGCCAGACTACTGGTGGCCCCCCTAGAAAGTCGTGGTCACTCTCTAAAAGCACACCACGACCTCAACAAGCCAAATTCACCATAAAAATCCAAAAACGTAGTTTTGGCACTATTCTGGCAATGTAAAACTAGAAACAGAACAAAATCGTTTTTCTTCTAATGCTTATGCTACTTGGTTAACAATATAATGATCATCCTATTGGTATTTATAAGCTTACAACCTAGGTGGTCGACCACAAGAGGGTCAAACCACCTCTAAATTCAGCAAATTACATTAAATGCATCCATAACTAACAAAACGGAGGAACCCAATGATCGCCCTCTTTGGACAACTGAAATCGAGTTGTCTTGAGCTTAGTAGCTGGAGGGGGATGACAAACAAAACCCATGTGCTCTATTTGTCCACCATTGGCCACCAATACCATAACTGCCAACTTAGATTGCGTTTTTGTGCAATACTGGGTGCCAGAACAAGTCTCGGATCATGTACCAGAACGAGTGCTAGATCAAGTGCCGGAACGAGTGCCGGACCAAGAAACATGGTGCGTTTTTCCCTGTAATAGCAGAAAAACATGAATTAACTCTTGGAAACCATAAAATATGATAAATTAAACTTGATTGAATCACAAAACATGAATTATATGTACCTCATACCAATTGTATCATTTTACCATAAAATTCTTCAAAAAGCTCCTTTGAAAGATAAAAAACGCATATATACATATGGCAAAAAGTGTATAATAACGTCATGAAGATGATCATATCTCGGGCCCAACAACATGTTGAATTATTTAATCAAGGAAAGATTTATGAGGTTGAGAACTCATGAATTGAAGTGGGTAGTTAATTTGAGATGTGGTTGATGCATGGTCATTTGCATAACTATTTTTATCAAGACTTTTTTTCACTAAAGATGCAAATTGCATGAGTGGATTGCATGGATTTTTATAAAGTTGATTTTAGTTTTATTTCATAATTAGATTAGTTTTTATCTTATAAATAAAGAGATTGACCTCTTAGTAAGGGATCTTTGATCTATGGAACTATTTCAAGATGTTTTCAATCTCTAGAGCGATTTCGAGAGGATTTTAAGAGAATAATTATTTCAAAGTTGAATTCAGAAACTCTTCGGGGTCAAGACATTTTGGTTTGTTGAATCTCTCTTTGTTTATCCATCATCATGGATTATTCTACAAATGATTAAATATTATAGGAATCTCGTAAGAATTTCAATATTGTTAAGCTATCTTATTTGGTTGAATAAATTGTTGGATACTTTCAGTAAATTATTATTTTCTTTATTAGTAAATCTTTTTTTTCTATTATCTAGGATACTGTGGAATTATTTATGAATATGTCATAGTTGAATTTTATCTCTTTCTATTGTTAATTAGTTATTGTTTCATGGGCATTATCTAATAAATAGTAAGTTCTTGATAGAATTATTTCTTTGAGAATCTTAGATTTCATATAGTTTTCATTAACTGCCACCAAAGGTTATCCTTAGCACAGACTTCTTCAAAATCTTTCATTTATTTTCTATAGTAGATAGACATAAAATATAAAATGATAAAAAGACCGGAAAGAACGGATTAAACAAATTTTTAACCCATCGAACGGTTGTCGGACCATTAACCTAGAGGATCATTCGATACCAAATAGGGAGTTTAATTGGGCCTTTCTTTGGTTTTAATCCCCACTATTGAGCATTGGGAATTTAGACCCCTCAATAGAATTGGTGCTAGAATGAGGGTTTGATGCATGACAAGCCATATAAATAACCCACATATACAAAATCCAAGACCTGAAGATATACCAGTTAACCATATTCACCTCAGTTTGAGGAGAGTTCTAGATATTATCCTGAAATTTCATACACAGTATCACACGAGGAAGTGAGTGCCTTTAGAAGGATCACTAGAGCATACGCTAGAAAAATCAAAGTTCTACCTACAACCCCACTACTTTCTCGAAGGAGAGGTACTCTGAAACCCGCAGTGTCAACACATGATTCATATTATATTGAGAACGACATGGGGATAGAGATATAACAAGGAAACACACAAATATATTGCAAGAAACATAGTAATATTGTTAAAATTAGATTAAATTAATGACTATTTCGAATAAAAAAGATTGTAAAATGAAAAGCACACAAGCTATCTAGAATGGTGGTAGCTTATCCCTGAAGAGAGAGATGTGTCGGCTACGTTCATTTGCAAGAAGTTGATTACAAAGAGGTTGAAAAGGATTTTTTTAAATAAAGAATCAATGAGAAAACCCTAAACATCCAAAACCCTAACCCTAGAATATGAAACTCCAAAAGGTTTGTGGGCCCAAATGTGGTTAGTTGATACATATGCTTCTCAGGGGCATAAATGTTTCATACTATCTTCAAAAAGGGTGAATCAGTAGCCCATTGGAAAGTTCTAGCCAAGAAGTAAACATTCCAAATGGCCTAGAATCTACTTTTACGTACATGCTAGGTGTCGTTGCATAAAACAACATCGTTTAGGGCATCAAAACGACCCCAAAAATTTGAGACCCAAAAAACCGTAGAAATTTGTCAAGATGTGGAACCATCCTAAATTGGTGGACCAAGTGGGTGGCCACCCATATCTACTTGGATCATTCCTCACTCCTTAGGAAGAAATGGTTCCCATTGCATCAAGTTCCTCCATCAAATGGGGAAACTTATGTTGAATCTAACTCCTGGTGAGACACTTTCCTTGGTGAATAAGTTTCCCTACTTTGATGACCTGATAGAGTTGGATGTTCTGCTAGTGGGTGCATGTTAGGAGAAGACCTATTTTGACAAGGAAGTCTATTTTGGGTGCATGCCTATTTTTGGAGAAGGATTTATTTTTGGGAAAGACCTATTTTTGGAAAGGAAGACCTAATTTTGGAGCACATACAAGAGGTGGCAAGAAAGAAGCATGTAGAAAAAGAAGGAAAATCATCATGCAAGAGGAAAAGCAACATGGCACATAGGTGGGAAAGCCTAACCATGATAGGGTTAGGGTTTTTGACAAATATTGTAACGGATATAAGCCAAAAAGTAGTATAAATAAGGACCTAGGAGTTCTAGGAGAGGGTTGTTATTGGAAGAATGATTTTAAGAGAGATTTTGTTAGGGGATGTCAGTTAAGAATAGGGAGAGTTGATTATTGTGATTTTGTAAGTTGTTGAGGAGAATAAGTCTTGTAGAAGAGTCGAGTAAGGTAGTCTTAGAGGGTTAGGTCACAGGTAGAGGATCCTGGTGTGATCTAGTTTTCCTCGCATAGGTTTCTTAACCTCATCTTGATTCTATTACAAAAGATGTAATGCGTGAAGCACAAGATTTTTCAGTGGGATAAATAAAAGAGCATAGAGCCATATATTTGTGGACGTACCCCCAGGAGGGGGTGAACAATGGTAAACTTGTGTGTTATGTGTAATTGTTAATGAATTTTTACTTTGTGTTGATCATTAGCTTATGAATGAATGGTTAAACTAGAAATATCAACATGCATGCATAGGTTTAAGGATGAATAAATCAGAGAATTACTTGAATAATTAACAAGGATAATGCATAAGTAAGAAAGAACACAATCCCAGATCCCCACTCTTTCCTAGACTGCAAACACTTGAGTATTGTAGTCACCCATAAAATATATCTTGGGTGAGACTGTATTGTGCACCCTATGTGCAATGTTTCCTTCTAGTTTACCAGGAGGGCCAATAGCTTTTTAGGGATTTGTTGGAAACCTATTGAGATTCGAACCTGGGTCAGCACAAGAAGAAGTGAAAGAGAAACAACCAACAAATGGTTATGTTGTTGGCTAGAACTGTATAGGATTGAGTGGATGGGTGTTGGCCCTTTAAAAATATTTGACGATCCTTGGTCATGTTTGACCTATTTTGGGACTTCGACGGGATGTCGAAAGCAGAGCGCAAGTCGAAGCGGAGATCGCGGGATCTTGTCCCCTTTTTAGGGATTTTTGGGTTTTGGGATTATGTAACGGGTATGGGGATGTCATACCATGGGTTTACCCATGCTTAGGCCTATTTTGTAATGTATAAATAGAAATCTAGGTGATAAGAAGTACCCGTAGTTGAGTGCTAGTACTAGCTATGTGCAAGAAGACGTGATTAAGACTTGCAGAGTTAAGTGCAAGTCATATGTAGTGCTTTGTGTGCAAACTGTGTAAGGCTCTGTACCTAGATCTACTTAGGGAAGGGGGATCTGGTGAAGTGCGTGCAGATCTCCTGTCCTCTACGGAGTAGGGTTTTGATGCTTTCTCCATGTAAGAATCTTGACAGAAATAAATAAAGAGAAGAAGAGTTGGTGTACGTAACCGCAAGTCGGGGGTGAACCACATACATGTTGTGTTGCTATGCTTGTGCAATGTATTGATGTGTCTATATGTTTATTTTATTAGTACTTTGATATAGATGAATGATAGATAGATCTGTTGATTCTATGTGCTTAGTAATATGAATGAATACTAGATCTGATTTGTTTCCTTATGCTAAGTGATTCTATATGTTAGATCTGGTTGAATACTGCACTGCATTATGGTTTATATGCGATGTAAACTAAGGTTGAAGAATAATGAATTATAAATTTTAAGTGCTCTGTTAAGGCTTTACAATCACATATCTGTGTCCCAACTAAGGTTGCAAACATTTGAGTCCTACAACCACCCCTACCCCTATCTCGGGTGAGACTTCACGTGCTTCGCAGGTGTTGTCGAAGGGGCCAGTAGTTAGGGATTTTTTGGTGCACTCTTGAGCGTTGTACCCTGGTTCTGCCCCTATGCCAACAAATGGTTCCATTTTTAGGACCTGAAACTATGATTGTTGGGAACTGAAGAAAAGAGAAAGCGATGTGCATAGATTTGTTGCTTTAGTGCGCAGTAAGCTACTTGACTTGTGAAATTTTTTGCTAAGAAGGGAAGTCCAATCTGAAGAAAAGAGGTAATATCTTGAAGCTTTGTGCTCTGATAAAGGTAAGAACAATGAAAATCTTTTGAAAAAGATAAGATAAGTGGAAATTTTTGTTTCAAAAGTATGGATCTAGGTATGTTTGATAAATTTTGTCCTAGCTTGAAAACTAGGGCACAACTAGATGAAAGAAGTTTTTATATGAGTAGATATGATAGAAATAGTGAAAGACGTGTTATTCCTATGCATAGAAAGAATGTTTGGGCTAACAAATGAATGCAGGACCCTAGAAAGAATTTTTTGCAAGATAGCTACTATGATCCTAGTGCATAGTACATGAAAGGTTGGGGATCATTTAAGAGAAAGAGAGGTTTACCTCTTTGTTGCAGCTGCAGAAGACCGGGACATATTGCTAAGGAATGCCCTGGTAGAGGACCTAGTTGTCTTTGTTGTAAAGCTATAGATCATGAAGTTTTGGATTTCCCTAGAATAATTTCTAAGGTTGAACGAATGAATATGGAACAAGAAAACCTTGAGAAAGGCCAAGAGACTAAGATTAGGGCAGAACCTTAGAAAGAATCAGAGACTACACTATTGCAGATGAAATAAACCCTAAACGATCACAGAGATATCAACTTGCCAGAGATATTCAAAGAAAAAGAGTGCATAGAAACAAGAATAGGAGACTTCAACATTAAATCTGTTCTGGATGAGGAAACACAGGTGAATATCATGACAAAAAGAACTTGGGAAATTTTAGGAAACCCTGCTATGATTCCTTCATTAGGAGGAATAGGATTATTTAGAGGAAAGATGATAACCATATGTGGAATACTCTCCCAGATATCTATGAGTGCTCATGGAACTTCGACAGAGGAAGATTTTTAGGTTGTTAAATTTATTGAGAACAACGCTCCATTTGCTATGTTACTAGGAAAAACCTGGATTGAGAAAGAGTAGATCCGAAGAAAAGACGAGGAAGCTCTATAACAAAAAAAGCAATACCTAAGAAACTTCATGACTAAGAGAATAGCACACTTATTGAAAGAACAAGAGGACCAATCGAAGCTACTAAGGACTAGAGATCTGGATGTCGAAGTTGAAAGAACACGGGAAGACTTGAAATACCTGTCTATACAGAGGAGTAAAGAACCTACCCCAGAGAGAGAAGAAGTATTTCCCTTGAACCCTAGTAAAGACCTTCAACAGAGTGAAGTACTATTCCAAGAGAATATAAGAATCATAATGGAAAAAGGAATATCGAGATGCAGATCACTAGAAATAAGGCTAGAAAGCTCAGCAAGAAGAAAGCCAAGTTAGAAAAATTACAAATAGCACAAGAAATAACTTCACAAAAGGAAGGATTTCAGAATTTGAACTTCGTCAGGATATCATTACAGCATAGCATAGAACTTTTCCGTGACGAAGCAATATGACCGTTGGAGTCATTATGACCGTTATCCTGACACTTTCAAATGAGTAGAACAACAGTTATGTCCAGAAGCTCGCCATCAGACCGTTGGGACCGCGTCGTAACAGACAAAACTTCATTAATGAAGGCTTCTCGCCCATTAGAGAGATCTCTTACCTTGTCGTCTACTTATTCCATCAAGCTTTGCATCGAGAACACTTTTACCAATCGTGATTATCTGATCTTGCAGATTAGTTGATTTCACGCAGTGATCATTGAGCTCTCTCCATCCATCCCATTTCATTTAGTATTTACTCTTCAACCCGAGATATTCAACCATGAGCGTGTATGTCCAAATAATTTAGCGTAATCGAAGAGTCTATGAATGAGGTACTCATCGACCTCATGACTGAAAGGGTAATTTATGTGGGTGTACAAGCTTTGTTGACGAGAGGAGTGCAAGCCTCCCCATCGACTGCTCGCGGATCTGGACCATCCCGAGCTGTGACCGAGAAGAGAAACAATCATAGAGATGACTTGGAAAATGTGAAGTTATTACCATCCATCCTACCTTATTACATCCTACCCCTAGTCGGTGTAGTGAGTCACAACAGTGTCCCAAGGGACTTCGACTACACCGTCATCACTGCGTATCTCCAGAAGGGGATACGCACAGTCAGACCATAGCTAGAGAGGATTCCAACCTTGAATATCAGTGACTATAACCTAGGAGACTGTAAGATCTATGGCATGCTCGCACCTCACAAATATTTGACCAAGACAAAGGGAAAGAACTTGAAAATCATCCCCCAACCATGGACTATGAACCTTGTGCAGTCCAACCTCTTGAATTTAATGAAGGTTCCACATTTTGGAAGGCACCAGGAGGTTAAAGCGTATGTTAAGCTCCTTCTCTCATGTTACCATGGCAACTACCTATGGCTAGATAGACACATCATGGTCAATCCGATGTTGATCCATAGGATCACAGGATTGAGCATGTATGGATCTGACCCACAGGACTTCTACCCAGGGAAGTGTTAGAAAAATAGGACCACGGAGCAATAAAATAAAACAAATGCGGAAACAAAACACAGAAGATACATAATACAATAGAGACACAGATTTATGTGGTTCACCCAGTGTGGGCTAAGTCCACCAGAGAAATTTTCAAGTCCTTCCTTTATTATTATCCAACATATGAAGGGATACAACCTACAACAAACCTGTTGTAACTTCCTCTTCTTTCTCTCATAGCCTCCTATCTCATAATACAATATTCGCCCTCAACCATAGCCGCAATACATTTCCCCCATAAAATAGGGTTTCCTTCTAGGGAAAAAAACCCTAACATAATCTCTATCGTTAGATATGCGACCTTATAATGAACGGTTTATATTTACAATGAAATTACAATATACATTTACAAGGCAATTTTTCCTTCGGGGGCTTCACCCCTAGACCCCGCAAAGGGGGTACCCCCCCTCTGCACTCCTCCGCATGGAAGAGTGTACATACTTCTGGGGTGTAAATACTTCATGGGGTATAAACATGGCTGAAAGTAAAACACCTCTTAATCAGGAAGATAATAAGGCTCCACAACCAACAATCTCCCACTTGGAGACTAATCTCAACAACTCCACCACTGTTGTATATGCTGGAATCTGAACCTTCTTGGACCTAGAAAATTTCTCATCTTCATATTCATTCTTGAAGACCGACTGAAACTAATCAAGAACTCAGTTTCTCCCTGGTTACTCCCTTTATTAACATGTCTACAGGATTCTAGCTAGTGTGTATCTTTTCCAACTTCAAATGTCCATCTTCCAAGGCGGATCGTATGAAGTGGTACCTCAACTATATATTCTTAGTCTTCAAATGGAAGACTGAGTTCTTTACAAGATGAATGGCACAACCTGTTATTCTCTTGATTCTTTCCCAATTCCTCCATAAACCTCTGTAACCAAATCATCTCTTTACTAGCCTCTGTAGCAGAAACATACTCTTCCTCTATGGTTGAAAGTGCAACAACCTTTTGTAGTTTTGAAATCCAACTTATTGTTGTACCAACAATTTTTCATGGTGCATCATCACCCAAATGAACCTGTCCAAAATCACCTTAAACATAATCTAGAAAATGTTTCCTATGGGGTGTGGCATGAAATGAAGCCCTTGAATCTACCACCCAAGACTCAGAAATATTATCTATAGAAAGAATCAAATCATCTTGTAACACATCACCTGTTACATTTGCTTCCTGATTTCTCTCATGTTGTCCATCTCTTTGTTTCTTTGGAGGTCTGCAGTCTTTCTTCAGATGTCCTTTCTTCCCACAATTCCAGCACTCTATCTTTTCAAGTCTGGATTTGGATCTGCCCTTCCTAGAATTCCCATGGTTCTCGAAACCCTTTCCTCTATCCTTTTGTCTTCCCCTATTCTCCATGTTCAACACATTTCCTGATGTCTCGCCTGTGCTTTTTCGTCACATTTCCTCACTAAGGATAACAATAAAAACATCATCAAATTTTAAAGTATTTGAACCAGAGACAGAGTTACTTACAACCATG
>JZKD02S2395152.1:249479-284521 GCA_000966675.3 Picea glauca
CCCGCAGAGGGGGTACCCCCCCTCTGCACTCCCCCACGTGGAAGAGTGTACATACTTCTGGGGTGTAAATACTTCATGGGGTATAAACACGGATGAAAGTAAAAGACCTCTAAATTAGGAAGATAATCAGGCTCCACAACCAACAGGAATGCTACAGATCGCGCAGTGGCATAGAAGATCAAAGATACATATGGAGATGTAGAAAAGAGGACGTGAGGATACAAGTTAGTCTCCATCCAGAATGGCACAGTGCACCTAGCATGCCAATTAATTGCAGGAAAGCTAGTAAGAAAGAACAGACCCACGCAAGTCACAGGTTTTTTCGTTGAACTTGTTGGGAAATGCATGGAAGGCATATAGATGAACTGGGTGAAGTACCTAGTTAACCAACTCAAATTGGATTGTCACGAAGCTCAGTATCAAGGCTATGAGTTCCACTTTAGCTAGCTCATGATCCTCATAGCGTTTACTGCATGGGAGATGCCGAAAGGTGCAACCTTCCCGTACATTGAGTCGTTTGAGCCACTCGCTGCGAATTTCACCATGCTTTGGTAACAGAGCGATATGGGAAAATAGTGGCAGTCGAATGTAGTATTTCATACCTACTACCTGTAGCTTAGAAGGGCTATTGATTCCTTCCCCCATATGACGTCGAACACCTTAGACAGGTTCAAGCCTCTTATGAAGTTCCGTGCAAATAGGCATTTTCTTTATATCACTGCACATGCCGATGAAATCAAAGAAGGAGTTCAGTCCTACTACAAGCTCACCACAAAGGACCTAGAAGAAATCATTAAATATTGGCCTGCAAAACTTCTTATCCATGCTAACCCTACAAAGTTGTTTGACTCTGACCTCATTGGAAATCCTATGGTTACTCGCAAAGAGTATGATGCCCCAAGCAACAATAGGAAGAAAAAGAAGCAATATGTACAGAAAATCCATAGCACATCAAAAGAAACCGCATCCGAGTCACCTAGTAGAGGAGGTGATGATGAAGTGAACAAATAAGAAAAATAAGAAGATAAGCAAGTTCAAGTAACACCGTCACAGAACCTCCCTGATGACATCGATCCATCTAAGAAAAGGAAGGTTTCCCCCACGAAACCTTCATTGTGGAAGAATTCCAAGTCTAATGAGCCAAATATGCAGAGTGTACTCACGATCGATGACTTTGAATTCATTATTTAAGCTGTAGGAGATGCCTCAGAAGAGATTTTTCAAAGAACTAAAGAAAAACAAGAAGCCATGTATGATAGAATGGAAGCAGAACTAAGAGGTGTACAACAAGACCTTTATTTGAGCCACACAGTGTCCATTGTGCCCCTTCCATCAAATGAAATAGAGTTGGGATATGAGCCTACCCAACTCTGCAGAATAGCTGATGTGACCGAAGCTCACCTTTGTCGCGTACAATAAGAAAAGGAATAGGCCACAGTGGCCTTAAATCAAGCACAGGATGAATTTGTAAAGTAATGCAGGATTGCATAGTAGGAGAAAGACACCCTTCAAGTGAATTTCGAGGAAGAAAGAGCGTATATCTAGAAAGAGAAAGAGAACATGCTCACGGAACAGACCAGATTAAAAGAAGTGATCAACAGAGCACTTCGCTCTATGACAGGCTTAGAGGAAAAAGCAGAAGAACCAGTAGAGCATCAAGTAGTGCAGCTCATGGAAGCTATCTAGCAGCTTCAACAAAGAATAGTAGACTTAGAGCTCTGAACCATACCCAACACTCTGTAGGATGTGAGATATCAAAGAGAATCAACTGCTCAAAGCGCAGTTGAGAGAATCAAGGCCCTCACCATGGTATGTAAACAACTAAGAAATTTTAGTGCCTGGACTTATGAGCGACTTGCTGAGGATCTTGAATTGAAGGCACTGGAGTCACAGCTCCAGGAGTCAAAGAAGCAAGCAAAAATAGTATAGGCACAGTTGAAACCCCTATTATCATTTGAGAGGATGAAGCGATCACAAGAACATCGCACTGCTCAAAAGCAGGTACACACCATTCAGAGCAAAGTCATGGAAGTGACTCAGAGGCTCGAACCAATCCAAGACGAGGATTTCCAACTATTCACAGAAATTGAAGTCCGAGGAGTAGAACTGGAGCAAGTCATCCCTGCAATTGAACAATTCTTAGAGGGACCCATCAATGAAGAAGTTATCCAAGAGTTCTCCAAGCAGGACGTTGTGGCACAGCAACAGGTCGAAGTAGCTTGAGTCCTTTCAAGCAGAGTTACCCAGACTAGAGTGACTCGGGATGAGTCATATGTGAGTGTTGGGGGCTTGTTGGCACTTGACCAAGATTTGAGGATCCTTGGTCATGTTTGACCTATTTTGGGACTTCGACAGGCTGTCAAAGGTGGAGCACAAGTCGAAGTGGAGACTGCAGGATCTCAGCCCCTTTTTAGGGATTTTTGGGTTTTGGGATTATGTAACGAGTGTGGGGATATTGATCCATGGGTTTACCCATGCTTAGGCCTATTTTGTAATGTATAAATAGAAATCTAGGCAATGTAAGAAGTACCTGTAGCTGAGTGCTAGTACTAGCTATGTGCAAGAAGATGTGATTAAGACTTGCAAAGTTAAGTGCAAGTCATCTATAGTGCTCTGTGCATAGACTGTGTAAGGCTCTGTGCCTAGATCTACTCGGGGAAAGAGGATCTGACAAAGTTCACACAAATCTCCTGTCCTCTGCAGAGTAGGGTTTTGATGCTTTGTGCATGTAAGAAGCTTGACAGAAAGAAATAAAGAGAAGAAGAGTTAGTGGATGTAGCCCTAGGCCAGGGGTGAACCACATACATGTTGTGTTGCTATGCTTTGTGTGATGTATTGATGTGCTTATATGTTTATTTTCTTAGTTCTTTGATATAGATGAATGATAGATAGATATATTGATGCTATGCGCTTAGTAATGTGAATGAATACTATATCTGACTTGTTTCATTATGCTAAGTGCTTCTATATGTTATATCTAGTTGAATACTGTGTTGCATTAGGGTTTATCTGCTCTATAAACTAAGGATGAAGACTAATGAATTATAACTGCTAAGTGCTCTATTAATTCATTACAATCATAGATCTTTGTCCTAGCTAAGGTTGCATACATCTAAGTCCTACAACCACCTGTGCCCCTACCTCAGGTGAGACTTCATTTTCTTCGCACGTGTTTCCGAAAGGGCCACTAGTTAGGGATTTGTTGGTGCGCTCTTAAAAGTTGAACCCTAGGTCTGCCCTTGTGCCAACAATGGGATCCATGGAATAAACTCATGTAGGATGAAAGTATAGAAGGGAATGTTCAGGCCATGGAATCCAATGAAGGTGGATATTGAAATATGGTTGGAAACAAAGGAACTTGATTTTGAGTGGAAGGACAATAGAAACCCTAAGCTAACACCGCGTAAATATCTCGAGAAATACGTGTTAGCAAATTGCATGAGGTATTTTTCTGTGATTTCCCGCATTTTTTGCGAGAGTGGTTATTGAGGTTAAAATAAAACCACCCTACAAACCAAATCAGACAACTAAAGTGGAATCCTGTGTAAATCACGCAGTTGCAACAAGTTAATAACAAATTTACATGCGCAGTATATTTCTAGTTAGACAGTATTGTTGCAGGGTTTATCACCAAATTTGCAGTAGATACCGCGATGTCTTACACTGTAGTAGAGAGGGATTTTCTAAAGGGACACAAAGGTAGGTACATCATATCATTGTATACTTCAATCAAGATTTTATTGTATGATAACAGTGTAATCACCATGGACTCAGACAATTAAACTTACCTACATGCATCGGGGAAGGGGGGAAGCACTGACAGAAGGTTGAGATATGGAAGAGGAGATGGATAATGGAAATAAGAAGGAGGCCATGGACCTAATCATGATAGAATAATACCAGATAAAGAATACAATGGAAAAAGCGGGAAAGATGCATAGTGGAGTACCCTACCAATATAAAATGAATAACAAGAAGAGATCCATAGCCGATAGGGAGGGATTTGAAAGAAATGAAGAAGAGGTATAGGATCTTCAGGTTATGGAGAATATTGAGGAAATCCTACATGAAACATATGAAAGGAAAACAATAGGTCCAGGGTCAGGAAAAGAAGGAAAAAATCCAATTCATATGACCATCAGTGTGGAACCTATAAGATTATGTGCGACTAATACACCAGAAATGACATCAACATTTAGCCAATCAAATTTTAGTGGAATAAAAGAAACAAGACATGGATGCAATAAAAAAGAATCAACTAGGGGAGCCAGTTCAGGAAGTAATAGTCAATTGTCTACATCGTGCGGAGGCAGTAGTTCAACATAGTTCAAAATGGCAAGACATGATCTCACGATCAGATTACCATAATTCTGGGGAGATTCATTAGACAACCCTAAAAAGCACTTATTCATCTGTGATAAAATATGGGAAGAAAATCATATCACAGATGAGGATACAAATCTCACGCAATTAGTGATCACACTAAGATACTGCACACTGGACTAGTATATGAGCCTAGATGTAAACAGTCCACATGGAATACCAAATACTATTGCAGACGTGAAAAAATTATTGGTAAAGGAATTTCAGAAGCCCAGCTCAGAAGACTAGTACATGAATATAATGATTGAAATCAAGAAGAAACCAGGTGAGTATGTGTGGCAGATTGATCATAGGTTAAAATGACTCAAAGGAAAGTTGAAATATGGAATTACTGACATGCAACATAGGTACTTATTTGTGAACTCACTATTACCACATTTGAAATACCCATTAATATAGTAGAGGTTCCAAACTCAGGAAGAGGATCTACAAGAATCATTACAACTAGAAGAGAACCAATATCAGCAGACAGATCCAGCAATAGAGGAGTTGAAGGAGGATTTTAAGAATCTAAAATTTCAAATTAACCAGAATAAGGGCAACAAGAAAAGAGAAGTTGTTTGGTGTACCCTATGCACGACAGAAGAACACCATAAGAAAGAAGGTCCAACTTTTGCGTAGTATATGGTGATAGGGGTTCCAAACCCATTGCCAACAGGAGGACCATGGTGTGATATTTGTAATATGCATGGGCATGATCCATATCATTTTACAATGATGCAAAAGTATAATTTAGTACCAAAAAGTTCATACTTAATTTTTGCAAATCAGTGGGTCTTGATGATAAGGAATGTAGAATGATGGAGCTGATGAGAGAAATAACTTCAAACACTTATAGGGTGCAAGCAGAAATGATGACAGGACAAGTTTCACCTCATTTCATCCAGGTAAAACCACCATACAACAATGTGCAGCAACAATACAACAATGTGGATCCATAGTAAAATAATGTGCAACCACATTATAACCCTACGCAATATAACCAAGTACCCCAATACAATGCACCACGAGGAGATCAGGATGGATACCGAGGTGGATAATTAGGTAGAGGAGGATTTGGACGAGGTAGAGGACTAGTAGTGTGCCACAACTTCCAACAACCAGGACAATATGCAAGGGACTTTCCACTTCCACTAGTGACATGTATGTATTTTCGCACATCAGACCATGACACAAAAAATTGTCCAACAATCTTAGGAAATATCCAGGAAAAAAGGAACCATAACAACCATAATTTCTAATGGATTTCTTCAAAATCTATGGATTATGGGAGAAACATCACTATAGTCATGTGAGGAGGAGCCAAGACATAAACTGATGCAGTAACACAAGATCCATGTTGGAGTTACTTCACACACACCTAGGATTTATTTTTCCTAAGGTTTTTCCTTGTTTATTAGTCATAATTAGTCATTATCTAGTCTCCTATATTTTAGGGGAGAATATTCCACCTGGAGAATATTCTCTTTCAGTTGACACTTTAGTTTGACTAGTTGAGTTGAGTTTAGATGATGCATTGGTTTTCTCACCATGCAACATTGGGATCATCACCATGCTAATTCGAACTTGCCTTGGTATCATCACCAAACTGGTGCATTACCCTTGATTCCCTGATTTAACTCCTCACTACTCTTTGTTCAGTCAGTTAATTGAAGATTAGTTGACTAGTTAACTCATCTAGGTGGCAGTTCACTCTCGTATCTGCCTGAGAGACTAGAATAGGGGGTAGTTCACTCCTGCAAATGTTGATATGTTTCCATATCACTCTAGACCACCACTATGGTGCATTGGTTCTCCTCCAATTTGTACTCATTGAGTTATACAGAGTATATCATGTGTAAATTATTCATTATTCACAACGGTAAATGAGAATTCTTTCATTCTTTGTCTCCTTCTTATTTCTTCAATTCTCTCTGCAAATGTGTGTATTATTTTTTAGCTAGATCTATTATGTGCAATTTCAACACTTTTACATGGTATCAGAGCCAATGGAATACTAAGAAAAATCTACACCAAAAACGTTTGTAGGTACAAAAGATTGAAAACAACGGAAAGATGGATTTCCAAAAAGAATTCATTCTTACACCTTACAACTATTTTCCATGGAAGGAGAAAATAGACATACATCTCTGAACTAGATGGTTGTACAGGTTAACCTTGAATACAGATACAAAACTGAAATCATCCATAGAAAAATCCAAGTACTTAAATCGCATGGATGAGGCACTCAGAACAATTTGCAGTCTTATTTTTCCCGATATCCTTTTTCACATATCTTCCTGTAAGACTCCCAATGAATCTTGGACCACCTTGGAAGGGATATTTGGAAAATAGGATGAGATGAGGGGACAAATGGTGGAGGTGGAGCTTCTCACATTGGATCCAAAAAGCTTTGAAAATATCCAATATTTATTTACAAAATTAAAGGATTTACTGTCGCAATTCAAAGCTTGTGGGGTTGATAAATCAGAGGAGAAACAAATGGTTCTCACCATTCTCTGCAAGCTTGGTCCTGAATTCTCTGTATTCGTATCCACATTCCATACTGTCAGATTCACCTCTAGAGCCATCTGGAATATGCCTTCTCTTCAGGACTTTATATTATCCCTAACACAAGAGAAAACCAAGCTTATCAACATGGGCACAATCAAAGGCCCAAGGGCACATGCACTCACTATGCATTATGGCAAGAAAAAATATTAGAAATATAAAGATAAATATAAATGGAAATCTCATGCACATCCAAAGAAGGAAGGGTACACAAAACCCTTCACCGATGCCTCTGGATCCAAAGGGGAAAAGGGAAGAAAATGGGAGAAATGCACATACTGTCACAAAGGATTCCATTTGGAATAGGCATGCATGAAAAAACAAATAGATCTGATGTCTCAAATACTTCAGAAAAAGAAACCTTGGAGATCGCATCCCCGAGGGTGCCAAGAAGAATAAGCTAGAAGATCTAAATTCCAAGAAAGGAAATCCTAGCCATGCCTTGATTGCCATCAACTCCTCTCCCGATGCTTGGATCATAGATTCAGGAGAATCACATCACATGGCTGCCTCAAAAGCAGTATATTCTTCTTTGGATGAATGTATAGGTCCTCCTATTCTAATGGGGGATAACTCTTCTGTCGAAGTCACCTGTAAAGGAAGGATTGAACTCACCAATGGAAGCTTCGAGAACGTGTTGCATGTTCCCAAATGTTTTGTCAACCTTCTATCCATGTATCAGATGACGAATTTTGGCACCGCAAAGAAAGTCATATTCACACCAAATTCTGTCGACATCTACGACATGCAAACCAACTTTAGGGTTGCTACCAGTGAGGTAAATCATCAGTCTAGATTGTATACATTTTTTGAATTCATTGAGCCTGATTATGCTTTACTGCTTACTCATGCTGATGAAAGTAGTAGGGTATGGCATGAAAGGTTTGGACATTTGAATTTTAGATACATGCAACAACTTATCAAGAACATATTGGTTGATGGTCTACCAAACATCCATTTCTCCAAGGGAGTATGTGAGGGATGTGTTCTCGAAAAACATCCTCAAGAGAAATTCGACAAGGGAAAGTCTCAGAGAGCCTCTGCACCCTTAGATCTGATCCACAATGACCTTATGGGTCCTTTTCCACATCCATCCATACGAAAAGCGACATTTTTTCTCATTCTTGTTGATGATTTCTCATGCTTTACTTGGATCTACTTTATCAGGAAAAAATCTAAGGTCTTTCAACACCTCAAAGATTTCAAAGCCCTGGTTGAGACACAGTTCGGAAAGAATATCAAAGTCCAGAAAGAATATCAAAGTCCTCCTAAATGATAATGGAGGAGAGTATGTGAATCATGAGATCCACAATCTTTTCCATGAGGCATGGATTTAGTTGCAGCACACAATTCCCTATACACCACAACAAAATGGAGTTACTGAGTAGAAAAATAGATCTCTAAAGGAGATGGCATCTTGCATGCTGCATGCAAAGTCTCTACCATAGAGACTATGGACCGAAGCACTTAATTGTGAAACATACATCCAAAACATATCTCCCCGTAGATCTATCAAGGATAATACCCCCTATGAGGCTTGGAGCAGCCTCAAACTAGAAGTGACCTGCTTTCACATTTTTGGTTCACATGCATGGGCTCGGATTCCCTCTGAAAAAGAGGAAGGCACTTGATCCACAGAGTACTGAGTGCATTTTTGTTGGCTACAAAAATAGTGTGAATGGGTATAGACTTATTGAACTTTCCTCAGACTAACTCATTATTGAGCGAAGTGTCCAATTCGAGGAAAGTGTCTCGCATGTACCCCAGCAGCCGTATGCAGACACCTTCACTCTTCCACCTGTCCGAGATGATGAGAATGCACATGATGACTCTTCTTCATACAAGAGTTATAATTCATAGGAATCATATGATTCAAATATAGAGTCAGTATAGTCAAATGAAGAGTCAGAGCATCCAGATGCAGTTGCAGAGCCAAAGCAGAGGCCCAAGTGGGCACAGACTACTCTTCAGGATTCAGGGGATCTCATTAGTGATCCAGCCAATACTAGGAGAACTCGATATGATTTTGAAGAGACTCCTATTGCACTCACTTCCACTAAACCATTTCCCTCCAGGCATATTTTATTGGTATAGTCTTAAGATCCACAGTTTTATGGCGAGGCTGCTGGAAATCCCTTTTGGGAATCCTCCATGCAAGAGGAGTACAACTCCCTCCTTGAGAACCAAACTTGGGATCTGGTTTCCCTTCCTTTTGGGAGGAAAATTTTCAAATGAAGATGATTCTATAGGACCAAGAGTGAAGCGGATGGATAGATTAGTAGATACAAATCCAGGCTTGTCGCCAAAGGCTTTCAATAGGTGCATGGTATTGACTATGACGAGACCTTTTCTCCAATAATGAAGATGGACTCTATACGATTGGCACTTGCCATTGTGACAACCAAGGGATGGGAAGTCCATCAGATGGACATGAATAATGCATTTTGATGCAAGAGTATCACCTTCAAAGTCAAAATGCAAGTGTGGAGGCAAAGGAATGACATCTCATCGTGACAGAGTTTCAAATCAACATTTAACTCATAATTAAAATGAGTTGTTGAGATAGTTTTGAAAGAAGCATTTTTAAATATGTCGTGTTTGTAAAGTCATGAAGGATTGTAAGGGGTTGCATATATTGAGTGTTGACTCTTATCTAGCAACAACTGTTAGTTATTGTAATAGGACAGAGTAGGTAACCGCTAAGAGTTTGATAGGATAGGCTACAGACAGGACAACAGGAGCTCATGGAGTCGGTCCTTAGACAGTTTGTGTTGCATTTTAAAAGTATTGTGAAATTAGGAGATCATGAGATAGAGGTCAGAGAGAGATCAGTAGAACAGAGTAGACTAGAAGAAATATATGTAATTTGTTTTCATGAATGAATAGAACAGACATATTTTTCCCAAATCTTGGACTGTGTTCATTTGAATGTGTGATTGAATGAATGTTATGTTCTATGTATGTGATTTATTTCATTTTCATTCATGTATGATTGTTTGAGAAGATGATCGTATGAGTTTGTGACGAAACTGGATAAGTTTCAATTGTTTCTCTTCTTAAATGCGTATGCAAGGTGTGCATATCAAACGCAAGGAGTGCGTCGATTGAGTCTCAGATTGACTCAGAAGAGTTCAGAGAGAGATATCCTTTGAGGATGAAGCTCAGGAGAGATATCATTTTTCATAAAGTGTTGACGATATCCAATAATCAGACTTGTAAGGAGGAGAAAAGGTTTGAAACCTTTGAAGAATGATAAATCTTCTAAGTTGGAAGAAATCAGAAGCTCAGGAGGAGGAGCAACAATGGTTGTTGGATCACTGTGTAATGGATCAACAACTGTTTGATCAGATTAAAGTGCACGAGCCTTAGTGCTATGAACGTTTGGGAGAGAGAGCTCATCAAGGTTTGAGGATTTGAGATTTTTGAAAGCCGGAGAGCCAAAGTAGAATCTTAGTCGTCTGATGAGTAGGAATAGATCTGAGTCATCATATTGTTTGAGGTAAGATTCAAGCGTCGAATCACCTAGGGTGAATCTGAGCCATCAAATATCGTCCGTCCAAGAGGATGAAAGTTTGAAACTTGATATTTCCAAAGAGCCGAGAGCTATTGATTTGCATGGGGACACTTGTCAACATATCGAGAGCTTTGGGTAAACTGTAGTGGGGTTTCAGTTAAGATCTGATATTGTCGAAACCTGAAGATTTGAAGTGAATCTGGACCGATATATATAAGGGAGACTTGGCGTGAATCCGTGAACCCGGGGTAAAGTCACGAAGTGATTCAGAACCGTGGGATTTAAGAGATACATGGCATAAATCGATGCACTCCAGGTAAAGACTTGAAGTAATCCTTGACCGTCAGATCAAGTGGACACGTGTCAGTGGATTATAGACTTCGGATAAAATGCATTGGGAAGAAGGGTGAAGTTGAGATTTGAGATCTCAGAAGTCCGAAGACCCGAAGGAGATCTCAATCGTCGATCGAGAAGGGGGTCATAGGACCATTGATCTAATTTGAAAGATAAAACACCCGAAGTGAAGGTAGGATCATTGATTGTAAGGGAAGGTGTCTGTAGATCGTCAGATCCAAGAGGTTGAAGTACGCGAGAAAGCGAGGTTTGAGATTTCAAACGTCCGAAGTCTAGAATTGTGAAGAGATCTCAACCATTGATAAAAAAGGGATAGATCTAGTCCATAGATTTGAAAAGCGTAGATTTGAACCATCAACTCAGACAGTATCATCAATATAACGACATAGACAATCTTGTAGCATTACAGGGACAGGAGTTGCGCAGACTTTAAAATAATGAGGCCGGGCTGCAATCGAAACCATGGTTTCGACAAGACGACACGTGGAGGCTCAAGGAGGATTACGGGGCAAAAAGAAGTTTGATACCAAACCACTATTGTCCATGCCCGCAATTGCGTGGTCACAAGGAGGTACTGCCCAAGGTCATATCAAGAGAGGGATTATCAGAAAAAGAGCTAATGCCCAGTACTCTGAGATTTCATAGAAGAGCAAAAGGAAAGCTTGTGGGTGTTATTAGACCTGCACCAAGGAGCCGAAAGGGCCTGTGTTTAGATACTGAAGGGAACCATGAAGGTTCCAGAGAGTTTCTTGACTCAATAATCAGAGATCCTTGACTGGGAGGTCGTGTAGCTCTACGGGGGAGTCGGGGGATGCATCAGGTGGTATCAGATTTTATATTGAGTTTGTTTGCAGACAAAAAGAAAAGGAGAAAGGAGGTAAATTGATATCATTTGTGGTATCAAGAAATTGATTTTTGTTTGTAGGTGACGTAGTGGAATCATGCCACCCAAAAGGCATAGAGGGAATGCAGAAATGGAAGAAGAAATGAGGCAACTCCAAATGAGACTGGATGCCATGGAAACAACATAGAGGAGAGCACCAGATGATGGAGATATCAGTGGAGCTGAGAGAAAAGAAGTAGAGTTCAAAGAAAATGTAGCAAAAGATGTTGCACAAGATCACTTAATAAAAGTTGTTTCAAAGATAGGATCCAGAGCGAAGATAGAGGTACCGATGTATGAAAGAAATTTGGAATTTGAATAATTGTTGGATTGGGTATGTGCTATGGACAAGTACCTCGATTACGAAGATATCGAAGAAGGCAAGATGGTGAAGCATGCAGTGACAAGACTGAAGGGTCATGCAACACTATGGTGGGATGAACTGGAAGCCGAACGCAAGAGAAATGGTAAGCAAAAAATTAAGAAATAGGATAGGATGGTAGCCAAGATGAAGGATAGATTTATCCCAAAGGATTACCAAATCAATTTGTTCAGAAGATTGTAGAACCCAAGACAGAAGAGATTATCAGTGAAGGAATACACTGAGGAATTTTACAGATTGAACAGTTGGGCTAGATAGAAAGAGAATGAATATGAGAAAACAACCAAATATATCAATGGGCTAAGATATGAAATACAAGAGGAGATCAACATGATGGCGGTTAGTACAGTCGAGGATTCTTATCGAGCATCCTTGAAAGTCGAAGAGAAATTGGCCAGGAAACAAATCCAATGAAGCAGAGGTAAGGGAACCACCAGAGAGAAGTTCCAGAATCTGAAGCATGAAGATGAAAAATAGCATAGTCACCATGAGAAAGGTGGAAGTTCTAAAGAAGGACAACATGGAGGAAGAAGCTATTTTTCCATATGAAGAGGAAGAGGAAGAACCAGAGGAGGCGTAGTTATATGTTATATATATGGAAAGCAAGGGTACAAGTCTTGGGAATGTCCCAAGAGAAAGAACAAAGGAGCAGGTGAAGCACACATTTTTGAAGCATAGAAGCATGTGGAAGCAGAAGCAACAGAAGGAGGAAATAACCTCATGATGAGGAATATTCTTCTTAAACTAGAGAAGAAGATGGAGGAACCAGTTC
The DNA here is from genome assembly GCA_000966675.3 of Picea glauca. Taxonomy (NCBI): domain Eukaryota; kingdom Viridiplantae; phylum Streptophyta; class Pinopsida; order Pinales; family Pinaceae; genus Picea; species Picea glauca. Next base: position 262,318 of record JZKD02S2395152.1, read on the forward strand.
AATGAACAAGTCTGTTCATAACGACTTGCAATATGAAAGACAGAGTTTGCAAGGTGAGCATAGATAGTGGGAGCACTGACAATATAGTATCCACATAAATGGTGGAGAAATTGGAGTTGAAGACAACTACACATCCAAACCCATATAAGGTATCATGGTTGAAGAAAGGACATCAAGTAATGGTAAGTAAAAAATGCCAAGTTGAATTTAATATAGGATTTTATAGGGATGAAATATTATGTGATGTAATTCCTATGGATGTTTGTCATATTTTATTGGGGAGACCATGGTAGTTTGATAGAAAAGTTATTCATGATGGAATAAAGAATACTTATACTCTAGAAAAGAATGGTAGGACACATATGTTGTTACCCATAGAAGACAAAGAGAAAAAGAGGGAAGCTAGTTCAAGCATACTTCTCATGAGTGGGAAGGAACTCTTGAACGAAGTCAAGAAGGAGAAAGAAATATAGTTTGTTGTAGTGAGGAAGCCTAGAGTTATCCTTGCAAATACTTCTGTGGAATATTTACCTGAAGAAATCCAGGAACTATTAGAAACCTTTGTTGACATAGTAGTGGATGAGTTACCACACTCATTGCCACCCATTAGGAGTATAATCCATCATATTGACCCTATTCCAGGAGTTAATTTACCAAATAAAGAAGCTTATAGTTTGACACCTAGAGAGAATGAGGAAGTCAAAAATCAAGTCCAAGAGTTGTTGGATAAATGTTTAGTCAGGGAAAGCCTAATCCCATGCATAGTACCAACTATGTTAAGTCCAAATAAGTATGGAGGATGGAGAATGTGTACATATTCTAGAGCCATCAACAAGATAACCATTAGGCTCATATTTCCTTTGCCAAGGATGGATGACTTGATGGATTGTTTGAGTGGAGCGGGATATTTTTCCAAGATAGACTTGATATCATCAAATAAGAATGAGAGAGGGAGATCAATGGAAAACAACATTCAAGACAAATGAAGGATTGTTTGAATGGCTGGTCATACCATTTGGGTTGAAAAATGCACCAAGCACATTTATGAGATTGATGAATGAAGTATTGAAAGACTTCATAGGAAAAAATTTCATAGTATATCTGGATGACATACTAATATTCAGTAAGACAAAGGGATAACACTTAAGACATCTGACATCAGTGATGGAAAAGTTGCAGCAAGAGAATTTTCTGATAAATCTGAAGAAAATATCTTTTATGAAGAAGGAACTCATATATTTGAGTTTTGTTAGTTCTTCAAATGAATTGAAGATGGATCCATAAAAGGTGAGAGCAATCAAAGAATGCCCATTGCCAAGCAACATATTTGAGGTAAGAAGTTTCCATGGGTTAGCAAGCTTTTATAGAAAGTTTATCAGAAATTTCAATGGTATATGTCCACCCATGCTGGACATTGTGAAGAATAAATACAAGTCCTTCAGTTGGATAGAGGAAGATGAAAAAAATTTCAAAGTGTTGAAGGAGAAAATCACAAAACAACCAATTCTGGTCTTGCCAAATTTTGGAAAAACATTTCAGGTGAGATGTGATGCAAGTGGATTAGCTATTCGAGTAGTCTTGAGTCAGGATAATAGGCCAGTTGCTTATTTCAGTGAGAAGCTGAATGACACCAAGAAGAATTATTCCACATATGACAAAGAATTTTATTGAGTGATTCAAGCTTTGAAGAAATGGAGACACTATCTAATTCCTAAAGAATTTGTCTTGTACAGTGATAAACAAGCTTTGCAGTTTATTACTAGGTAATAAAAGTTAAATCAGACACATGCTAAATGGGTAGAAGTTATGCATAATTTTACTTTTGTTATTAAACATATTGTTGGAATTTCTAACAAAGTTGCAGATGATTTGAGCAGGAGGAGTTTGATTGTATAGGAATTCCAAGTGGAGACATGTTGGCCCTTGATGAAGTTTTGGGAGTTTCTTGGTCATATTGACCTATTTTGGGACTTCGACAGCCTGTCGAAGGAGGAGTGCAAGACAAAGTGGAGATCACGGGATCTCAACCCCCTTTTTGGGTTTTTGGGAATATGTAACGGGAATGGGATGTCGGCCCATGGGTTTACACATGTTTAGGCCTATTTTGTATGTATATATAGATGTCAAGGCCATATAGAGAAGTAGAAAATGATATATCTATGTGATGTAGGATAACTGCCAAGAGTTGGATCTATGTGATCAAGGCTTTGTGCATTCTATGCGAGACTTGTAGATCTGAGTACAAGTCCCTGTGCGATACGATAGGAGGCTTAGTGCTGTAACGCAAGGAAGAGGGATCTAGAGAGTTGTGCATATATTTTGTCCTGTGCAAAGCAAGGGTTTTGAGGCTCTGTGATTTTAACCGATTGACCGAAGATAATAAATAAGAAGAGTTGGTGGATGTATCCCCAGGGTGGGGGTGAACCATGTAAACATTGTGTTATCTGCTTTATTCTTTGTCTTGATGTGTTCATATGTTATATGCTAAGTGCTCTGATATGTTTAAGATAGATCTACTTATGCTTGGTGCTATTGATAGGTAGAATGATAGATCTGATATACATGAATATGCTCAGTGCTTGATCTACCAGATCTGACCTATTTATTTATGATAAGTGCTTAAATACATTAGATTAGTGTTAATGTTGCGAAGTTCTGTTTTATCAGCGAAGTAGATAATGATTGTATATTAAGGAAATAAAGGTGCTAAGTACTTTATTAAAGTGTTATAATCATGAATCTGTGTCCCAGATAAGGTTGCAAACACTTGAGTCCTATAGCCACCCCTACCTCTACCTGGGGTGAGACTTCATCTGCTTCGCAGGTGTTTCCAAAAGGGTCGGTAGTTAGGGTTTTGTTGGTGCATTGTTGTAGCGTTTGAACCTTGGGTCTGCCCCTATGCCAAGAAATGGTTCTGTTGCTAGGACCTGAAACTGTGATTGTTGGGAACTAAGAAAGAGGGAGCTTTGTGCAAATATTCATTCTAAAATTTTGAAATCTTTGTGCATAGATATATGCCCTATTGCACAGTATTCTACTTGACTTATAAAGCTATGTGCTAAAGAAAGAAGGTTAGATCTGAAAGAAAGAAACCCGATCTAAAGAAAGAAGATCATATCTTAAGGAAAGAAGCGAGATATGGATGCTTGGCATAGTAAAAGTAAGAACATCTGATTAAAAGAGGTAAGATCAGAAAGCTTTGTGCTCTGATAAAGGTAAGAATAGTTAAAAGTTTTATATCTGGAATCTTTGTGCTCTGTAAAAGTAAGATAAATGAAAATTTTTGTTTCTAGAGTATGGATATAGGTATGATTGATAGATTCTATCCTAACTTAAAAAATAGGGTACTAATAGATGAAAGAAGGTTTGATATGAATAGATTTGATAAGAATCATGAAATATATGTTATACCTATGCATAGAAAAGATGTTTGGACTAACAAATGGATGCAGGATCCTAGAAAGAAATTGTTGCAGGTTAGCTCATACGATCCTAGCGCGCAGTACAGAAGAGGTTGTGGATCATTTAAAAGAAAGAGAGGATTGACCCTCTGTTATAGTTGCAGAAGACCTGGACATATTTCTAAGGAATGCCTTGGAAGAAGACCTAGTTGTCTTTGTTGTAAGGCTATGGACCATGAAGTGTTGGATTGCCCCAGAATGATTACTAAGATTGAAACTATGAACATAAGATAAGAAAACCCTAAGCCAGATCCAGAAACTAAGGCTATAGTAGAACCTCATAAAGAATCATATAAGGCATTACTACAGATGAAAGACACCTTGGATGACCATCAACATGTTAGACTATAAGAGATTTTTAAAGACAAGGAGTGCCTTGAAGCAAGAATATGGGACTTTGACATTGACTTTGTTCTATATGAGGAAAAACAATTGAATATCATTACAGAGAGAACTTGGGAAGCTATAGGAATGCCTACTATGATCCCTTCATTAGGAGGAATAGGACTATTCAGAAGAAAGCTAGTAAACTTATGTGGGAAGCTTGCTCAGATACCTATGAACGTTAATGGAACTTCAACAAAGGAATATTTTGAGATTATTAAGTTTATTGAAGATAGTGCCCCATTTACCATGTTAATAGGAAAACCTTGGATTGACAAAACTCAAGCCAGATGAAAGGAAGAAGAAGAAGTTTTGCAGCAGAAGAAACAAGAATTAAAATATTTCATGACCAAAAAGATCGCACAATTGATTAAAGAACAAGAGAACAGATCGGAGTTATTTGATACTATATACCCTAATGTTGAAGCTGCAAGAACACTAGGAGACCCACAAAAGACTGAAGTACTTACTCCAGATAAAGAAGAGGTATTACCCTTGAATCCTAGGAAAGAATCTCAACAGCGTGCAGTGACTATGTTAAAAGACGATAAGAATCAAAATGGAAAAAAGACTACCAAGACGAATCTCACTGGAAAGAAGGCTAGAAAGATAAGTAAGAATAGGGATAAGATTGAAAAGTTAAAGAATATTCTAGAGGGAACTTCACAGAAAGAAAATTTGTAGAATTGGAGCTTCGTCGTGATATCAGAATAGCGACACATGGCACTTCACCATGGAGAATCAATATAGCCGTTGGGGCCGATATATCTATTTGACTTCTGCTCCGAATGAACAAAAAATAAATAAAGGTTTTTCATCAAACCATTGGACCGTGCCATAATGGATCGAACAAGAGTTAATAGAGGCTCATAACCATTGCACATGAACCATTGTCGGTTTTCCTACTTATCCCGTCGCGCCATGCACGAAGAATAGTTTTGCTAACTGAGAATTTGAAGCCCGTAGACTGAATGAATTGCATACAGTGATCATTTCTCCCTTTCTATTATTCCAGTGCAGTGTCTAAGTCCATCATAAACCCAATAATTTTAATCCCAAGCATGTATGTCTGATGAACTCCTTGCAGTTGAACAATCAATGACATAATTTCTCCTCAACTTGATGACTAAAAGAGTCATGTCAGAGAGAGGATTGTCTACAGGTGTACAAGCATCTTCAACGAGAGGACTGTCGTCCTCTCTATCCACTGCTCACAGAGATGGATCATCCCGTGAAAGGAGAACTAAGCATAAGGATGACTTAGAGAATGCTAAGATGATTCTGAGCATTATACCTACCTATATACCACCTCTGAGTGGCATAATAAACCGAGACAGTGTGCCCAAAGACTTTGAATAGGCATTGGTCACTGTGTACCTTTTGAAAGAGGTGCGTGCAGTTCGTGCTGACCAGGATAAGCTCATAGCATTGAATTTTAGCGACTTCAACCTTGGAAATAGGAAGGTTTACAGCATGCTCACCCCACATAAGTATCTGACGAGAACAAAAGGAAAGAAATCAAAGATTATCCTTCAGTCATGGACCTAGAACCTCACGCAATCCACCCTACTGAATGTTATGAAGATTCTGCACTTCGGGCGACACCAGGAGGTGAATGCATGCATCAAATTACTATTGTATTTCTATCATGGAGGCTATTTGTGGTTGAACCGCTGCCTCACAGTGGATCTGACATTGATCAATCGGATCACAGGGCTAAGCATGCAAGGCCCCAATCCACAGGATTTCTACCCCACAAAGACCGCGGATCAAGCTCTCGCCTAGAGGATAAAGGATACTTATGGAGATGTAGAGAAGGGAATGTGAGGCTACAAGGTAGCCTCTATATAGAGCAATGTAGTGTGCCTAGCCTATCAACTGATCATGGGGAAATTAGTTCACAAGAAACGACCCACCCAAGTAATTGGATTTGCAGTCAACTTCGTAGGGAAGTGCACGAAGGGCCTACACATGAATTGGGCGAAGTACTTGGTGAACCAGTTAGAACTAGATTGCAGGGAAAATCAAGACCAAGGATATGAGTTCCACTTTAGTTAGATTCTCATATTAATCGCGTTCATCACATGGGAGATGCCGGAAGGTGAGACCTTCTCGTACATCAATCCCTTTGAACCACTGGCTGCGAATTTCAATACACTATGGTACTCCAGTGACATGAACAAGAAGTGGAAATCAAATGTCATCTTCCACACCTATTACAACCAGCTGAAGACCACTATCCAGTTTGAACCTCACATAACCACAATCGCACTCCACAGGTTTAGACCCTTATGAAATTTAGTGCAAACTGCCATTTTATCTATATCACAGTGCGCATTGGTGAGAATAAACAATAGTTGCAGTCATACTACGAGCTGACAGAGGAAGACTTAGAAGAGATTACCAAGGAATGGTTGGAAGACCTCCTTGTTCCATCGAACCCTGCAGAGATGTCTAATGTTGACAGTCGAGAACCTACGACGGTTATACCTGGACCTAGCAAGACAAAGAAGACTGAAGAGGTCCATGATTTACACAACGCATCCATGAAGACCGCTTCCATATCAACAAATAAAGGAGGATATGGCAGAGAGATAGATGGCATAGAAGTTGAACTGAAGAAAGGTGAAGTTAAATCGCCTAGAGATGAGGAGGACCCCTCGAAGAAAAGGAAGGTTTCCCCTATGAAACCTTCCTCAAGGAAGAAATCGAAAGCCACCAGGACTAAGTTTGAGACAAACCTCACCTCAGATGACTTCGACTTTATCATCACAACATTGAACGATGCTTCATTGGAGATAGCAGAGAAGCAGGAAGCTAAGAAGGAGGAGGTGTTCAGTCGGATTAAGGACGAGCTCCAAGGGGTGCATCATGCCATACAGTCCAGATGTGTAGTTTCTACTGTGCCTCTATCAGCAGGAACACCAAAAATAGGAGATGAGCCAGCTCAACTCCACTGGATCGCTGATACAGTCAAAGATTTCCTTCAACAAGCACATGAGGATACAACGCAAGCCACCCAGGATTTGGTGCAAGAATAGGAAGACCTTCTAGAGTAGCACAGTACTGTTGAATGCAAGAAGCTTACTCTATAAGAGAGGTTCTATGAAGAAAAATCCCAACTGCATAAATAAAAGGAACAGTTTCTCGTAGAGAAACTCAAAGTTAAGGAAATGGTTCACAGAGCACTTCTCTCTATGACAATCATTAAAGTAAAGGCCGAAGAATGAGTCCCACAACAGGTGGCACAACTCGAAGACGTAATCTAGTAGCTCCAGCAGTGCATAGCAGACTTGGAGCTCTACACTATGCCTGAGACCCCTCAAGATGTACGTGACCAAAGGGAAGCCACTGTGCGCAGTGCAGTTGATAGATTAAAATCTCTTGCCTTTGAGCGCAAGCAGATGAGTAACTGAACCACCCAAACATATGAAAACCTCACTGAGAATCCTGAGTTATAGGCAGTGGAGTCGTAGCTCCAAGAAGAGAAGCAGCATGCAGATACACTACAGGTGCAACTGAAGGCCCTGTAAGTTGTAGATAGAATAAAAAGGTCTCATGAACAACACACAACTCAACAACATATCCATACGTTTCAAATCAAATTGATGTAAGTCACTCAACAACTTCAACCTACACAAGATAAGGCATGTTTGTTGTTTACATAGGTCGAGAGCCAAGGAAAAGATCTCGAACAGGTCGTCCTCACAGTAGAACAGTGCCTAGAAGGACCAGTGAACGATGCAATGATCCAGGATTTCACCAAACAAGAGGCCACATCAAAGAAGCAAATCAAAGTAGCTCGAGCCAAGTTCGAGGGAGAATTGCTTAGACCAGAGTGACTCGGGACGAGTCACAAGTGAGTGTTGGGGGCATGTTGGCCCTTGACCAAGTTTTGGGGGTTTCTTGGTCATATTGACCTATTTTGGGACTTCGACATCCTATCGAAGGAGGAGTGCAAGATGAAGTGGAGATCATGGGATCTCAACCCCCTTTTTGTGTTTTTGGGAATATGTAATGGGAATGGGATGTCGACCCATGGGTTTACCCAAGTTTAGGCCTATTTTGTATGTATATATAGATGTCTAGGCCATATAGAAAAGTAGTGGATGATATATCTATGTGATGTAGGCTAAGTGCCAAAAGTTGGATCTGTGTGATCAAGGCTTTGTGCATTCTGTGTGAGACTTATAGATCTGAGTACAAGTCCCTGTGCGATACGATAGGAGGATTAGTGATGTAACGTAGGGAAGATGGATCTAGCAAGCTGCGCAAATATTTTGTCATGTGCGGAGTAAAAGTTTTGAGGCTCTGTTCTTGTAATCGATTGACCGAAGACAATAAATAATAAGAGTTGGTGGACATAGCCCCAAGGTGGGGGAGAACCGTGTAAACACTGTGTTATGTGCTTTGTGATTTTTCTTGATGTGTTCATATGTTATATGCTAAGTGCTCTGATATGTTTAAGATAGATCTGCTTATGCCTAGTGATACTGATAGGTAGAATGATAGATCTGATATACATGAATATGCTCAGCGCTTGATCTACTAGATCTGATATATTTATTTATGATAAGTTCTTAAATACATTAGATCAGTGTTAATGTGTGAAGTTTTGTTTTATCAATGAAGTAGATAACGATTGTATATTAAGGAACTAAAGGTGCTAAGTACTTTCTTAAAGTATTATAATCACGGACTTGTCTCCTAGCTAAGGTTGTAGACACTTGAGTCCTGCAACCACCCCTGCCTCTACCTCAGGTGAGACTTCATCTGCTTCGCAGGTGTTGCCGAAAGGGCTGGTAGTTAGGGTTTTGTTGGTGTGTTGTTGTAGCATTTGAACCTTGGGTCTGCCCCTGTGCCAACAAGACCTTAGGGTTTGAACACCTCAAGGAGATGTATAAAAAAGATGCAGATTTTAAGGAATCTTATGAGGCATGCAAGAATCCTTTGTTGGGAGACAGAAGCCCATGGAATGAATATTTGATCCAGGATGGATTACTGTTCAAGGGAAGCCAACTGTGCACACTGAAATGTTCAATGAGAGATAACCTGCTAAAAGAGAAACACTATGGAGGTTTAGCTGGACATTTTGGTCATGATAAGACATTTTCACAGTTTAGTAATTCATATTATTGGTCGAGCATGAAAGCAGAGGTGAAAAAGTTTGTGAACAAATGAAGAATTTGTCAGTATGAAAAAGGAAGACAACAAAACACTGGTTTGTATCAGCCATTACCAATTCCAAAAAGGTCGTGGGATGCAATCAGTATGGATTTTGTTTTGGGATTTACTAAAACTCAGAAAGGGAGTGATTCTATATTTGTTGTGGTGGGAAAATTTTCAAAAATGGCACATTTCATACCATGCCACAAGAAAAATGATGCTACACACATAGCCAATTTGTTTTTTCATAGAAGCAGTGAGACTACATGGATTTCCTAGGAGCATAGTCTCAGACAAGGACACCAAATTTGTAGGACACTTTTGGAGGAATCTATGCAAGAGCCTGGGGATGAACTTGTCCTTTAGTTCATCATATCACCCTCAGACAAATGGACAGATTGAAGTAGAAAACAATATTTTGGGAAACTTGTTGAGAAGTTTAGTCACTGAGCAAGGTCGGCAATAGGATCAAATTCTGGGACAACTAAAATTTGCATTCAACAATTCAGTGAATAGGAGCACAGGTAAAATCCCATTTGAAATTGTGTATGGTATATACCCAAGAGGGATTACAGAGTTGAGAGATCTGAATCAATATGAATTCAAAAGTTTTGGAGCAGAGGATTTTGCAACAGAAATGCAGAAACTCCATGAAAGAGTCAGAGAACCGTTATAGAACAGTAGCCTGAAATATAAGAGTAGAGTTGATCAAAAGAGGAGAGAATTTCAATTTGAGGTTGGAGATGAAGTTTTATCTCATTTGAGAAAAGAAAGGTTTCCAATGGCAATGTATAACAAGTTGAAGATTAAGAAGATAGGACCATGCAAGATTCTCAAAAACTTTGTAGCCAATGCTTATGAGATTGAGTTTCCAGACAATGTTGGGATATCACTGATATTCAATGTTGTAGACCTGTATCCTTAAAGGAGATATGAGGTAGGAGAATCAGATGATCAAAGAGAAGTTCAATGGGAAGAACAATTTCCAACAGTAGAAAAACCTCATATGGATAAAATCATTGAACATCGATATGGAAACAAGACCAGGAGAAAGACATATCCTGAATATTTAGTGAAGTGGAAAGATCATCCAATGGAAGATGCAAGTTGGGTCATAGAACCTGATATTTTGAAGCATGGAAAGACAGTGCAGGAGCTCATGGACAGGAGTCCATGAAAATTTTAACCAGATGAGTATGATGTAGGATCATCACCTTCAAAATCAAAACACAAGCATGGAGGCAAAGGAACGACATCTCAGCATGACAAAGTTTCAAATCAACATTTAACTCAGATTTAAAATGAGTTGTTGAAATATTTTTGAAAGCAACATTTTTAAATATGTCATATTCGTAAAGTCGTGAAGGACTGTAAGGGGTTGCATATATTGAGTGTTGAATCTTATCTGGCAATAATTGTTAGTTATTCTAATAGGACAGAGGAGGTAACCTCTAAGAGTTTGATAGGATAGGTTACAGATAGGATGACATGAGCTCATGGAGTCAGTCCTTAGATAATTTGTGTTTCATTGTAAAAGTATTGTGAAATTAGGAGATCAGAGAGAGATTAGTATAACAAAGTAGAGTAGAAGAAAGATATGTAATTTGTTTTCATGAATGAATAGAACAGACAAAATTGTCCCAAATCTTGGACTGTGTTCATTTGAATGTGTGATTGAATGAATGTTATGTTGTGTGTATGTGATTTATTTCATTTCCGTTCATGTATGATTGTTCGATAATTTGATCGTATGAGTTTGTGACAAAACTGGATAAGTTTCAATTGTTTCTCTTCTGAAAATCGTATGCAAGGTGTGCATCTCGAATGCAAGGAGTGCATCGATTGAGTCAAAGATTGACTAAGAAGAGTTAAGAGAAAGAACAAATGAAACTTAGACCAATTGCAAGGTGTGCACAACGTCAAGGAGCAACTAAGCGTTGAAGAACCAAAATAGAGGAATATTAGGTGGGCAAGAAGAATTTATTTTCAAGAAATCCTTTGATTTGAGTTATCGAAATCCTAAGAATGAAAGGAGCGCATTGGAAGTCAGAATACTTTGAGGATCAAGCTTAGGAGAGATAACACTTTTCATTAAGTGTTGACGAGATCCAAGAATCAGACTCGTAAGGAGGAGGAAAGGTTTGAAACCTTTGAAGACTGATAAATATTCTAAGTCGAAAGAAATCAAAAGCTCAGGAGGAGGAGAAACAGTGCTCATTGGATCATTGTGTGAAGGATAAACAGTCATTTGATCAGAGTAAATTGAATGAGCCTTAGCGCTTCGCACATTCGGGAGAGAGAGCTCATTAAGTTTTGAGGATTTAAGATTTTCAAAAACCAGAGAGCTGAAGTAGAATCTTAGTTGTCCGATCAACAAGAATAGATCTGAGCCATCAGATTGTTCGAGGTAAGATTTAAGCATCGGATCACCTAGGGGGAATCTGAGTCGTCTGATACCGTGGGTCCAGGAGGAGGAAATTTTGAAACTTGATATTTCTGAAGAGCCAAGAGTCGTCGATCTACATGGGGGAACTTGTCACCAGATCGAAATCTCTTGTAGTGGGGTTTCAATTGAGATCTGAGATTGTCGAAACTTGAATATCTGAAATGAATCTAGACCGACAGATCTAAGGGAGACATGGCATGAATCCTTGAACTCCGAGTAAAGTCCCGAAGTGATTCAGAGCCGTGGGATTTAAGAGAGGCATGGCATAAATCCATGTACTTCGCTTAAAGACCCAAAGTAATCCTTGGTCATCAGATCAAGTGGACACGCGTCAATTGATTATAGCCTTTAGATAAATTCATTGGGAAGAAGGGTGAAGTTGATATTTGAGATCTCAAAAGTTTAAAGACTCGAAAGAGATATCGATTGTTGATCAAGAAGGGGGTCATAGGACTATTGATCTGATTTGAAATATACAACACCTGAAGTGAAGGCAGGACCGTTGATTGTGAGGACAGGTGTTTGTAGATCGTCAGCTCCGGGAGGTTGAAGTACGGGGGAAAATGAGGTTTGAAATTCCAAATGTCCGAAGTCTGGAATAGTGAAGAGATCCCGATCGTTGATCAAAAAAGGGAAGATTTGGTCTGTATACTTGAAAAGCATAGATCTGAACCATCAGCTTAGATAGTATCGTCAAGATAGTGAGATCAATGATCCCGTAGCATTGGGGGGATAAGAGTTGCATAGAATTTAAAATATTGAGGGAGGGCCACAATCGAAATCATGGTTTCGACAAGAGGACACGTGGAGGCTCGAGGAGGATTGCAGGGAGAAAATAAGCTTGATCCCAAACCTCTATTGGATGCACCCGCAATCGCATTGTCACAAGGAGGTACCACCCAAGGTCATATCAAGAGAGGGATTATCAGAAAAAGAGCTAATGCCCAGTAGTTTGAGATTTCGCAGAAGACCGAAAGGAAAGGTTGTGGGTGTTATCAGACCTGCACCAAGGAGATGAAAGGGCCTATGTTTAGATACAGAAGGAAACCATTAAGGTTCCAGAGAGTTTCTTGACTAAATAATCAGAGATCATTGACCGGGAGGTCATGTAGACCTATGGGGGAGTAGGGGGGCTGCATCACATTTCTTCACAGTGATCTCTTTGAGGAGATCTACATGGAGTAGCTCCAGGAATTTATGCAGGACTCATATTTGGTCTGTCGACTGAAGAAGTCCCTTTATGGCCTCAAGCAGGCTCCAAGGGCATGGCATGCCAATTTGGACTCCTACCTATTGTCACGAAACTTTGTACATTGTAAATCATACCTGAATTTCTACATGCTTAGGACGGTTGATTCACTTCTACTTTTAGTTTTGTATGTCAATGATTTGTTGATCACCGCATGCTTGACTTCAATGATTGTTACAGTCAAGAGGATTCTACATGAAAAGTTTTTGATCACGGACATGGGTCTGCTACACTTCTTCCTTGGACTCGAGATCAGTCAGGATACATCAGGAATCAACCTGTCTCAATCCATGTATGCAGGAGATCTCCTTGAGATATTTCACATGACAGACTGCAAGTCTGCTCCAACTCCTTTCCTATCAGGAGTGAAAATTGAGGATGGCAGGGAGACTTCACTAGTTGACAACACACTGTACAAATAGCTTGTGGGGAGATTTTTGTATCTCACACACTCCAGACTAGACCTCTCATATGCAGTTGGTGTAGTTTCCAGGTTCATGCAGGAGCCACATGAGATACATTGGAAAGCTGCAAAGTGTATCCTTCGATACATATAGGGCACCATCACCTTTGGGATTCATTATGCAACAGACTCTACATTAGATCTCATCAGGTTTACTGATTCAAACTGGGCTAGCGATAGAACTGATCGCAAGTCCACATCTGGTTACTCACTCAGTCTTGGTTCTAGGCCTATCTATTGGTCAAGCAAGAAGAAAGTTTCCATTGCTCTATCTTCAGCTGAGGCAGAGTACAAAGGAGTAGTTAACATAACCATTTAGGTTATTTGGCTACAACATTTTCTCATTGAGTTGGGCATTCAGTTTCACAGGTCAATCGTCATCTAGTGTGACAAACAGAGCACTCTGAAGTTTTGCAGAGATCCAGTTCAGAGGCAATGGACAAATCACATCGATATCCACATGCACTAAATCTGGGACTTGGTACATGAGGGGATCATCGACTTACAGTTCTATCCTTCTATAGAACATATGACAGACATACTCACCAAGACCTTCACTGAGTATAAGTTCCATTCTCTGCGAAGTCGTCTTGGAGTGAAGGACACAGTTGCCTAGAAAATGTAGTTCTTCTTGTTACATACATTGTACCTTGAGGGGGAGGTTTTCCCATGAGGTTTTCCCTCTTTCCTCACTTTATTTCAGTGTATCTTTTGTATTTGGGTACCTAACATGGCCTCATTTCCAGGACCCATTCTTTATTTTCACCATAGTGATGTTCAGGGGGGGTGTTGGAGTTACTTCACACACACCTAGGATTTATTTTTCTTAAGTTTTTTCCTTTTTTATTAGTCATAATTAGTCATTATCCAGTCTCCTATATTTAAGGGGAGAATATTCCACCTGGAGAATATTCTCTTTCAATTGACACTTCAATTTGACTAGTTGAGTTGAGTTTAGATGTTGCATTGGTTTTGTCACCATGCAACATTGGGATAATCACCATGCTCATTTGACCTTGCCTTGGTATCATCACCATACTGGCGCATTACCCTTGATTCCATGATTTAACTCCTCACTACTCTCTGTTCAATCAGTTAACTGAAGACTAGTTGACTAGTTAACTCAACTAGGTGGCAGTTCACTCTCATAACTGCCTGAGAGACTAGACTAGGTGGCAGTTCACTCCCATAATTGTTGGTGTGTGTCCAAATCACTCTACACCACCACTGTGGTGCATTGGTTCTCCTCTAGTGCGCACTCATTGAGTTATACAGAGTATATCATGTGTAAAATATTCATTATTCACAATGGTTAATGAGAATTCTTTCATTATTTCTCTCCTTCTTCTTCTTTCTCCAATTCTCTCTACAAATGTGAATATTATTGTTTATATAGATCTATTATGTGCAGGTTCAACACATTTACAATCCAAATTATCACCAATGGGTTAAGAAGAACATTGAGCCACAAAAGAAGTTTGATGCATGGAAAGAAGAGGAAACATTTAAGGAGATGAGACATGAGTGTCTCAAGCAGAATGTTTCATCTACATCAGTTGTGCAGCAAAATCAAAACCCACCGATATATGAGATGTCATCTTCAATGGATCATACCAATGAAAGACAACCTTTAGAGCAAGTAAGTTCCATGAAGAATTTTTTTCAATACTGTGTTAAGTTATTGAATGAATCATCATTTTTTAAGGTCTTACAAAATATGCTAGAAAGATGTAACACAGAGGTAGAAGGGAATTTAGAGCAGAAAACAATCAATCATATCCATACAAGAAGAAGGACAAGTAGAGAATTCAGACTGAATGCCAACATTGGGGATTTCAACATGGGAGATGTTATACTATATTTAGGCTTTGAAGTAAATGTATCACCTAAGAAGACATGGCAGTGTATGGGATAACCCACCCTAGGTGATTCACCTCTCCAATTGAAACTAGCCAATCAACACATAGTGTTACGTATTGGAAGACTTAAAGGTGTGACAGTAGATTTGGATGGAGTGTGCACTATTGCAAATTTTGAAGTAATAGAGATATTGGATGGAACAACACCTTACCCAACATTAATTGGATTATATTTTCCATTGGATAACAAATCTATAATCAACTTGAAGAAAAGAAAAATGAATTTTGAATTAGGAAAATATAGATTCATTTCACCATTGTATCCTTTAGAAGAGGAAAGGTTTGTAGAGGCCACTTGTTTTGATCTGGAAGAAATAAACCAGTTATACAGAACCACCACATGACAAGAGGATCTTGTTAACCCAATTGTAGATGGGGTACTTAGTTGGAGAAGCATTACATCATGTTCTTATGACTTAGACACAAGTTTTGAGAATTGGCAACAACGATTACATGAAGTTTCCTCAAGGAGGTGTGTAAGAATAGATCACACAGTAAGATAGGTTGGTACAGAAATAAGAGAACCACCTAGTTTTCATGGGCTAAATGACTTAGAGGACTTCTTCAAAAAATATGAATATGAGGTGTTAGAAAATCAGAGGCTCTTATCCCTAGATATTTCACTCAAGGAAACACATACAAGATGGTGGGGTGCACACAAAGAAACAATTCAAGACTGGAATTAGTGTAAACAACTATTGCACATTAGATTTGGCACATAAAAAGGGAGAAATAAAATGCAGATGTATTATGGACAAGGAACACCAATGGAACACTTGGATAAGTGCAGGACACAATGGAGGATGACACCACCATAGGGATGGCATCATCACTTTATCCATGCATTGGAAGGAATCCCATAAAACTAGTACATAGATCAGGAGATGCGCAGAGGCACTACAAAATGGATAGGATTACAACATAATTTTGTGGTAACCTTCTCATTTGAACATGAGAACCCCAACATTGATTCAACATTGAATTTGATATGGGGAGTGTTATTTTTTGATGAAACAGAAGTGGAAATCATGATAGAGTATCAACAACAGAACAAATAGAAGGTCAAAGAGTTACTCGCATGCTATCATGTGGAAGAGGAAGCACCAGATGAAAATGATACTCGAAACATTCATCTTACAGAGATCGAGGGAGAAAGAGAGGTGGAAGGTCCGAGTCAGAAGTATTTTTTGCACCAATAAAAGTTAATAAATTCAACATTGGGACAAATGACAATCTTAAAATAGAAAGTATTGAAGACTATTGGGATGACAAAACAATAGAAAGAATAACAGAGTTACTGCATGAATACAATGACATGTTTCCAACAAAATTTACAGAGATGAAAAGTATAGCAGGATATCTAGGTGATATGAAGATACCCCTCAAACCTAAGGCTCAACCTATTAGATAGAGACCTTATAGATTGAATCCAATGTATAAGCAGAAAGTGAAAGTAGAAATTAACCGAATGTTGGAAGATGGTATCAGAGAACCAGTAGAGGAATCTGAATGGATCAATCCCATGGTAGTCCAAGAAAAGAATCAAGGAGGTATAAGGATCTGTGTATATCTGAGGAAACTTAATGATGCTTTCTTACATGACCCTTTCCCTACCTCTTTTATAGATGAGGTCTTAGATAATGTGGGAGGTCAGGAAGCATACTCATTTAAAAATGGATTCTCAGGTTACCATCAGATTAAAATAGCTCTAGAGGATAGGTACAAGACTAAGTTTGCTATAGAATTGGGATATTACCAATATACACTCATGCCATTTGGGTTGAAGAATGCACCGACCATTTTTTCAAGAGTAGTCATAGCTAATTTTAAGGAATTCATACATCAGTTTCTAGAAGTATATCTAGATGACTAAACTATATATAGTCTTTTGAGGGACCATGTAGAAGTTTTAAAACTAATGTTGGAAAGATGCAGACAATGTTAGATATCATTAAACATCAAAAAATGAATTTTTGTCATACCTTTTGAAATATTTTTGGGGCATATAGTGTGTAAACAAGGTTTACTAGTGGACCCTGCTAAGAATGCAGTAATTATAAATTTACCACCACCAAAGTCAGTGTGCCAGTTAAGAGAAACACTGGGACATATAGGCTATTACAGGAAGTTTATAAAAGGTTATGCATAGATTACTGCACCAATTTAAAAAAATTTAAAGAAGGACACCAGATTTTAGTGGAATGGGGATTGTTAGCAAGGATTGGAAATTCTAAAAGAAAATATGGTAACATCACCTATAATAGTATTTCTAGATTGGGAAAAGACATTTCATGTTCACGTAGATGCATCAACTATAGCACTTGGAGCAATTTTTGGCGTATCCAGGAGTAGGGGACTTAGACCATCATATAGCCTTTTGAATCAGAAAGTTGTCAGAATCCAATCAGAATTACAACACCGCAAAGAGAGAAGTCCTAGCTATGGTATATGCACTTCAGAAATTCAGGCATTATTTACTGGGTAAACACTTTAAAATGTTCACAGACCATTCTTCCCTCAAATATCTAATCAACAAGCTAGTGTTGGGGAGGAGAATATGTATATCGCTATTATTATTCCAAGAATTTGATTTCGAAGTGATAGACAAATCAAGGAAGCTAAATGCAGGACAAGATCACCTATCAAAGGTAACTAATGGAGAAGAATATACTAACTTGGAAGACAACTTCCTTAATGCACAGTTATTTTCAGTACATATAGTTGATGAATACTTTGCTGATATTATTGAATACTTAAGCACAGTGGTTACGCCAAAAGAATTTAGCACTGCACAGAAGAACAATATGGTATCCAGAGCTATAGTCTATCAACTCATTGCAGGACATTTATACAAGATGGGTGCAAATAGAATTTTGAGAAGGTGTGTATTGGACCATGAATGACCCATAATTTTAGTAGAAGCTCGTGAAGGTATAGTTGGAGGACACTATAAAGGAAAAGATACCATGCATAAGGTATTGCGCGCACGATTATGGTGGCCAACAGTCCATAAAGATGCCAAGGAATATTTCCATAAATGTGATGCCTGTCAGAGGGTTGGTAAACCCAACAGAAGGGATGAGATGCCCTTAAGATGACAAGTGACTTTGCATGTATTTGAAAAATGGGAAATAGACTTCGTTGGACCTATTAATCCACCAAAAAAAAGGTCAGGAGCTAGATATATCATTACTGTGACTGAATACTTAACGAGATGGGAAGAAGCAGCACCAATCAAGGACTGTAGCGTAGAGACAACAACACACTTCCTATTTGAGAAAGTGATCACCAAATTTGGGTGTCCCAGGATCCTTATGAGTGACCAAGGCACTCATTTTATTAAAAATAATATCAAGGCTATGATTGAGGATTTTGAAGTCTATCACCAGAAGAGTACACCATATCATCCTCGGGCAAATGGAACAGTCAAAGATGTCAATAAAATTTTGGAAAATGCATTGACTAAGATCTACAATATTAACAGGGATGATTGGGACTTAAAAATACCATCATTATTGTGGGCATATTGGACCACATGCAATAATTTGACAGGATAAACACCATTCAAATTGGTGTATGGGCAGGAAACAATGGTTCCATTAGAATTTTTGGTACCCAATATGTGTGTAGAAGAAATTACCAACATGACAGAAAGAGGTGCAGTACAGTAAAGGCTAAGACAACTAATAGAAATGGAAGAGGACAATATTCTGGTAGGATTTCACCAGGAAGTACAGAAAGAAAGGGACAGACCTAGTTCTTCTCTATGACAACAAAGTTTGCAACACCCAGGTAAGTTTAGAATGCATTGGCTAGGGCCATATGAAGTAAATATTGTCACAGATAGAACATAACTAAAATGAATGATCAACGATAGTCGACTGAAACTATACGGGGACAGTCGACCTACTAACCCATAAAATTACAGTTGGGTAAGAAATTCATGTATATAGTGTACTATGGTAGATATTAGGAAAGAAAACTCATAAAAAGGAAGAAAAAAGTAGAAAATAAATAAAAAGGAAGACAAAAGTAGAAAAAGAAGAATAAGGAAGACAAAAGTAAAAAAGGAAGGAAAATACAAAATACTAGGAAATTTCGTGCGCAAAAGACATTGGAATCAGTGCAACAAATAGAAAAAGTGATCATGTGCAGTATATGTCTGATAGGAAGGAAACATAGTGCACCAAGGGAAAATTCATAGTTGAAATGTATGGCGCACCAAAAAGTTGCAGTGCACTAGAAAATGGGCCAATGGTCAAAAAAGAAAAAATCGGTCATCGGGGTAAAAAGGCGCGAATTGAGCATTCATGAAACTTAGTGAAGCATACTTGACAAGATTTAATGAATTTATGACCATCGAAGAAGCATCTCCAATAAGATTCAAGGAAATTATGACACCTCATATATAACTAAATCATGGGCCAAATGAGATGTATTGTGAATTTACAAACCCATGAAGCTAAGGAGCATGAAGATAGGAAGTGAATAGGTGAGTCATAGATCGTAGTAGTCAAAGTTCAACTGGAGAAGGAAGACATACCCATGATGGAACCTCTAAAGGTCGGTGTACCTGTCCAAAAATAACGAAAAACACATAGTAGCCATAGGTCACCGTAGGAAACCATAAAGGCAAAATAGGAGTTTACACAAATAGAGGGAATCATCGATGCCGATGTGATTCCTTTGCCACAGATCGAACCAGTGAGTGCCACACTAGTAGAGGAATAATGGCAGGCCCCAAAAATGGTCGGGATGGATATCGATTCACATGACATTACACAGGGACATGACTCATTAGCAACAAGAAACCCACAAAAACCTTCCAGGGTTGAAGCATCCCACAAAACAAATGGTGTTGACAGTGAAAGGATAGAATACGATGGGCCAAGGCCACAAAATATGGTGGGGTCTGTGCAGTAGGAGGAAGAGCAGCTTGAAGATATCACAGGGAAAATAGATTCAGGCTAGGAAGAAAGAAAACCAGAGGTTGGGACATCTAGCACGCCAGAACATAGAAAGGGGAAACAACCCATCGTGCAGTCCCTGTGCAAGCAACCCGATGCCTCAATCATTTTCCCGTACATTCCAGATGGGGTGCAGGCCACTCCAAGTCTATTGGGCTATGTCGAAAGGTTATAGTACACAGATCAAGACATGTTTGACACCAGTGAATTCCCATAATTTTCACAACAAGTGTATATGGAGAGGCTAAGAATAGGGTCGTTAGGATATCCAGTGATGTAACCAAATCAGTGGGTGGCAGGCTTAGTAAACATAGGGATTCTTAATCTATTGGAGATTCCCCACTTCAGCAGAGGGAAAGATGTGAACAAATGTGTCAAGCCGTTACTGGTGGTCCTCCATGGAGGATTTTTGTGGTTGGACGAACCAGTCTCAATCGATGTGGAGTTAATTTCATTCATCATAAGAGTGCCATCAAATGGTGAGAAGATCACATAGTACATGCATGATAAAACTAAGGAAAAGGCCCTCACAGAAGAAATGAAGAAAACTTATCGGACATAAAAGAGGCTTGTGTGGAATTATCATAAAGAGGATTAGTGACGTAGCCACCTAGATGGAAATGTAACTAATGGTATGCAAACTCCTTCGAAAATGTCACAAGGAGGAGGTCCCTATAGGAGTTATCGTAGTAGCAGCATAGTGCACAAACAACACCATTCTCAGTTGGGCCCCATACTTATTAAATATGTTTCTAGATGACTACAAGGATGCATAGGAATTGGGAACTAATTTCCACTACTCCTGGCTCATTATACTGATAGCGCTAATTGGATGGAAAGAGACTGCCTACTCATGTTTCTGCGACAGAGTAGGACGATGTCAAGAAACACAGTACATGTTGCTGGGAAGAAATTATGATTCCAAGCGGAGAAGTGGTAATGCCAACACCTTTTCTCAGTATATCAGCGACATATAAGAAAATATAGCCAACACATGGAGAATAACTCATGAAGTGGTCGTGCAGTACGAGGGGATAACCAACTTTAAGGTTACATGACACAACATGTGGATCCAGGAGCACATGGATCCAAATAAAGAATGGATACAACTTCAATTTTACATCAACACAGAGGAAGTTGAATGGGTAATGAAAGGTTGGTAGGATTATTGGAAGATCCTATTCATCACCAAGGACATGCCCAAAGGGAAAGAAGTGGAAGCAGGGTCATCCAAGACATCTGCAGGGGGAAGCATCGTGACCAAGAAACCAACACAGCAAGTGAAGCCCAGTTCAAAGACAGCGCAACAAAATAAGGGAAGCGCCCCAAAGAAGGATGGGAATATAGGAAAGAAGAACAATGCCCAACAGACAAAGAACAAGGAAGGGGGGACACAATGACACAGGAAACCCCATCGACAACTACTCTACAAGTGATAGGGCCATCGAAATGGCTGATTATACACACAGGTGGGTTGCGGAAGAAGGCCAAGGCCCACAAACAAATATTGGAATACACAATCACCAAGGATGATGTTGATCTAGTCACAAAGAGGGTGAAAGACTATGCAGTTGAGGAGTATGAGGAGGCCGAGAATCAAAGAAGAAGGATAAGGAATGAGTTGGACGACATTAAGCAGGTCCTGTAATGGATAAAAGCATTGCAACCACAAGAGATGGGAGCAAAATCAATCCCCCAAGCAATAGAAGCAGGGGACAAAATTGCACAGAATGAGGAGGACACAATCCAACTCATAGAGTAAGCAAGTCTGAGCTTCCAGATAACAACATATATGATATTATTTTCGGGATTAACTGTGTAGTGTAAGTCATTAATATATGACCCATGTTCATGAGTATTAGTCGCAACTGACCAATAATTCTCATGAATTGAATAGTCCACTTAGCACTCACTGCATCGGGTGATGCTCACAGGGGTGAAGAAATGGGATTGAAGCGAACGAAATGAATCGCATAGCATCAATCATCACTTCTGGGGCTTGCACCCGGTAACTAGGACTTCCTAGGTGGTCACCCATCCCAAGATGCCTCTAGCTCAAGCACGCTTAACTGTGGAGTTTTCCCCACAATCAAGCCCACTTAGCTTGCTACCCCATTTGCAAAACCTTAGCAAGTATTGTGCCTTATGA
>JZKD02S2395152.1:289668-305046 GCA_000966675.3 Picea glauca
AAGGAGGTTTCCCCCTCGAAGAGGCTTATTATCTGAAATTATCTCTTTTTCAAGGCGTTGAGTACTTTTCCTGAGGTTTTTCTATGCTATATTGATGTTTGGTTCTTAACAGTACTTCATAAGGCACAATACTTGCTAAGGTTTTGCAAATGGGGTAGCAAGATAAGTGGGCTTGATTGTGGGGAAAGCTCCACAGTTAAGCGTGCTTGAGCCAGAGGCGTCTTGGGATGGGTGACCACCTGGGAAGTCCTGGTTACCTGGTGCAAGCCCCAAAAGTGATGGTTGATGCTATGCGATTCATTTCATTCACTTCAATCCCATTTCTTCACCCCTATGAGCATCACCCGATGCAATGAGTGCTAAGTGGACTATTCAAATCATGAGAATTATTGGTCAGTTGCGACTAATACTCATGAATATGGGTCATAGATTAATGACTTACACTACGCAGTTAATCCTGAAAATAATATCTAATATCTTGCACTGCAGAAGCCCCCTATATACTTAAACAACATATATGCTACAGGTCGACAAGGCCATAGCACAGACTTCAATTAAATACCTGGCACAGGTACAATTGGTATTGGCTAAAATACCAACAAAGGCATTGTACAAGCTACAAGTCAGTGTCACATAGGAAGTACAATCATGAGCCAGAGTAGATACAACAAAATTGCAAGTAACCATAGATGGAAAGGATGCACTGGAAATTGTGATAGAATAGGTTTAGTTCAAGACACGGGAGGAGAACTAGCATGCAGATAAATTGGAGTGGAAATTGAAAGAAGTCTTCACAAAAATTCTAGATAGCACGTAGGCAGCCGTGAGCAGTGCTAAAGAACAGATTCAAATCATCGCACAGACACTCAAATATTATAAGAATCATATTGAGGAACTCAAAGAAAATTTAACACTAACCCCTTCTCTCGAAGTTACAGCTGAAAGGGAACAACAAGAAGCCCTACAAGTACAAATGATGGAGAGAGAAGCCAAAAAGGTCACAAAACATTTTGACAGGACTGCGCAACTATGGATTATGTTGGAGGAAGATGACAGAGTAAAAAAACTAGACCAATAAGAGGAGGAAATCATCACTACAATCCAAGAGCTGAAGCAGTGACAAAAGTCCATGAGTATTACAAAGATATTGAAGGGCGCACAGGAGATGAAGACATTGCCGATGGAATTGAAGATCATGCAGAATAACAAGCAAGCAAGAAAAGTCAAGTTAGAACCCCTCTAGGAGAAAGAAACACAAATAATTGTGTAACTGGAGGAGGACAAGACAAGGATGGATCAAGATCATTCCTAGAGTGCAGAGTATCTAAAGGAACACATCACAGCGTAGAGGGTAGAGGAGCTCACAAAGAAAGTTGCACAAGCGATATCAAAAAGGGAAGAATTAGAAGGAAAGTTTCACAACATGGAAGAGGTTGTATAGGGGGAACGCACTACCTAAGTGGCTCGAGATGAGCCACATGTTAGTGTTGGGGACCTGTTGGGTGTAGGCCTATTTTGAGAAGGAATTCTATTTTGGGCGTAGGCTTATTTTTGGAGAAGGACCATTTTGAGAAGGAAGTATATTTTGGGCGCAGGCCTATTTTTGCAAAAGGATCTGTTTTGGGGAAAGACCTATTTTTGGAAAGGAAGACGTAATTTTGGAGCATGTACAAGAGGTGGCAAGAAAGAAGCATGCAGAAAAAGAAGGAAAAGAAACATGCAAAAGGAAAAGCAACGTGGTGCTTAGGCAGGCAAGCCTAACCATGATAGGCTTAGGGATTTGACAAATATTGTAACAGTTATAAGCCAAAGAGTAGTATAAATAAGGACCTAGGAGGTCTAGGAGAGGATTGTTATTGGAGGAATGATTTTGAGAGAGATGTTATTAGGGGATGTTAGTTAAGAAAAGTAAGAGTTAATTATTATGATTTTGTAAGTTGTTGAGGAGAATAAGTCTTGTAGAAGAGTCAAGTAAGGTAGTCTTTGAGGGTTAGGTAACAGGTTGAGGAGCCTGGTGTGATCTAGTACACCTTAAGGAGGGTTCTTACCCTCATATTGATTGTATTATAGAATATTTAATGCGTGTAGTGCAATATTTTGCAGTAGGATAAATAAAAGAGCATAGAGTTAGATCTTTGTGGACGTAGCCTCAGGAGGGGATGAACCATGGTAAACTTGTGTGCTATGTGTTATTGTTAATGAATTTTTAATTTATTTTTATCATTATCTTAATAATGAATGGTTAAAATAGAAATATCAGCTTGCATGCATAGGTTTAAGGATGAATAAATCAGAGAAGTACTTGAATAATTAACAAGGATAATGCATAAGGAAGAAAGAACACAATCCCATATCCACACTCTTTCTTAGAATGCAAACAATTGAGTATTGCAGTCACCCATAAAATCAATCTCGGGTGAGACTGCATTGTGCACCCTATGTGCAACATTTCCTTCTAGGTTACCAGGAGGGCCGATAGTTTTTTAGGGGTTTTAGGGAAACTTGTTGAGATCCAAACCTGGGTCAGCCCAAGAAGAAGTGAAAGAGAAACAACCAAAAGTTCCCTTTAGCTTCATATCCTTGATTCGATCAACTATCACCTATTAAATGTATTCAGGATTGAATTATGTAGGGGATAAGTTCTTAGCCATGTTTGAAGTATCTAGGAGAGGTAGAAAATATGGTCGAAGTCGTTCCACAATAAATGCGAGGTGCAAGCCAAGAAAAGGGGGAATACTTAATTAAAAATAATTCTCACCCACAACCTTGGTGATGGTGTAAGGACCATATCATAGTGGGAGGAGATTAAGATGGGGTCTTGTGAGGTTATCTTTCTGCAAATGCAACAATACCTGATATCCCACCTAAAACTTGTGTGGTACCCAATATTGATCATGGTGTTGCTTGTACTTGTATTTGGATTTCTGCAAAATACCATGAAATTTTTGTTGAATGTGTTGGATTAGTTCAACAAATTTGGTTGGTCAATCAGACTAGGTTTGAGCATGGGAGGACTCTTCCTGTGCAGTTGCAATGGGCATAACTACATCAATGGGGAGAAATGGATGGAACCCAAAGCACACCTAAAATGGGTTATGGCCAATAGAGCTATGGAGGGATCTATTGTAGCTATGTTGAACCTAAGGAAGGCTTGCATCCCATGTTTTTGGATGTTTGGAAATGTACATCCTCATGATATGAACAATCATCATATTTACTACCTCTATTTTTCCACCAATCTATGGGTGGAAGGAAATCGATTTGGTGATCTTGATGTCCATCATCAACCATAGGCTAGACTAGAAAGTACTTAGGAAACTAATTTCTTGATCTGAAATAATGGTGGGAGTCCAAAATGAACCCAAACACATTCAAAGAATATCTTAGTGGTGGCCTCGGTTGTGATACTCTTCTTGCAGGGTGCCAAAATTTCCATCTTAGAGAATCAATCAATGACCAAAAAGACACGGTCATTACCATTCTTGGTTGAAGGTAGATCGGACATGTAATCCATGGAGATGGACTCCCAAGGCCTATCAAGAGTAGGAAGAAGGGTGCACAACCCCTGTTTCTTGATGGCAGGTTTGGAAATGGCATAGGCATAGGCATTGCAAGATCTGATATACATGCAGACATCTTGTTCAAGCTTCATCCAATAAAAATGATTTTGCAGTACTACCATTTATTTTTCCATGCCAAAGTGTCATGTCTTCCTACTGTAATGAGATTCCCAAATCATATTTGTACACTCACTTAAAGGAACACATAAATGACTCAGATGGAATGGAAGTACATCCTGGAGATGAAATTTTGGAACTGGTTTTCCTGCGTTTGATGTCTGATATGTAGCAACAAATTCAGAGTCATTCTTGTATAATTATGGCCACTCGAAGGTATCATTCCCACAAAAGTTAATAATTGTTGTTAGCGCCACAATCAGGGTTCAACTGAAGCAATATATGGCATGGTTGGTGTTTCCCTTCTTATACTTGATGTTCAAGTGGAATTGTTCCAGGTAGATGGACCACTAATGATGGTGGTCATTCTATAACTTTTCTTGTGTCTGCATGAATTGCAAAGGAATGTGATCAATGTGGATGATCATTTCCTTTCCAAGAATTTAATGCTTCCACTATCAACATGTTTTCACAATGGAGTACATATGTTTTTCGTAGGTGGGGTATCTTTGAACAACACCAAATATTTTTTCACTTTGATAGGCCAACAAATGCACGTGTTGAGTGAGGACTGCATCAATAGCATAATCTGAAGAATATTTCTCAATCTCAAATTGTTGTTGCAGGTCTGGAAGAATAAGGATTGGTGTTGAGGAGAGCCAGAATTTCAAATCCTCTAATGCTTTTTGTAGTGACACACCCCAAACAAAATTTTACTTGGTGCCACCCTCGATCACCTGGATTAAGGCCCAAGTGATATGAGAGAACCCCAACATAAACCTGCAGTAAAAGTTGGAGAGGCACAAGAAGCTATAGAGCTTGATCAGTATCTTTGGGGCCGATCAATCATGGATGACTTGGATATTAGTTGGATCCACATGCACACCTTGTTTATCCATGATGTATACAAAACATTTTATTCTTTGCATACCAAAAGAACACTTCTCCAAATTGGCATATAATTTGTGTTGTTGCGGGGTTCCCAAGACTTGTTGAATGTGCTTCAAATGTTCCTCCTAGGTTTTGATAAAGATGAGTATTTCATCTATATATACAACCACAAAGGATTTTGTCAATGGCCAAAATATATCACCCATCATACCCATGAATGTGGTCGGTGCATTATTCAAGCTGAAAGGCATGACCAACCACTCGAAGAGATCTTCTTTAGACTTGAAGGTTGTTTTCCATACATTAGTTTTGAACTGAACCCGGGGGTGATTAGTTTCCAATATTTGTTTGATCCTGTCACTCCTTCAAAGGGTCAGCTATAGATCATTTTACTTGAGTGATTTGCAATTAAAGGTATAGTTGAAGTCTTTATAGGCTTGAATCCAAAGTGAATAAAAACCTCTTTAGTTTCTTTATGTATTATATGTCATGCTTGCATTTAATATTATATGTGCGGAAATTCATGGAAAAGAAACATAAGAACATAATACACATAATATATATGACACTTCCATTGATAACGGAGTTCATCCAATGTGGGATAGGTCTCCAGGTCATGCTCCAAAGCTTGATTGTTTTATTCTCTTCGTTGTAATGATTTATTTTCTTTACAATTTGTAAGGCCAAAGTCCCTTTTTGGTGATGGCAACAAGAGATCGGAATGTGATCAGGAAAGTTTACAAGATTCACAAGTTATCATGCTCATGAGGCATCCATGATGTTGACATGGAAATCATTCCCACATACTTAATACAAGAAAAGAGGAAGAATAAAATATGACCCCCATCATCATGGAGCCATAGAGTGCCTTAGATCCACTGCTCAGATCCAAGCATATATGCATCCCATACAAAGATCTTGAAACTATGAGATTTAGAAATGCTTTGTTGGCCACTTATTATGCAAGTGTCACAAATTCTTTGTCACATATAGCTGATTGGTTTTATGTGTAAGAAGAGAAGAAAAGAAGGAATATAAGGAATAAGTTGATCTTGTTGTCTTCCTACAACATCTTCATGCTCCTTCAGACCTGTATCAAGCATCCTATGCTGCAACATTTAATGACAAAACAACATAATGAAAAGAATGCTTACATTGTCTCTTCATAATTTATCCTGTTGATCAGAGTCTATGCTACCAAAACATACCTCGCCATTGGATTTGTGTCTCCGAATTACCCAAAATTGACTATCAAATCATCTTAATTAGACACATGCACCTTCAGGCCTCCTCTAGACCTCTGCCTCGATCTAAGTGCAACTATTATGAAATTAATGCACTAAAACCTGCATAGAAATCCGTTCCTATATGGATTTGTACGGGTTGGGCATGCATCTCCCTCCTCTCTGGAACTCTGCAGCAGCTGGTTTATATGCTAATCGGCCAACTGACTAACCAAGTTTGGTTGGTTGGTGAAGTTGGTTGGCATTCTAAGTTTGGGGCACTTGTTAGGCAGGAGGTCTGGGGTTCAAATCCTGGCCTCTCCCTTTTGGACACACCATTATAACCTTTTTAACAACCATATCGAACCTTTGTCGAATTTGTTGGAGGGCTTGCCAAGTTTGGTAGAGGGGTTGGCTACCGATCGGATATGGTGGAAGCATGCAAGATTTGGCGGGTAGGCGACCAACCCTTTTTAAATTTGAATTTTTGGCTTCTGTCTCTCCTTGGGAATTTCCCCACTGCCAGGTGGCAACCCATTACTAGGCCACCTAGTGGCCAACCATTGGTTGAACCTGGTATAATCATCACCTACGTGTCTCTGCCACATGTGGCTCAGTTATTGGCCCATGTGTTAGCCTACGATAGGACCATGTGGTTGGTCCTGGGTGGTTTCATGTGGCATCACTTGGGGGTGTCATGTGTCACATTTCCACTGGCCCATTTGGCAACCCTAAGTTCCCAATCAACATGCCACATGGAACACTGTCATTGGGCCACGTCAGCATGCTGACATCACTACCACTATGTCTGCCACATCACCTGCCATGTGGTTGTATGAATGTCATGTCCTATATGGATGCCATGTGTCTTCCATATCCTATACAGTATACCATGTGTTTGTACATATTTCCACGTGGCACTTTCTCATTGGTCCACATCTTGACCTGAAAATGCCAAAAATGGGTGACACGTGGTAGCCTTTGGTGCTACCATGTCACCATGTTGATGTCATGATGACATCAGCATTACATGATTCGCCTCCTATGTGTGCCATGTAAACTGTATGAATGCTGACATCATTTGTATTGATCCTGACTTCAGCAGTACGGATGTTCACTCATCCCCTGCTGACTGGGCTAGGTTGACCAAAACTTTTATTGTGAATATCTTTTGATCCGTAACTTTGTTTGATGAATCATTTACATCGTTGGAAATCTGACGACATGTTCTTTGCAATGATGTTGATTTCACTAAGTTTTGAAGACTTTGAATTTTTTCCCTTTATCATTTGTCGAGGCCATTATGAGCCTCCTCGGACACTTCTGAAACTTTTGTGATGTTCCCTAGATCCTTCTAGATCACACCTCCCAACTAAAAGGAATTTTGGTCCCCAAAATTATTTACATTATAAGTTTCATTTCCATTGGACTTACAATAAGAAAACCCATACCCAAACTACCTCACAAGGCTTAAAAATATCAACATGTGAAAAAAAAAAAGTGACATCAAACAATTATCACTTTTACACAATACCCTTCTATGGGGTCTGAAACGCAACATGTTATTTAAAAATATGGCCACTCTATAATAAATCAAGGATTTTCCACATTCGTTCAGTCACTATGCCAAATAGGTCTTTTGTATCGAGTTTTCCTTTCTCTGGTAGTTGGTTTCCTCCTAGTGGCGGATTTCCCTGCAGCACTTCTTGACTGGCTATCTCCCTCGGAGGTGTCTTCCTGGTCTTCTTGTTCCTCTTTGGATGTATATTTGGATGTAAGGCCCAAAAATTGGCCTCATTATGTCCATATATGCTACAATGGTTGCAATAGCCTTTATCCTATAGTGGTGTATTTCCCCTAATCCTTTCTGTGTGTGGAGAGAGATTTTTTATCCTCATCTTTTTCCTGGTTTCTATAACCTTCCTACACATGGATTTTCTCTTCCAACACTAGGACATTGTGTGGTTATTCAATCCACAAAAATTGCATGGTCTTTGATGCCACAAGCTCCATTTTATATTATTAACATGCTTATAATCAAATGGAATTTTAAAGTTTCAATATTTCTTATACCTCGGTGGGTTTCCTTTGGAGTCAGAATGGACAAAAGAGGTGGATTTACCTCTTTCATTGCGATGTTCATCTCTCCCTGGAGATGTCTCGAATCCTTGTTCATGAGAAGTTGTGCTCTCATCCTACAATGAGTCAATTTCATATCTTGATGAACTGTTGACTTTTGGAGTCTCAGTGATTGTCCTCGGGTCTCCTTCCTGAATGGTTTTGGATCTTTCTCCAACATCCTTTGGAACATAACCTATCCCATCATATCGAGTCCAAGCCACTCCCTCGATGGGATCCACAATACCTTGGCCATTGGCTCCAAGGCCTCCTCCTTTGTATCCCATTTTTCCCAACTACTTTAAGCCAATGCAAGAAGCATGTTGTTCAAGGAATTTAAAAGAGTCATTAGCATTAATCAAGAAAGGAACCACACATGGTTTATTTACCTCCATCCCAAACTGGGAATATTGGTCTTCTTCTCGAGATGTTTCCAGTTGTTCCTGGTGAGAAGGATAAGTGGATGATGCTTTTAAGAACCCTCCTTGGTTTATGGATTCCTGGATGTCATCTTCACTTGCCTGAAAAAGTGTGCATGCATTTTCACCCTCATGCTCGAACCCATAACTAGTGAAGTTTCCATGGTCACAAAATGGCCTTATCAAAGTCTTATTCATAGAGCCTTCTCTTGTCTGCATCTCCATGGCTTGCAACTACTATTGCAACTTTTGGTTCTCTTCCTCTGTGACATGCGACAATGTTTTCAATCCATCATTCTCTGCTTCAAGGATTTGGTTGAGCTCTTGAAGCTCCTTGAACCACAATTGTTTTTCTGATCTTTCCATTCTCATCTTCAACACCTGCAATCAGTATCAAGCCTGCTCTAATACCAACATGGTCTGAACCTGGGGGTGATTAGTTTCCAATACTTTTTTGATCCTGTCACTCCTTCAAAGGGTCAGATATAGATTGTTTTACTTGAGAGATTTTCAATTAAAGGTATATATGAAGTCTTTATAGGATTGAATCCAAAGTGAATAAAAACCTATTTAGTTTCCTTATGTCACTACTACATCTGACCAAATTTTCCATGGTTTTTCATTGCTATTGCCACACATATCCGTCACACATTCCATGAAAGAAAAGATTATTTTTCGTGGAACTTTTTTCGTCGCTATATCCACAAACCAGTTATTTGTGGAAACAACGACGAAATTATCCCTCCATGTGTCATCACCCTCAAGATAGTTTTACCTTATAAAGCATGGAAATAGCGATGAAACTTTGTCGCAATAGGGATGAAAAACTATGCCAAAGTAAAAACCTTACCAACAGATTACGACGCAAATGCCATATGTGCAACACAAAACTGTGGAAAGTTGCGACAAAAAAGCATGGCAATAGCAACGAAAACGTTTGGCAGAGAAAAAATTATGACGCGGATGCTATATGTGTGACACAAAAACGTGGCAAAGTGCATGTATCATGTATCATTCTAAAGAACATGTATCATGTTGTAATTTCCCCATATTACCTAATTTGAAATTCTAAAGAACATGTATCATATACTATATTATACAAAATAAAAACATATAAATATCATATAAAATATATAAACACATACCTCTTCTTTTCAACAATTAAATATTAGTCATCTTCTTCTTCATCCAGCTCAACATTTTTATCAGGATCTGGTTCAGAATCGATATTGGTGAAAGGCTCATTCCTATCAACATCATCATCAACGTCATTTTCGCTAATATAGGTATCGATATCGTCAATGAGATCGTCGTCTCCTACATTTGGATGATAAACTTCTTCAACGTCTTCGTCTGACACATCGACTACATGAGCCACCTGCTCCTGATCTGCATAATCATTATCTTCTTCCTCGTTATTATCTTCATCCTCGACTGCATGATTATACTTTACTGGTCTTCCTCTTGGATCATATCTAAAAACGTTTGGCCAACCTACTTTACCAGGTACCTCTGAGTAAAATACTTTCTCACATTGACTTGGAATAACATAAGGCTTTGTACCTAGTTCAAATTCCCTTGTATTAACCATGGTAAATCCATTATCATGCTCAATAACAGTTCTTTCAGGATCACGTTCATGGATATGTATCCTGTACCATTTAACCTCAAATAAAACTATTTTAAAGGAATTAAAATCACACTCAATTATATCCTCCAAATGGCCATAGTACCTATTCTTAGTTTCTTCCAGATTTCTATCACTTCTAGAGGAAATGTTGGTGACCTTAAACACTGCAGTTATCCCACAATCCAAAGTTTTCATCATATCATCCAACATTTTGATACGAAATTTACGACCATTACACCACATAGCCTTGTGATGTTTCAACTGCAACATGTACAACATTGAACAAGTAAAAAATACATTGCCAATTAATAAACCTCATATAGGACTTAGTAAATATATATTTCAAAAATTAAACAAACCAAATACATTGAAAAATTAGGAAAAAACTAGGAAAATGTGGGTAAATTTTTTTACTTGCCTGATTATCTTTTAAACCAAAGGCTAAATCAACTTCCCTTGATGTAAGATCAGGAAATTGATCTCGATGGTGATGCGTTGTTTTAATCATCTTACTCACTCCTTCCCATGATAACCTACCAAAGTATTCTCTAGTATATTCTATCCAATGCTCCATCCAATCAAGGTTGTTTGCAATGTATAAATGTAAAGTAGCCCACTCTCAAGCAACTATATGATAGCATAACAATTTAATATAATTAATTAGCTATTGTTAATAAAGGAATCGTTTAATAAATTTGTAATATATTAAATCTATGTCAACATATAATAATTACCTTTCACAATCCTCATTTTACCTTTCCCCAATAGGACCTCCCCTTCAAATTTGTTGATGGAGTCGAGATGCCAAATGCGAGGCACATTCATATTTTCTTCTAATTTAGGTAGATATTGACTAATATACACCATGCATTGATATACCATATATCCCTCAACCATATAACCCTCCAGACGTGCTCTTTGTCTAACAAAATCCTCCAGTGACTTCAACTGCCTCTCCACCATCCACATTGACCTTGTGTGTATTGGTCCACATAATTCAATATCCTAAACTTGGTGTATGAGGTAGTGTTATTGTGCATTGAAAAATGTTGGAGGTAGATAAATGTTGCATTTGACACATTAGTCAGGGAATTTCTCTCTTCCAATACCTTATATCTTCTCTATGGATTTATTTTGATGATAGCCACCTATAAATGTCGATGCAATAAAATAATATCAAGGCATACATAAATTTTTAGATAAAACATAATATGTCAAGAAGTTCTACTACAAATCACATAAGAAGTACATTTTCCTTATAAAATAATACTTACCTCATGTATTTTTCAAGTACATACATAATTTGTTTTATGTTGTTGTCAAAGTCATCTGGGAGAGATAAAGGTAGAACATATTGTAACAAAAAACAAATAATTATTATTTGTTTCCAAAAAATGCATACTAATAAGGAAATATATTATAACCTACTAATTACCTTAATGAATGTATGCCAGTCATGTGTTTTAACCCACCAAAATCACCTTTTTTCATTAAGATATTTTGTATGTTCGACGAAAACCCTGTTGGAAACCTAATTTTTCGAATGACCTCTTTTACAATATTTCTCTGTTGCTCCGTCAATAACCAAGGAAGACTAGTATTTTGTTCACAACCATCACCATTAGAATTAATAATAACACTTTGCAATGTGTGATTAGCTTCTTGGATGTTACAAAAAATCTTTCCAATTCTCTCTTTGTCAGTCCTTCCATCTAATATTCGCCATAACAATTTTGTTATGTTCTTCCCAATATGCATTGTATCAAATAGATGAACTATTTGTAGGTGCTCGTAGTATGGAAATCTACTTAATTGCATCGGGTAACTTTTTGTTCCTCATGGAAGCCCATTCATGCCTTAACGACATTCATGAAACATCAACATATTGAAATTAACACTAATTAATGGGACAAAATGAAATTAATACTAATGAAATTAACCAAAGATTTATATAATATGTCATACATAAATAATTTGCGTACCTTGACGATTTCTAATATATTCCAACTTCCATAGGCGAGGTGTCATTCTTTGTGTTGTTTTTCCATTTTCTTCTTTACCATTGAATTTTGCTTTGTTTGTAGTTCGATAACTATAGTTCTTAAGCAGAAAGTGCCTATAGTCTTCAAACACTTCCTTTCCTAAACTCCTTGAACGGTGAGATTTTATCCGCGGACCACAAACTGGGCATGCAAATTTACCCTTTGTTTGAAGACCTACAAGACATATGAATTAATGTAGCGTCAAATTAGAGTTACAATTTAAAATAATGAATGATATTTTCAATAAATATATATAATATTAAATCACAAAATAAAGTAACAATATACTACAAAAATTTGTTAACCTGAGAACATCATGAATTGTCCATGATAGTATTCCATGGAATTGAAATCGTTTTTTCCCTATTGGTCTAGAGATGTCATACATAGTTACGCCAGCCCATAACTTCAACAACTCATCGATAAGAGGCTCAATATATACGTTCATATCTTTAACCTGGTACCTACCTAATTGATTCAACATACTGCATGACTAATTATGCTTATCTAGATGTCGTTATATATAAAAGAAATAATTACCATGCACGAAACAAAGAAATGAAATATTTTTTCATATTTTAAAGAAAATAAAAGATAATTAAATACCTGGAAAAATCATTTCCAACATTGTGTGCTCTCTCTTGATCGACATCTAAGGAGGAAGGTTATTGTTTATAACAAAAACAGGCCACACTGAGTATGTAGAACGAATCTCTCCAAATCGATTGACACCATCAGCTGCCAATAAAAGTCTAACATTACGAGGTTCTTCTTTAAAAATTGGCCACTTTTCTTCAATGTACTTCAATGCAGAACCATCTGTAGGCATTCAAAGAACATCATCTCAAATTTTGTTCTTTGTATGGAAATCCATAAACTGTGCTATACTTTGGCACCTGAACAACCGCTGGAAACGTGCAATGATCGAAATATAACGAAGAACTTTGCGAGGCACCTTCTTTGATTTTTTATCGGATCGATATATACTTATTTTACATTGTGGGCATTCATTTTCTAATTCGTATTGTCCATAATATATGATATGATCATTGGGACATGCATCAATAACCTGATAGTCCATGCCAATTTCTTTCATAATCACAGATATTTCTTGATATGTGCATGGAAAAATATTTGACATCAGTAATAGAACTTCACCTAACAATATACAAAATTCTAAACAATAAGTCAATGTAAACAATATTAATCATCAATATCGCATCCAATATACTAATTTACAAATTAGAAAGAAATAGCAATATAGGAAAAAATTGAACCTTTTAAGTATTTGTGAACATGCAGGCATAAATAATTAACGAATTAAATACCTTAGTATTTTTGTGAGGCATGTGTTGGATAAACCATTCAAAACCTTCAAGTTCACCAACAACAATATAGAATATAAAATATTTTTTGTTGAGTCTTCATAAAGAGGTTGATGTGACTTCTCGAGTAGAGGATCAACATCATGACTATCATCCTGGTTGTCCTCATCCATTGGAGAAAATGTGTCTTGGATCAATCTATGTATCTCATCTTCTTGATTTGAATCACTAACATTATCTCCATCCATATCATCATTAATAACTTGATCAACAGCTTCAATATTATGATCTCGAAGTTCATCACCCTGTAAAAGAGTATTTATGATAGTACTTGGAAAATAACTCTCTGGAGGTCGACATTTTGGGGGAATCGTCTATATATTTAAAAACAACGTAGAAAAGTTAATGTTTATAGAAAATATAAAAATCTCGATAAGAAATATTACTAAAACTCATGATATGTTGATTATTACAGAGAATACATTAAATATTGAATCCTCTTACCAAGGGACGATATTTATAACCCCCTTCAGCGTACCCCTTCTCCCTACAATGTATTTCAACTGTTGTTATTAAAATTATTTTTCTTTCCAAGCCTCTGCAATCATAGCAAGGGCAATAACATTTTCCATCGCCGAGAAAGCTTCCTGTAATTTTTGTTCATAGCGACAAATCCTTGTCCTGACAAGTAATTGTCTTACCTACACCATACCAAACAATAAGTTGTCAAATTTTTATATTTTATCTACTCCTTTCGATTATGATATGTTTATTTGCAGTGACCTAAAATCCTCACAATTATTTCTTCTAAGACATTTTGACATGCGTTTTTTTATTATCGATTAACTATTAAGATCAATATGCTTCAATTTGTACTTTAGAGTAGTGTGTACTGAATCACTATGGAAAATAATTACACACAATTTAACGAAAGTGGTCAAAATTTCTCAAACTTGAATCACTCAACACCATACACTAGCCTCTAAGTTGTTTTGTAGACAAAATGCCAATCTTTGAAATTCACCACAAAGAATTCCAACCACTTGTCATCCACAATTGGGTTGGGTTGGTTTAAATTATGATGTGTTGATTTGCATATACATACAATGGTCACAATTTTATGCTACTTACAGTGGTCACAGTTTTATTTTCTAAGATGCTTTGGCATGTTCTCATTTTTCATTGTCTGACTAGTAGATTTCATCATGTTATCGTAGATTTCATCATGAATTTTTTATATTTTAGATACTCCTTATTAATAGTGTATAAAAAAGTTACATCAACTACAAACTAAAGTTAATCACTACATCTAGAATTGTGTGTGATTACAAAAAATTGAGAGAAGCAACATCACATATAAGAAAAGGGTATGTGGATTTTATTGAGAAAGTTGAAACAAATATACTTTATTTATATTGGAAGAGTATGGTATATAATCATAAGTTCATTTGTTAAAGATTCTTAGTCATAAGCCAAGAAATTTAAAGGTGGCTAACCATAAGCTAAGATGGTTGAAGGCGGTTAGTTAAAAGTGATTTTTATGTGCCTAATCATGACATAGATAACATCTTTATAATAAGGTCATATGTGTACAAATGCTTCCTTTATATAATAACAACATATATACCTAAGATAAGTTTAGGGTTAGTGTTTATGTATATTATTGTTATAAACATGAGTTTCCTCCCTATATTATATATACCATAACTTATCATTTATCAATATAAAAATCAACTTCAAGATTTTATTCATGGAGATTTCTTCCTTCATTTAATTGAATTAGTAAGTGTTAGACAACCATTAGGTGTGCAAGTATCCCAACCATTATGATCACTATTATATTATTTTCAATTTATGCAAGTGTGATCCCATTTGGGTACTAGGGATGTAACAAGTGGTATCAAAGCTTCAATCAAGATTTGTTGGTGTTTTTTTGTCAGTTCTTAAAAATAAAAGAGAGAAGAAAATGACAATCAATTACTATCATTTCACCGATCAGGGTTGAGTTTCAAGAGCACTTCCATATCTTTATCAATGAAAATAGAGAGACATT
>JZKD02S2395152.1:305096-315833 GCA_000966675.3 Picea glauca
CAAAGACATGAAATATGGTGCTACACATATAATATATTATCAAGGAAAAAACAAGCTACATGAAATTTGGACATTTGAACAAAAATTTACAAGTTAAATGAGTACATCAATAAAAAAACATACTAACCTTGCAAGTTCAAAATTCGAGCTATGTAGATAGAGAATTGGATTTTTTCAATCGATGGGTGACGGAAAAAATAAACAACTCAAACAAAAGCCACGAACAGTGTCGCAACTATAGCAATTGTGTCGCAAAGTCTCTTAAAGTTGGGTATATATAGATCAACTAGTCAACTAGCCGTTAACACTGACCAATGAGATAGGAAATTTTTTTGTGGCAATAGAGACGAACTTTCATGGAAATAGCGAAGAATTTTCGTGGCAATAGCGACAGAAATCCCGACCAAGTTAAAAAACCTAGTCATGGCTATATCGACAAAATTTTGTGGAAATATCGACGAAAATCCCGCCCTATTTAAAAAAAACATGAAAATAATGGAAACGTGGAAAAATTTCATGGAATAAACCGCCCATATGTAGTAGTGTGTATTATATTTCATGCTTGCATTTAATATTCTATGTGCGGAAATTCATGGAAAAGAAACATAAGAACATAATACACATAATAGATATGACACTTCCCTAGATAATGGAGTTCACTCAATGTGGGCTACGTATCCGGGTCATGCTCCAAAGCTTAACCATTTTATTCTCTTCGTTGTAATGATTTCTCTTCTTTACATGTTGTAAGGCCAAAGTCCATTTTCGGTGACAGGAAAAAGATATCGGAATGTGATCAGCAATGTTTACAAGCTTCACAAGTTCTCATGCTCATGAGGCATCCATGATGCTGACATGGACATCATTCCCAAATACTCAATATATAAAAAGAGGAAGAATAAAAGATGACCCCCATCATCATGGAGACATAGAGTGCCTTAGATCTACTGCTCAGATCCAAGCATATATGCATCCCATACAAAGATCCTGAAACTACGAGATTTAGAACTGCTTCGCTGGCCACTCACTATGAAAGTGCCACAAATTCTTTGTCACATATAGTTGATTGGTTTTATGTGTAATAAGAGAATAAAAGAAGGAATAGAAGGAATAAGTTGATCTTGGTGTCTTTCTACAGCTCTTCATGCTCCTTCAGACCTGTATCAAGCATACTATGCTGCAACATTTAATAACAAAACAACATAATGAAAAAGCATGCTTACATTGGCTCTTTAGAATTTAGCCTACTGATTAGAGTCTTTGTTGCCGAAAAAGACCTTTCCATTGGATTCTTGTCGCCAAATTACCCAAAATTGACTATCAAATCGTTTTCATTGGACATAGGCACCTTTAGGCCTCCTCTAAACCTCTTCCTTGATCTACGTGCAACTCTAATGCAATTCATGCACTGAAACCTGCATAGAAATCCATGCTTGTATAGATTCGTATAGGCTAGGTGTGCATCTCCCTCCTCTTTGGAACTCTACGGCAGTTGGTTTATATGCTAACCAGCCAACAGACTAACCAAGTCTGGTCGATTAGCAAAGTTGGCTAGAGGTCTAAGTTTGGGGCACTTGTTAGGAAGGAAGTCTAGGGTTCGAATCCTGGCCTCCCCCTTTTGGACACACCTTTATAACCTTTCTAACAACCATATCGGACCTTTCTCGGATTTGGTGGAGGGATTTCCAATTTTGGCGAAGGGGTTGGCTGTCGATTAGATATGGCAGAAGCCTACCATATTTGGCGGGCAGGTGGCCAACCCTTTTTAAATTTGAATTTTCGGCTTCTATTCCTCCTTGGTAATTTCCTCGTTGCCACGTGGCATCCCATGACTGGGCCACGTGGTGGCCAGCCATTGGTTGAACCTGGTACAATCATCGCCTATGTGTATATTCCACGTGTCACTTAGTTATTGGCCCATGTGTCGGCCTACGATAAGACCATGCAGTTTCTCTTAGGTGGTGCCATGTGGCATCACCTGGGGGTGCCACGTCTCACATTTCCACTAGCCCATTTTGTGGCCCTAAGTTCCAAATCAGCATACCACGTGGCACGTTGTCATTGGGCCATGCCAGCATGCTGGCATCATGTTGACATCACTATCACTATGGGTTCCATGTCACCTTCCATGTGGATGTACAGATGCCACATCTTGTATAGATGCCACATGTCTACCACATCCTACATGGTCTTCCACATGGTTGTACATACTGTCATGTGGCACTTTCTCATTGGTCCACATGTTGACCTGAAAATGGAAAAAATGGGCAACACATGGCAGCCTCTAGTGCTACCATGTCACCATGATGACATCAACATGACACATGTCACCTCCTGTATGTGCCACGTACACTGTACAGATGTTGATGTCATATGTACTAATTCTTACATCAGCATTACGGATGATGACTCATCCCCTGTTGACTGGGCTAGGTTGACCAAAACTTTGACTGTGAATATATTTTGATATGTAACTTCATTTGACGAACCGTTTACATCGTTGGAAAGATTACAATGCGCTCTTTGCGATGATTTTTATTTCAATAAGTTTTGAAGACTTTGAATTTTTCCCTTTCTCATTTGTTGAGGCCATTCTAAGCCTCCTAGGACACTTCTGAAACTTCTATGATGTTCCCTAGATCCTTCCGGATCAAGTTTTCTCAATCAGCACCTAGTGGTATCCCGACTTCAGATAAATCTTACTGAAAAAATTGATGCCCTTGGGATAATATAGAATATCATCAATCCAAGGGATTGGGTACTGGTTCTTGACTGTGATCTTGTTCAAGGCTCTACAATCAATACAAAATTTCCATGTCCCATCCTTCTTCTATGCTATAAAAATTAGGCTCCTACAAAGTGAGGAGATTGGTCTGATGTGGCCCTTCAGAATTAGCTCTTGGATCTATATTTTGATTTCTTCATTCTCCATAAACAAATTCCTATATACAGGGTTGTTAGGAATAGGAGAATTGGGTTTCAAATTAATTGACTGATTTACCTGATAGTGCAAAGTCACCCCAATAGGTGAGACAAAGATGTCTTTGTGCTCTTCTACTATCTTGTCCACCTATTGTTGTTGTGTAGAGAAACCTCATTCAGAGGTTTTGGTGGTTGCAACGACCTTCCTTTCACCTTTCGACAAGACCGTAAAGAGGACAAATCTCTCGATCTGAGAGACCACCTTTATGCACTACTTCACAGAGATCAATGAGATTGTAGTAGTTAGGATTGCCTCCAGTACGTGTAGAGCTGACCTCCCAAAGTAATTATAACACTACAAAGTGTAGATTCATAAATAGCATGAATCATCCACATATATGGTTTTCCTAAAATAACATCACAAACTTCAAGTGG
The DNA here is from genome assembly GCA_000966675.3 of Picea glauca. Lineage (NCBI taxonomy): Eukaryota > Viridiplantae > Streptophyta > Pinopsida > Pinales > Pinaceae > Picea > Picea glauca. The sequence continues at coordinate 308,454 of JZKD02S2395152.1, forward strand.
GGAAACATCACATAATGCCTTGTCTTTGAAGATTTTGATGTTGTAGTGCAAGTTGAATTGATGACTAATGCTTATGTTGTGTCCCAAACTGAGCTAACCGATGGTGTATGGATGAGGGTGTGGCATTGTTGTTAGGTTCAAACTCTTTATGACCTCTACTAAGATTAGGTTCTTCTGGCTACCACTATCCACAATGAAATGGATCGGGGTCCCCTTCACCCACATCTATGATTGGAAGAGGTTCTCCCCTTCTTTATATTCCTCTGGTTCCTCTTGCTATAATTTTGTGGTAGTGATGGTGACACTGGGTTCTGAGTCAATGATCCATTTTCCCTTATCCAGTTTTGAATTAGATTATGATTTGACATCTATATTTGAGGCTTTCATCTCAACCAACAATGATTGTTTGGAGCGACATTCATCGATGTTATGCCAAGGGATTTTGTGGAACTCTCATCACTTTCCAGTGTCCTTAATTGACTTCTTTTTACCCTTATTTTCTTGTGTCTTGCACTGGTTATCTCGGGGCCAACCATCCTTTATCTATCCTTTGATCTGGGAGTTAAGGCCACATTTATCATGCTTTTGCTACGATGGATTTTCATAACCAAAATCCTCCTTATTATTTTTCTTGAACTTTTGTTTGATATTGATAGCACATCAGTAAGAAGCTCCCATTGAGGAGAGATCCAGGAACTCCATATATGTTTGTATGTACTTATGTAGCCCATTGTGGTACTTCAAAACTAGATGTCACTTGGAGTCTTTAACACCCATCTTTGTGCACAAGGTATGGAATATTTTGGTGTACTCTAGCACTGTCTGGTCTCTCTCCTAACATAGAGTTGTCCATCTAGTGTACTGGTCATCATAGTTTCCAACATGGTAGTATTTTTCCTTGAGGGCATCAACAAAAGTCGCCCAAGTGGATCCTGGCCAAACAATTGCAGACTCATCTCCGACATGTTGCTCATAGTAAGTCTCCCACCAATATATGACATGGGGAAGGGATTTAAGGAGCTCGAAGGTGATTTTTTCACTGTTGGAAAACTTTTGGATATAGAAATAACCCTCAAGAAGACTTAACCATCTTTCCAAAGTGTCATTTTCTATCTAGCCTTCAAATGAAGGAATACCAAAGTTAACTTGTACCTTAAATGGCGACACACCTCTGAAGTGATTGTTGGTTGAAGGTGCCTTTGTTGTTGTTGGAAAACACTGAAGGATCTAGATGAAATTATCCATCATCTCGTTCCTCTATCATGCAAGGTCTTCCTCAAGAAACAATTTGATAGGATCTCCTACTCCATTGTCTCTCTTTTTATCTTCCATGGGAGGTTGGTTGGGTCAGTGGGAGTGTTCTTCCCCAAGCTCAACCAGTTTAATACCTAACTCTCGATAGCTTGACCTCGTCGAGGACATGCATGGAGAAACAACAAAGAGAAGATTTATGTAATGCCACTGACCTAGATTATATTGATAATGACAAGAGGGAATATATATAACAAGGAAACACATAGAGATATTGCAAGAAATGCAGTAATACAATTAAAAAAAGATTATATTAATGAATATTTGGAATACAAAAGACTGTAAAATGCAAAACACACAAGTTATCTAGAATGGTGGTAGGTTATCCCTTAAGAGAAAGATGTGTCGGCTACACTCATTCACAAGAAATTGATTACAAAGAGGTCAAAAAGACCTTTTTGACATAAAGCATCAATGAAGAAACCCTAAACATAAAAAATCCTAACCCTAGAAGATGAAACGTCAAAAGGTTTGTGGGCCCCAATGTGGTTAGTTCATATGTCAACTTCTTGGGGGTGTAACTTTTGCATACAATATCCATTTGGGATGCTTGGTAGCCAGTCGAAAATTTCTAGTCAAGAAGTACATATTTTGAATGGCCTAGCATTTGCCTTTGGCTATATGAAAGGTGTTATCGTGGAAAAAAATATGTTTTTTAGGGCCTCAAAATGGCCCAGGAAGTTTGGGACCTGGAAAACTATAGAAAAACTGCCAATATTTGGAACCATTCTAAATAAGTGGAACAAGTGGGTGGAAAAAAATAACCACCTATATCAACACTAGAACATACTCCAATACACACGGTTGGATACTTAGTGGATTTAGCCTTGCAATAAATTGATCAGCCTTTTGGCTTAATTCCAAATACCCTTGCAGTTACTCCTACAACTTATAAGATAATCAAGGATATTTGAAAATGGAAGAAGAGGAATCATAACTAGAATCAAAGGATTCAGACCCAAAACCTGATAACATGGAACCTAATAACGACAACAATAATCAAACTTGGCTACTCAGGGATTCCTTGGTATTACACTTACCCAAACATCCAGAAAAAATTACTTCCAAAGTGTGATCCAGAAACTTCTAAATCTCCCAAATATCATATTAAGAAGTTTATCCTTGTCATTAGGTTTATGAATGTCTAGCATGAAGATGTGGTCTACCAAATTTTCCCTTACACCTTTGAAAACTCAGCTTCCACTTGGTACTTCAATCTTCATGTTGGATCTATAACCAATTGGGCTAAGTTCCAAAAATATTTCTTAAAGAAATTTGGGGAAGAAAATACCATTGGGGCCCTAATGGTTGAATTATACATTGCTACCATGAGGCCCAATTAAAAATTCAAGGATTTTAATCAGTGCTTTACCACCATCCTAAACAAGTTTTAGGAAGGAATTGCTCCTACACCAAAGCTGCAAATTGAAGTATATGTTAATTCTTTACCAGCCTCAATTTCAATATTTGTCAAAAGAAAAGGTAAAAATACTTTAGCCTTAAATTTTGAAGAAACAAAGAAGATAGAATTTGAAATGAAGGGTTCTAAATAAGGACAAACAACTCATGGAAAAAAAAATATAATACCACCCAAAGGGTATCTTATCTTATCAAAGCAACCTATAGAGGGTAAAGAAAAGGATTTTGTGGATATGGAATCCATGAAAAGAATGATTAAGATGTTATCCAATGAAATGGTTGATATAAACAGAAGTGTCGGAGAAGGCACCTCAAATAAAAAATAATATAGGCCATTTGTGAGATTACATGGAGAAGACCTACTCCTCCCAGAGCTATTGAACCATCACCTGCCAATTTGAACTTTGACTTAGGAAGAGTGGCCATGGACAACTACTGTAAGTTTCATCAAGTTCCCCATTCTAAGAAAACTAGCCTGGAGTGGATAAATGCAATGAATTTGGTGAAAAATAGACTATTGGATTAATGTGAAGGATATGGTGAAAAATCAAGAGGAGAATTGGAAGAAGCGTCTTTTGAACATTGTATTGAAACAACCATGGTTTTGTCAAAGCTATTTCTTGGTATGAATTTGTTTGAAGATGATGATGGGATAGAAGAAGGATTGGTAGTCCAAACTCGGAGTATGGGGCCCATGTTTCAAAAACAACAATTGGTTATGTCCCAAAATCCAAACACAAAGAAAGCATGTCATGTAAACCCTATTATTAAGCATCTTCCTATAATCCCTAATGTGCAGAAATATTCAATTAAATTTTTTGAACCTTTGAACTACAATGTGGTTGAAAAAATGAAGAAAATAAAATAAAACATTTTGGTGTTCAATGTTTGTAAGGTTCCACAGAAACATGAGATTTTGTTAAAATCCCTTAAAGCAGAAGGCATGGCACCTTTAACCATTGGGAGAATAGAAAACAAAATAATAGTTAATAATGCAAAAAAAAACAATGATCAATGCTACTAATGAAGAAAGATCTAAGTCCATGACTCCTCCTTTCTTACTAACATTTGAGATATTCAATTGGAATGTGCATAGCTATTTAATGGACTCTAGAGCATCATCAAATGTAATTTCATACTCTATCTACAAAAATTTGAATGTTGTTCCAACAATATGTTCAACACACATCACTCAGCTCGATAGGTCTAAAATTAAAGTAATTGGTGAATTGAAGGATGTATTAATCAGAGTATCATCTAATATTAAGGTTCACCAGGTGATAGACATTGTCATGGAAGATATCCCTGAAGCATATGGTGTCATACTCAGTAGGGACTGAGCATGAAAATTACAAGGATATTTCACATCAGATTGGTCACACCTCTGGATACCATGGAATGGACAGTCAAATGAAAACAGAATTGATAGAGAAAGATATATGAAAAGTATGGTAATTGATCTTATGACCACTAATGAACCTTCATTGTCAAAATTTCCTATCCTTGGGAATTTTTATTTGGATTCTTATGATGGTAATTTAGCTGTTGAAATTTCTGATATGCCTAAAACGCAATTGTCTGATTTGGTTTTGTTGGAATACTGAGAGGGGGAGGGTGAATCAGTATGAGGAGTTTTTACCACTTTCAATCACAATATATATAAACTTCAACTTTATCATTATTATTCAATATTTTATCACTTACGCATTCATTTTATTATTGCATCATAAATAGTATAATTCATGAGTGCATAATAAACAATCACAGATACACAATAAACCAGAGTTTAGATGGAAACCCAAATGGGAGAACACCATGAATTTTTTTATTATATATAGCAATATTACATTCAAAGGAAGCAATAACTTCCAAATTCTCCAGCACCAACTGGAAGGAGGCTCCAACCCCCTATTTACAGGATCCAACTTGAAGGAAGCTACAACTCCTTGAATTCTCCAACTAAAACTGGAAAGAGGCTCCAACCCCTTATTTTACAGGCTCCAACTTGAAGGAAGATAAAACTCCTTTAGTTCTATTGCTCCAACTAGAAGGAGGATATGAACCCCTGATATATAGGATCCAACCTGAAGGAATATCCAACTCCATGTATTCTCTAACACCAACCAGAAGGAGGCTACAACCCTCTGATTTATAGGGTCCAACCTGAAGGAAGTTCCAACTCCCTATATTCTTTGGAACCAACTGGAAGGATTATACAACCCCGTCTCCTTTCCCTATACTACCACCCTCAAATATAAGTGTAGACTCAACTTATCACTACCATTGATACTGTCACTTCCATTGTCACTGAAACATTAACCTATCACTGTCATTGTCACTGTCACTACCACTATCATTGTCACTACCATTGTCACTATCACTATCACTGATATACCATCATCAATCAAATATAACAAAATCCACTCACATGGATACCAAAACCAACACCAAGATGTGCGTCAACCCATATGCCATAACAAGGATGTCCTATATCCATACACCATGTATCATATCCATCAACCATGTACCAAAACATGTATCATATCATGCATCAACCATGTATCGAAACATGTACCATATCATGTATCAACCATTTACCAAGATATGCCATAAACCATGTACCATGAGTTGTGCCTCATCCATATGATATGTCTCAATCATGCCCTACACCATGTACCATAAGATTGTTGGTTTTTCATAAGAGATGATATTGTATATGAATGAATTATTACAATGATGAGTGGTCTATATATAAAGAACATATGGTGACCATGATGACCATCCATGAAGATATGTGTCCCTTGGGTAATAAACATATTTATACCTTATACAATATTAAACATATAATATAAATATACTTTATACTTTATTATATATATATATATATATATTATTACATTAATAATATTATAATTAATAATCATATTGTTAACTATTAATCTAGTAAAAATTGTTCCCGATGTTCCCCAAACATCAACACTCCCTCTCAGTGAACGAGACATTCTACATTATTCCAAGATTACCATTGAAGATTACCTTCTAAGATTACATGTGAGTATATATCAAATAGCTTCAACATGTCACCATGACATCCATTACCTCGCAATGCATTTGTACCTCATCATGTGCACCCTTGTGACTTCATAGCCAATGAATCCAAGGTCTATGGGTAGTTCTCAAATAACTACAACATGTCTTTAGGACATCCACTACCCTGCAATGCATCAATACCTAATCATGTGCACACTCGGTCTCAATGCCAACCCTTTTTCATGTTGGATGAGAACACTCAATGCCAGCCATTTTTCATGTTGTATGAGTTCCACCTGTCTCAGTGCTCACCCTTTTTCATGTTGGATGAGAACACTCAGTGCCAACCCTTTTTCATGCTGGATGAGTTAGGCATGTCTCAGTGCCATCCCTTTTCATGTTGGATGAGAACACTTAGTGCCAACCCTTTTTCATGCTGGATGAGTTCCACTTGTCTCAGTTCCAACCCTTTTTCATGTTGGATGATAAAAATCCCTCTGAAGAGGGACCACGCCAAGCTTGTCCCTAAATTACTCAAACTTCATCCTCTGCGGTGGCTTGGTAAACACGTTTGCAACTTGATCCTATGTAGTCATGAAATTGGAGCCTCATTACTCCCTTCTACACCATATCCCTGATTTAGTAATATATGATGTTGATATTCTTCGACATATCATATACCATAGGTTTCTCTGACGACTTCATGAAACTCTAGTTATCACACCAAATGCAGGTCACCTCCATTCCAAGACCAAATAACCCAGACAACAGTTCTCGAAGCCACACTGTTGCTGCACAAGTTGTCAAATACTCTGCTTCATTCGTACTGAGTGACACACATGACTGCTTCTTTCATTCGATGGAGCCTTTTAATCCTTACTATAGACGAATCAAGGTACGTTGTGTTAAAATTTCAGCTCCTAATGCCCTATAATTTTGGCGATACAGCCTGTGAAAGATACGGTTCTGGAATCATCCTGAACTGAATCATTGCAGAATTTTTTCTATAAACATTTTTCTGTGAAGTTTCAGACACTGAAATCTGAAGGATATTCACAGAAATTAGTAAGGTATCCATGGTAAAAATTTCAGCTTATGGTTCGTCTTACATTTGTAGATACACCCTGTGGAAGATAGGGTATCTGACTAGTCCTATTGACTAGTCTCAAGAAGGTGTTCCAAGTAAAACAATCATAAATTCTTTCTAGAGTATCCAAATTGAGTGAGATGGGTTGCATTGGATAGTGGATAGTCTGTAGTATTTCTGGTACAAGTTTCATAATTTTATATCAATTATTTTGTGTGGGGCACGCTATACAAGTGACATCTCCCAGAAATGCCAAAAATCAGCAAGTTGTGGGGAAGTTACCATAAATTCCACTTGGCACATCCAATTTTGATCAGACCTGTTGCATTGCAGAGAAAAAAATATCAGAGAACTACAAAAACTAAAGTTTCATACCCAAAAGGGCCAAAACTTTGGATATACAACAAAAGAAATATTATCTAGCAGAACCACCTCAAAATCAAGGTTCAAAAGTGATACTTGGCCAACATGCCACCCAAAAAGGGAACTTCTACACCAAATAAGCCTCTAGACAATCCTACATGGACTCTTTA
>JZKD02S2395152.1:318242-336887 GCA_000966675.3 Picea glauca
CCATGGCACAGAATCGTATGAAACAACAAGCAGATCAACATCGTAGTGAAAGAAGTTTCGAAGTAGGGGATTGGGTGTTTTTAAGACTACAACCATACAAACAGATGTCCCTCAAGCAATCCAAAAAGGATAATAAATTATCACCAAAGTACTATGACCCTTATAAGGTGTTGCAAAAGATTGGTACTATGGCATACAAATTGGAGTTGTCTGCATCTTCACGAGTACACTCAGTTTTCCATGTTTCATTCTTAAAGAAGGTTATAGGCGACAAGATCCCAGTTCAAACTATATTGCCAGAACTTGACGAGGAAGGAAAAATCATATTGAATCCTGAAGCCATCACTGACACAAGAGTTCGCCAGCTGAGGAATAGATTCATTTCAGAGTATCTCATTAAATGGAGGAAACTATCGGTTGAAGATTCCACTTGGGAAGATGAGTCTTTTATACAGAAGCATCCAGAGTTACTCAAGCGTTGAGGACAACACTTGTCTCAAGGGGAGGGGCATGTTAAGCCCTAGTATTGGCTCATTACCCCTTAATTGGGGCATATTACATTAGTAATGTTATTTTATTTATGTCGGCTTTATTCCATTAGTTGTAATTATACCTCCTAGTCTCCTATATATACCAAGGAGACATTTTCATTTGGAATCAACTTGGAATTGTACATTTATGTGGTCATAATGAGTTTTCCCCCTCGAAGAGGCTTATATCTGAATTTCTCTCTTTTTCAAGGCATTGAGTACTTATTCTAAGGTTTTTCTATGCTATATTGATATTTGGTTCTTAACATCCTCTTCTTGTAGGTCTTACCTACTAGTCAATATTTAGAAATTTCTTAAGCCACACAACTTTGTGACTTGTTGCACATGCTGCCACATACTCTGCCTCAGCCGTACTGAGTTATACACACAACTGCTTCATGTTTCTCCATGAAACAATATTGGAGAGTAGACTAAAGTAATATGTCAAAGTAATCTTCCAATCAGGAATATTATCGGCCTAATCAAAATCTGAATATCCATATAACTTGAACTCATGGTTTGTCACATACCTGAGACCATAATCCAATGTACCCTTAAGGTACCTGATCATATGTTTTGTTGCAACCAGATGAACCTACCCGGGTTGCTCCATATATTGACTCAGGGTTTTCACAGAAAAACATATATACGTTCTTTTGTTCGTCAATTTCATCAAAGAACCCACCACCCTGTATAAAGTAACATCCACAGTCTTTGAAGTCGTATCCTGCAACAACTTCATATTTGATACCATAGGTGTAGCCATTTCCTTGCAATCCAACATCCTGAACCTCTTCAAGATTTCTACTATATACTAATCCCTTGATTCATAAATATCTCATCCTGTCTCTGCCATATCTCAGGACCCAAAAAGTAATGCATCATCCTAAGATCTTTCATCTCAAACTCAGCAACCAATTTTTCTCTTACACTCTAAGATGAAATTTTCCACACCATGCTCTAGGTGTCTACTTTAATCCATATAAATCCTTATTTTATCTACACACTAAGTGTCCCGCAATTGTCACGTACTCAATGGAGTGTTATCTGACTACAAGGACCATTCTTCCCTTATCAGGTTTCCATCTATGCCATAGGAAGAACTCCAGTCCTTCCTAGATGTTGAAATCCATGCACTTTGAGTCTTATGTCCTTAGAAGACTATGCCATGGCCATTCTCCATTGGTCAAATTACCATGACCAATCACGGGAAAATTTCATCTCGATGCTGAAACATTAAAACTTAAGAATAACTTCTGAAATTACATAAAATCTTAACACTACCTCTTAATGAGGAAGGTATTATATCTAGCACAGACTCTAACACTGTCGCCATCCACATGATCTCATGAGCATTGAATTTCAGACACACGAATCTATACATCATAGAAAATCCATAGTGACTTCACAACATGTATCCAAGGCTGGTGGGTAGCTCTCTAATAGCTACAACATGCCATCATGAGACTATCAAGTTTCCCGTATAAAACATATGAATCCATCACTCCCTCTGAGGCTATATAGTCTTTGAAGTCATATACTCCCTCTACATGTGTTGACATCATCATCTTCTTCATTACATGGATGTGCACAACTCTATGTCTGGATAGTATTACTTCATGTTACTTGTTGTGATTTTCATTATGGTTCCTTCTCATAGCTATTACCTATGATGTGCCTAGAACAAGAAACAAGAACAACAAAAAGAATATCCTAGAAGAGATCAATTTATCTTGTGCACAATTGTATACAGTGACTCTTTAAATGATACGTCTTCTACTAACACACATCCATCATATACTCGATGTCATATGGCTAACCATGTTTATTTTCTAGTGTTAAATTAGACAAGAATAATTTTCTGCAAGTGGTAATTACTTCCAATGATATTACTTTAGTAAACTCTAGAACATCACTAAGCAATTACACTCAAAAAAATTCAACTACTTAGAAACTCCAGTCTCTTCCTTAGATTACTTCCCACGTGTGAGAGAGAAAAGTATGTGTGTCTATTGTTGTTTCTTTTTATAGTAATATTAAATTGATCCAAAGAGACACATCTCTTTGAAAATTTAATTTAATTTTCTTTCTTATAAATAGTTGGAGAATACCTCCCATAACTACCCAAAGATTAATTTGGGTATAATCCATCCACACAATATTTTACTTTGTTAATGTGCCTCCATAATTGATGTGATTATTTGCATAAATATAGGTAGAAGTAAATATGGAGTACATTCCTCATATTTAGGTAATTAGACATTTTTACTAGAAATTACTGCCCACCATAATTTATGGAATTCTTTCTGTAATTTAGGTAGGAGTAACAAGTAAATATGGTGTACATAGAGATTGCAACAACCTCATAAATTTAACACTCCCAAGACTTTACTCTACTCTCATTTTCCTCAGCCCTCTTGTGAGGATTCAAACCCAGCCGCGCTCTGATACCATGTTGGTTTTTCATAAGAGATGATATTGTATATGAATGAATTATTACAATGATGAGTGTTCTATATATAAAGAACATATGGTGACCATGGTGACCATCCATAAAGAGATGCATCCCTTGGGTAATAAATATATTTATACCTTATATTATATTAAACATATAATATAAATATACTTTATACTTTATTATTATTATTATTATATATATTATTATTATTATTATTATTATTATTATTATTATTACATTAATAATATTATAATTAATAATATTGTTTAATAATTACTAATCATATTGTTAATTATTAATCTATTAGAATGTTTTTTCGATGATGCCCAAACATCAACAAAGATATTCCAAGAGAAAGTACCATAACACCAATAATGTGCCTAAACCAAGTACCAAAACATCAATGATATGCAGCCAACCATATGCCTCAAGCATGTGCTAAAGCCATGTACCAGAATGTATGCCTCAACCAAATACCAAAAGATATGTTATAAGCAATGTACCATAACATCACCAAGATGTGTCTCAACATGAATCAATATCACCAAGAAATGTACCTTGTACCTATGCCAAATATATGCCTCAAACCATGCACCAAAGGTGTGCCTCAAGCATGTGTCAATGCCTCAACAATATACCAAAGACATGCCTCAAGCATAACATCACCAATGTATAACCCAAAAACATACATATTGTTTGTCCTGAGATTAAACTTAAGGCTGAAAGGATAATGCCAGGCATCAATAAAGTTTATGAGAATGTTTTTTCTACCTTAGTTATATAAGAAAAATTCCTTAACTGAAATTAACAGTGTGGCAGAACAGAGGTCGTATTTCCTGTCTGAGTCAAAATTGTAATATCGAATGGTGTGAGAGAAAAATATAAAACTATAAAAAAAAGAAAGGCATCAATTACTGAAGAGTCTCACCTTGTTGTAGTAGAAGAAAATATATAGTGTAACCTTGAATAAAGTATAAAATATAGTAATTCACACAGCACGCAGGTCTTGATTTACTCACAGTAAATGCAAAGGAAAATATGCTTACTTAATAAATTACAGATGCAATACGATTACAGTAGTTGTTGTACTAAATTGAAATCAAACATTTATCAAGGAAATTCTTAAAGAAATGATGAGATACGGAAAACAAAAGAAGCACATAACCCAGATTAAACAAAACTTGGAATCTATGTCTGCACTTGTATTAATACTCAATAGGGAGAGCTTTCTCTATTACAATTAGCAAGAAGCATCCCTTTGATAGATCTTGACTCTATCTATTTATACAAACTGTCTCATCTCAAAACGGTTGGACTTCTTATAACTAAAAATAGCAAATACTTTTGAATAAGGAAACAAAATGTAAGAACTGAAGAGTTCCATCGGCGTTCTCCTCTGTCTCTTCGTCTGTTGGAAGGGGCATTTCTTTTCCTCATTTGCATCTTTGGCCTGGATACAGCTGGTGTCTAATTCTTCACATGTATGAATAGTATGTGTATGTTTCCTTACTTGTTTCTGGATGTAATTGTTTTCTCATATTCAATACATTGGATTCATTTACTTAATAATTGCACCACTAACCTTGAAGGCTCAGTTGTTTCTTTCACCTCGAAAGTGTAAAGTTTTCTCTCTATCTAAGGCAACTTTTCTTGTATCATTTTCTCTCCTTGAGTTGTCACCTGTAACTGTAAGCTAGATTTACTATCCATTTGTTTATTTGAAAGAGATCAATCTGGTTCATATTCTGGATGGCCATCAGAGCTTCTTCTTTGCTTGTTCGGGCATTATACTGGTTATTTTCTATATCGATCTGACCCAGGGCTTCGGAAATAGCATTTCCTTCAAAATCAATTAGTTATTTGTCTAGTCATGTCAATGCTTCTAGACAAGCTTCATTTACATCTCTGGAAAGTCTCTTTCTCTCTGTTAAATTTTCTTCCCAGGCCTTCAAAACCATATCCCCTCTTATTTGTTCTGAAAGATAAAGTCGATGAACCTTTGAGACATCATCCTTTGGTACCATTAAGATGACCTCTTGAAACTTAACTCGTGTTGAACGAGATTCTCTTTATTTAATATAGATGTCTTTGAGAGCGAGGTCGACTATCAAGTAGATTTTTTGGATGGCACCGACCTTCATGAATAGATCTTGTTGGGGTATTTCTATCTTTTCATTTACCTCCAGTGCTTGAGACCTAAAAGTTGATATCTCTATTGTTGTACCTTCAGTCAAGTCTAACCTGGTTTGCAACTTCTTTATTAATTCTTCTTGTTGAGTGATAAGCCTTTGTTGGCCTGTGAATTCTGATGGAGATCTTTAAGGTTAGCTTGTAATTGTTGAATTGGATGTCTTTCATAAGCTCTAACCTATTCAAAATCTTGGTTCATATTATTTTTTACATCCTATTCAATAGTCATTATTTAATCTTGCAATTTCCATGCCAATAGGTTTCTCTATTTTAGTTTCTCGACCATATTTTCTACAAACCATTGATTTGTCATGGAAAAGACAGCTAATGAACCTGCCATTTCCTTAGAGAATTATGAATCATCTCAGTTCTTTCCATCATATATCATTCTTTGCCTTTTGACCATCACTCCATATTTCTTATGTGTTTCTTGTTTGACTATAGACCTCCTTTTCTTGTTGAATAAGAAGTCTGAAGGGGGCATCTCTTCGGGTGCAATTGGGGTGACATCATCTATAAAAATGATTTCGAAACTGGGATTTCCGAAAGTAGACTGCAACGGTGCCAATGAAGTGATAGGAGGACCTATCTCCTTAGATGAATTTTGCTCAAAAATGTTGGCCACAGAGGTGGATGGTGTATAAGGAGATGTATCATGTCCTTGTTTCAAAAAGGCTTCAATATGAGCCTTTTCTTGAGAGCTTAACAAATTTGATAATGAAGCTTCCACTTCCTGCATTAAAACTTCAGTGCTCTTTGGGTTTTCCTTGGTATCCTGCCTGCCATAGATTTATTCTTCAAAAACCGGAGGCATAGTTTCTTGTGTAGATGAAGGTGTTATTGGTTCTCCCTGTAATACTTTCAGCAAGTTGTTTCTTCTGTTCTTTTGAAAACTGAAGAATCTGGCATGTTGATCTAGTGAAACAGCTTCGACTATGTTCAATACTTCCTCATATGACCTGGCTCCCCTGAATATTTCATCATGTGGATATTTCTCGTGCATATATTTCTTTAAATTGTATTGGGCCAGGTGGCTTTCCATGATTTTCTATGGGTCGTGCCTTTTAAACTCGATATCAACTACTTGACATCCTCCAGAGCTACCACTTCCACTTTGGAGTGACCAAAGTCTAATAATGAAAACATATCGACTTGAAGAGGGAAGGTGTAACATCCCTAGCCTCACACCGGTCGTGACATGCCACTCCTCAAACGCTTTACTTAGCTCTGAAACTATCTTTGTAACATTCCCATCCTTCAACAGGCCAGGCCATGCTACTCCTGAACACTCTTTCATGCTCAGATACCAATTTGTAACGTCCTCGACCATTCATGCTGGGCCATGCTACACCGGAGAACACATATGTTCTCTGTGCAGAACGTACTATAACATACTTAGCATCCTAACTAAGTTATGTCTCATATAACTTTCTAACTTAATGCAATTAAAACATATGCACTCATAGAACTCTTGTGGAAGATTAATATATATAAAATGTGACACAACTTTGACTATGTTCAGTACTTCCTCATATGACCTGGCTCCCCTGAATATTTCATCATGTGGGGAATTCTCATGCATATATTTCTTTAAATTTTGTTAGGCCAGGTGGTTTTCTACAATTTTTCTGTGGGTCATGCCTTTTAAACTCGATATCAACTAACTTGACATCCTCCAGAGCTGTCACTTCCACTTTGGAGTGACCAAAGTCTAATAATGAAAACATATCAACCTAGAGAGGGAAGGTGTAACATCCCTGGCCTCACACTAGCCGGGACATGCTACTCCTCAGATGCTTTACTTAGCTCTGAAACCGTCTTTGTAACATTCCTAGCCTTCAACAGGCCAGACCATGCTACTTCTGAACACTCTTTCATGCTCAAATACCAATTTGTAACGTCCCTGACCATTCATGTTGGGGCATGCTACACCGGAGAACACATCTGTTCTCTGTGTGGAATGTACCATAACATACTTAGCATCCTAACTAAGTTATGTCTCATATAACTTTCTATCTGAATGCAATTAAAACATATGCACTCATAGAACTCTTGCGGAAGATTAATATATATAAAATGTGAACAAACAAATACGATATGTAAATGCATGAATTCACACTGAAATAGCAGTAAAAATATATAGACAGCATATACATGCAATACCCATAAGCATACAAACAACTATAATCATGCATAGGATAAACCCATAAAAATAACCCAAGAATAACAATCCAGCATGTAAATTAATCACACAATTGGCACTTATCTTTGTGAGAATTTCACCAACTGCGTCCAGACCTTCCACAAACCTCCCATCCTTAGAGAACACTGTTCATCACTCTCAACAGTGAGTCACCCCTGAGTTGGGACTAAACTCCACCTGGGTAAAGGGGTTCCTAACAGGCTAAAGGCTCATGAACAATAGGAAAGACTATGTCTCAGGTGCTCACTCAATTAACAACCTATAGTATCGCATTCCCCACATGCATGTCCCACCCAAGGAAGTGTGTCCCTTCTCTACTCAACAGTCCCTCGGCTACCCCACTTCCCTTCCAAGGATTCAGCAACAGGTCGGATAGGAAGTCTCAAATCCCTGCAGCTATAGTTCAGCACCTTCGGAAAATCAATCCCCAACAATTCTCTCACCCAAAGAATTTCTCATGGGCCTGACAACCTACCTCTTCAATATCCCACATTCCTGACAACCCTCTTCTTCAATCCCACTCCCAAGCTAACAACTACCCAACAGAAGGCTCTGGATACAGGTTCAGGTAAATTCATGAAGGTACAAATGATAGCTCAATGGTTGCCAATCCTCTTGAATGATTGACTGTATATCTCAGTGATGGATGAATCAGGGAAAATATGATGGTCTGAATGATGGAGAGTCCCCCAAAATTAACTAATTCCAACAATATGTATGCATGCCCCCAACTTGACACTTGTCATGTTGGAAGCTACTTTGGCCCACTTGGCCCCAACTTAGAACTTAGGATAACATAATTATCCATATTTTATGATTTAAGAAATATTAATATAATATTCCTTAACTTAGCCCCTTCCCTTTCCCTAGCTAGTGGATTTTAGTCCCCCATCTCTTTTATCGTGGTCAGTCTGCACGCAACAATGTATCTTATATTAAATATTAGATATGTACAAAAATAGGCGCACTGGCCTTTAACATCTAGGCTCTCCGACCTAATCAAAACATAATCATACTAGCTTATAATATTGTCTCACCAACCTATAAAACATATCAGATACACAAGGCTCTCAGGCCTCTACATTGCGCGCACTTAAGATGTTGCACGTGGTATGCCGGAATGTGTAGACTTCCTCATTTTACTACGCAGTACATGCACACACTATGCCACGAAATGTGCATACCAAGATGATATCAAATCAGCTCACCAACTTATGTACATTTGTATTTACATTTGCAATTGGGTTTGACCTTAGGGATATTACAATCCCCTCCCCTTATTTATGCATTGTCCTCAGTGCATCATGTACCCATCTACAACTAAATTTCACAATCCTCAAAAATATGCGGTTATTCTACCCGCATTGCATCCTCATGCTCCCAAGTAGCATCCTCGGGACTATACCAGGTCCATTGAACCTTTACAAGCCCTATGGCTCAATTCTGGAGCTGTTTGATTTTCCATTCTAAAATGCAGACCAAACACACTTGAAAAGCGCCTTCTTGCTCCACCTGAATCACATTCCAATCAATAACATGATTAGCATCAGGTATATATTTCTTTAGCAAGGATACATGGAATACATTATGAATAGACATAGATGCAGGAAACGCAATCATATAAGCTACTAGACCAATCCTCTCTAGGATTTCAAATGGACCACAATAGCGAGCTACCAACTTTGAACAATTTCCCAACTTCAGGGAACTTCTGTTGGCTTTCACTTTAAAGAATACATGGTCACCCACTTTAAATTCCCTGTGAGTTATGCCCTTATCAGCATAGCTTTTATGCCTCTCTTGGGAAGCCTTAAATTTTGTTTTATTTTCAACATTTGCTTTTCCATTTCCCTGCGCAATTCTGGCCCAACCATTGCTCTATCTGTTGGGTTATCCCATCTTACTGGTGTGTTGCACTTTCTACCATAAAGTACCTCAAATGGGCTCATCTTTAGAGATGCTTGGTACCCATTGTTATAAGAGAACTCTACCAATTGTAGGTAGTCTTCCCATTCTGATGGTTTATCCATCACATACATCCTCAACATATCCTCAATCACCTGATTCACCCTCTCTGTTTGTCCATCTATTTCTGGATGATAAGTTGTACTAAATTTCAAATTTGTTCCAAATCCATTAAATAATCCCTTCCAAAATTTTGAGGTAAATTTTGGATCTCTATCAGACACAATTGTCTTGGGTATGCCATGTAACCTATCAATTTCCCTCATATAAACATCAGCAATGTTCGTTGCCTTGTGAGTGAGCTTAACCGGAATAAAATGGGCAGCTTTAGTAAGCTTATCCACCACTACCATGATAGAATCATGTTGTTTGTTCGTTCTGGGCAGTTTGGTAATGAAATCCATGGTTACAACTTCCCATTTCCACTCAGGAATGGGTAATGATTGTAGCAAACCAGTTGGGTGTCTATGCTCAGCCTTTAGTTTTTGACATTCCAAACATCTGGCAATAAAATCAGCAACCTCTTTCTTCATGCCTGGACAATAATATTGGCTCTTGACAACTGCAATAGTTTTCTGATATCCTGGGTGCCCAGCATAAGGTACATTATGCATTTCTCTCAATATCAAAATTTTCAATTCTTGAGAATTTGGTACATAAATTATGTCCCTGTATATGAGAATTTCATCCTCGTCTAGCTTGTATTCTTCAATTTTCTGTTGCAAATTACCTTGTTGTAATTTTTCCACTAAATCCTTATATTGTAAATCTGATTTGGTAGTCTCTATAATTATGTGTTTCAAATCTGATTGATACATGCTATTGGTTGTATCATGCATTTCATGCACTCTTCTGCTGAGTGCATCAGCGACTTTGTTCTCTTTCCCCTGGATATGCTTTATATCGAAGTCATATTCTCTTAGAAATTCTAACCATCTTCTTTGCCTAGCATTTAAAGTTGGTTGATCAAATAAATATTTCAGACCATTGTGTTATGTCCTCATCTCAAACCTTTTCCCCATGAGTTAGTGTCTCCATTTCCTCAAGGCATGTACTATGCCTGCCAACTCCAAATCATGAGTGGCATAGTTTCTTTCATGCTCCTTTAACTTGCTTGACTCATAACATATAACAAACCCATTTTGACTGAGGACTCCACCAAGTCCCTCTTTACATGCATATGTACATACAATGAAGTCTTCATTTGTGTTTGCTATCCTTAATATTGGAGTGCTTGTTAATAATTGTTTCAAGTGTTGGAAACTCTTTTCACAATCCAATGTCCACTGAAACTTCACACCCTTTCTTTGCAATGAAGTGATTGGGTGTGCAATCTTTGAAAATACTTCTATAAATCTCCTATAGTATCCTGCAAGGCCCGTGAATGATCTCACCTCTGTCACATTCTTTGGCACTAGCCATTCTCTAATGGCTTCTATCTTCCCAAGGTCAACTGCTATCCCATCCTTTGAAATGATGTGCCCCAAATAGTGAATTTGCTTCTGGTAAAATGAGCACTTGCTCAATTTGGCATACAATTGATGCTCCCTTAATACTTGAAAAACCATCCTCAAATGATGTTCATGCTCTTCTTCTGACTTGGAATATATTAGAATTTCATCCAAAAAGACAATGACAAACTTGTCTAAATATTCTTGGAAAACACCATTCATTAAGCACATGAAAACAGCTGGTGCATTTGACAACCCAAAGGGCACCACTGTGAACTCATAATGACCATACCTTGTCCTGAAAGCAGTCTTGTTGATACCTTCCTCTTTAATCCTTACCTGATGGTATCCTGACCTGAGATCTATCTTTGAAAAGATCTTTGCATCCTTCAATTGATCAAAAATATCATCAATCCTTGGCAGAGGATAATTTTATAGTCACTTTATTCAACTGTATGAAATCAATGCACAATCTTAATGTTCCATCTTTCTTCTTCACAAAGAATATTGGGGCACCCCAAGGTGAAACACTTGGGCGTATATACCCCTTCTTCATAATCTCTTCAAGTTTCTTTTGCAACTCCTTCAGCTCTGGTGTACTCATTCTGTAAGGAGTCTTTGACACTGGAGTTGCTCCAGGCATTAGATTTATAGATAAATCAATGTCCCTCCTTGGGGGTAGTCTTGGTACCTCCTTGAAAACATCTTCAAAATCTTCCAGGACTGCATAATCTTCCAATTTGACATCTTATCTCTAGGTGTCTCTTCCAAATGAGCTACAATTATTTGACACCCTTTTCTATAACATTTCTTCAGCTGTAATGTTGAAATCTCTCTGATGGCTACCACCCTAGGAATTCCCTGCACTTTCCTTAGTTTCCCTTCCTCGTCCAAGAAAGTAAATGATTTTTTATGGCAGTCTAGGATGGCATGTTGTTGGTCCAACCAATCCATCCCAACTAGACAGTCATAGGAACCTAAAGACAATATGTTCAATCTTCCTGGGTGTTCAGTCCATTCATGTCAATAAGACATGAATTAACCATCTCATTAACATTTTTTTGGCCCGTGTATCCAACTGCACCAACCAATATTTCAAATGCTTGCTTCTTGGGAAATGCAAACTTTCCACCACCTTAGGATCTATATAACTATGACTAGCTCCTGAATCAATTAAAATAGCAATGGTTTGGTTGTTGATCATACCTTCCACTTCAATCATATGTGACTGATATTCTATTTTCTTGTTGTCTAGGGCTACATAGATCCTGGGTATCTTGTTACCCATGTCCTTCATTATTTCAGCTTGTTGTACATTATGAACAATCCTCCCTTTTTCACCTCTGTGAGGACAATCTCTGAACATGTGATCCCCTTTACAACCCCAACATTGAATAGTTGGTTGCCTTGGCCTTTGACTTCCTGTGTCCATCACTCTGGGTTCCTTAAGAGTTTGTTGTCCCTGTGGACTATTTCTGAAGAATGGTGGCTTAGACCCCTTCTTCCTTTGATCCATCTTGAATTTATTTTTGTCTTCCCAAGCTTTTTGGAATGTTGTCCTTGATTTGTGTTGATCATATAGGCATTTAACTCGCCTTATGGTCTCCTCCAATGTCTTGGGATCATCATATTGTATTTTGTCACTGATGAATGATGGCAATTCACTCAAATACCTTTGAATTTTGATTGTCTCATCCTTGATGAAAGAGACATACTTCAGCAGTTCTAGAAACCTTCTCTCATATTCCTCAATTGTCATACTCCCAAGCTTTAGTTCAAAGAACTCTTTCATTTTCTTGTCATAGTATCTCTTAGTCAAGTATTTATTCTTAAAATACTTCTTGAATCTTATCCAAGTAACACTTTTCTCTTTGATGTGCTTCACCTACACAAGTTGATCCCACCACATGGATGCTTTTCCTTTGAGTTGATAGATGAAAATTCTACCCTTTGCATGAGAGGAATAATTATGTAATTGAAAATACTTTCTCATGCCCAGCATCCATGTCTTTGCATCTTCATCCTTCTTGTGCTCATCATCAAATGTAGGAGGTTTGATTTTGTTCATTTCTCCTTGCAGTTCATCCACCCCAAACCTCTCATACTTTCTGGCAGGGGATGGACTTGAGCTACTATGTGATCTCTTATTGTAATTCCTCAGGGAGTGGTGGTGATACCTGCTAACACTTCTTGTTTTTATTTTCTCATCATAAGACTTGTGACTTCTCGATTTGCTCGAGCCACTCTCCTTATCCAATTTATTTTCTATTTTGTTCAAGCTCTCCAATAACTTCATGTTGAAGTCATCCTGCTCCTTGGCTCTCATAATCCTTTCATTATCATCTTTATGTCTTTGAACATCCTTTTGTAAATTTTTAATGGTCTCTACCATATTTATGTTTTCATCCCTTTCTTCACCATGTCCATTAGAGTTTGTTCCTTCCATGCTCAAATGGACATCCATCCCTCTGACTTCATCTTCCTCGTTGTAATTTCCTGGTGCCTCTTCCATTACTCTGGACTATAAACTAATCTTGATCCGATCTAGTTTTTGTTAACTCTGCAAAATGTGCAGCCAACAAAACTTGTCAGACTGATTGTTTCAGCAATTTTTACGAAAAATATGAACCATTTTGGTTCAATAATTTATCAGAAGCCTTTCTTCTGATTTCATGAAACATTGAATTCCCAATCAATTTTCTGGGTGGATAATTATATTCCACTCTCCAAGACCTTTCCAACGCATTCTCACATGCTCAATTCCGATTCTTGAGCAGAAAGTTATGGCTTCATGGAGCTAGTCGAGGTCTTTTAATTTACATTTCACTGTTTCTGTTGTTCTTCCCCCTTCAAACAAATTCGTGCGCACAAGTTTCAATCTGTGCTCATGTATTTTCCATGTTCTACAAAATCAAAGTTAAATCATGCTTTGTGAACTTTAAAACCATTGTGTATCACTTCTTTGTCGCGCCAATAACATGCGTGCACTTTTGTGTTGCACACCAATAACTACCGCGCACAGTTTTGGTTCTTGCACTAATACCCGTTGCACGCAGTTTTTGTATCGCGCACTGATATTCCACATGCATTTCACTCTATTCATTTCACCATGCCAAATTTCAATATTCCCCCACTGTGCATCAATACTCTATGCGCACCATACTAAACTATCGTGCGACAACATATACCCATATTGCGCGTGCGCCAACCAAAATCCTATGTGCTCTGCCAATACTGCATACACCCTACGCGCCCTTATTGTGTGTGTGTACACTACACTCACCTTCTTATGCATGTGCACTCCGTGCAATGCCAAATTTAGTGCACACACCCACACACCATCTTCTTCCGCGCGACGCCACAATTTACCGCACGCACCTGCACGCTAACATTTTCCACTCCATCTGTCATGGCTTCACTGTAACTTCAAATTCAACCAATTCCGGGTTCAAATTTGCTAGGACAGATATTAAATCAATAATATCTCATCACTTGGCTGAATTTCTTCATTTTCTCATGAATCCACCCACAAAAATTGAGGCTTTTCCCATTTTCACCCAGTTGCTGTTACTTTTTTCCATGGACGCTCTACAATTGAAATTTGGCCACTTCGAATTAAATCCTCTCTGAAATTTTTCTTCAACTCAAATTTCTCAACCCATTCAGTCTCAGTGTTGAAAACTGAAGCTCTGATACCAATTTGTAACATCCCCGACCTGTTGGCAGCCAATTCACCTTTTTTTTTAATGATCCTATAAGCTGCCTACACCTATGTCTTGTAAACATAAAGTTTTGTCGCAATTTTCAAATAAACCACATTTTCATTTTTTGCGACATTGACACACTTATCTTCGTTAAGTTTTCACGACTGTAAGTGTGAAAACTTCTCCTTTCGAAGTCACATTTTGATCATTATCTGAACTATCAATATCTCTTTTGTCATTATGCCTATTGTGCTGACCTTTTATTTATCATTATACAACTGCCAAGATCCTCTGATCAGTTCTCATACTTCGATTGATTGTATAACTTGGTTCTATTGAGTTTGTAAGGCATTGAGCATTTGGATTTACACTTTTTATGACTTGCCTGATCATTGATTCTATGAAAATGCATAGGGGTTATGATTTGTTTTCTTATATATATATGATATAATCCTTATGATAACTTTTGGCTTGTCGACTATATGAATATCATTTGGCACCTTGGTTAAACTTTTGATTATATACATTGGTGCATAGTTGATTTTGGGTTTTGAATTATATGTCGGATGTTTGAACACCATGGCATAATGTTTGCGCACATTGGTATACACATTTGATTTCATTGGTTGTACACATAACTTAATGGTTGAACTACTATTATGGATTGAAAAGCTATGTAAATCGATGGTTGTACTTGGGTAATGAATATCTTGCATGGAAGACTCCACCACCTTCGCATGCTTGCATTTATGCCTACCCATTTTGCTCGTTCATTTCTGTTAGCTCGGGTAGCTCTGCTCCTGTGTGTGTTGGTAAATTCAAACCTTTCCCTTACCATGCATTCGGCTCCATGGCACTAGTCGTGCGAGTTGAGCCCAATGGCAAACAAGCTCTGTTAATGTTTGACAATGCCCGCCAAGATTTGGAAGACAGTGGATGGCTTACCTTCGTGAAACGATTTGAGGGTTTTAACCTTTGTGTAGCACGACAGTTTGCCATGAACTTCAATGATTGTCGAGCCAAGGTAGGCGATGTACAGTTAGAGATTGATGAACAGTTTATCAGCTCGGGCACAGGGTTACCTCCTTCGGGACAGCGTTGGTTTAAGAATTGCAAGGTCGAGGAAGTGCCGTGGAAATTTTTGTTTCTATCGTGCAACGTCACCTCTTGTGACAGAGATATGCCCGTATCTAAGCTCAAACCACGATGGCACGATTTATTAATGCTAGTCAAGTAGTTCGTGACCTGTGAAGGTTGATACGGACTTGTGTTCCTTTACCACCTGCGTCTGCTGATGATTTTTATAGGGTATCCTCTAAACATGCCTTTCTACTTTCATCGGAGCCTGTATAAAATGTCTAAAAAGTATAAGAGGCACAAGGTTGAAAAAATCTTGTTCCACCATGGGCTTATTAAGCTCATCGTTGTTTATCATTTGAATTTGCATGGTGATAATTGGCAGGATTTCATCGCCCGTAATGGCTTTGAAGACACCGATCCTGTACAGGTTGATAAACCTGTGGTAATTGAAACCAAGTCCGAACTGCCTGTACCCTTACATCTCCTACTACCTAAACCCTTGGCCGACCCTCCTATCGACTTACATGACACTCTAACTAAGAATGCAGAGGCCATTAAAAATCCTATGAGCAAAAATCTCAAGGCAAACCTTAATGAAAATTCCAAAGGGAAAAGGAATGCCCGACTCATTTCGAGAATGGCCAGAAACAAACCAAAACCCTCTGTCGAGTCTAACCCTATAGTTCTGAGAGAGGATTCCGATTCTGATATTGAGCATTTTCTGGCCAGCGAGTACCCCTACTCGTAGGGTTTATGTCCCGAAGCCCCTTATGATTTTGTATCAAACTTACCCCCCTGCCTAAAGGATGATCCTAACTACTCGGGTATTAAGTTGCCTCGTGAAACCCTCGGTCATGTGGCCAAACCCTCGCTTGCTCTGTCTAAACCCACATAGTCACCCTGTGACCAATGCAGTTCATGGTTAGAGTGATATTATATTGATGTTTCGATACTCTAATCAAGGATTCAATCATTGGAAGACCAGATTGTAGTGCTAACCAGTCAAAAGGCCAAGCTCCAAGCAGTGGATAAGAAACATAAGACAACCGGCTCCATCCTGTTTAAAAATGTGGAATCAGCCACGGCTATTGTAAATTCCAAGCTGGCATAATGAAGCAGCCTCGTCGCTATACAGGTATGGAAAATTTGATATCATTTGTTTTTGTAAATAATCTAGGTTGATATAATGGTTTGAATTAAGTTTTTAAATTGTTCTGTCTTGAATCACTCTGTTATAATACGTGCATTCTATATATAGTTTTGTTTTGAATAAAATAAATCTCGATCTGATATACGATCCGATCAGTCCCAGTATAGAGATCGATAGATTTTGATTGGATTTGAGTGGTATGCGTTTAGATTTGATTGACTGGTTTGCCTTATTTAGTTGACAAAATTAATAGTGTGTCTTCGAATGGATTGGTTTGTATCTGGTTTGAAAAAAAAAAAAATCATACTCAGTTTAGAACACAATCGTGTTCGGATTTGATTTTGTTATAATCTATATGCTACGATTGGTAAATGATTTGATTGAGTTAGTTGTTACGATATGCTCTAGCTTACAATGATAAAAATTGAGATATAGCTCTGTTCGATTTTAATTTGGGAAATGAACTACTCTATTTTTAGAAAAACAATATGTTCATTTAAGTCTGTACAGGTGTGCCCGAATCATGGAATGGATTCGATTCGTGACAACTATGCTAAACCTCAGTCAATTGATTCATTGATTGGAACGATTTCATTTTGATCAAAGTCAATCGACCCTGTTTGTCCAATTGGCCATAACAAATTATGAATTCTACTGTCAGTCAATCAAGCCTATTATGATCTTATTTTAAATTGATTTTCATGCCGAATTTGAATTGATCTTTTTGTTGCATGGACCGTTTTCTGTGTCAACTCAGTCATAACGATTGGAATGATCTTGTCGAAGTCATGTTTCCTGTTGACAGGGCAGCGTAATAGTTGCTTGCTATTTGTTTTGATTATAATCGTTTCAATTGATTTTAAAAGATTTCACAACTGTTGGATTCGGTTGGTTATGAAACGAATTGATTGATTGTGTTATTTTGTTACCAAATTCAGTTACGATTCGCTTGAATGTAATCGATCTTGCTTACCCCAGTTTGCAAAAATGAATGATCGGGTATCTCGAACGCACTATGATACACCTTGTTACGTTTTCCTTTGCTATGTCGTCACAACGAATTGTAAATGATTCAGTTCGATTTGATCATATCTCTTGTTGGTATAATGGCATAAAAAATGCATTATATTTGTTTGATTGGATATCAAACGATTTCTCGACTGTTTGAATATGATTCTTTTAGACCCGATTCTGTTGTAATTAAACAAACAGAGTTGAATGATTTTATGATTCTATTTTGATTTCAAATGGTTTATCAAGCTTCAATTGAATAAATCATTTTCAAATGGTTGTTAAATGATAATTGAATTAAATCTCCTTCAAAGATTTTCAATTAATTTCAATTCCGATTTTGTATCTTTATTTAGACTAGCTACAGAATCAGAGGATTTTGTAGCTAGTCTATAGAATTAAATTTTCTATCATTTATTAATAAAAGATCCTTCTAATTTGTTCATTTTTGGTCCTTTTCAGGTGAATTTGAATTGCTTGGGATTTGATGGACAGTTTATAGGATATTTGGATGTTTTAGTTTCATTTTAATTTCCTAGTTTAGACAACTTTTGGGATATCTCCCAGATTTCATGTAAACAGTTTTATAACTTCCACAGGGAGGTTTTACCCTGTGGAAAACCTTTAAATACTTATTATTTTTGTAATAAGGATCATCCTCGCTTGTGGGAGAACCAGGATTATGGATATCTAATAGAGACTGAGACAGAAATTGATGTTCTGCTACAGCTTTAGCTTTCATAATATCAATCTTATGTTTCATGTTTATGTTATCAATTTGCATTCGATTAATGACTACTTTAGCTATCTTAGTCTTTTGCAAATGATATGATTTAATCAATATAATCCATATCTGATTTCTTCCAGTATTTAAAAACATAGCAATTACTTGATTCAATTTGT
>JZKD02S2395152.1:342466-363990 GCA_000966675.3 Picea glauca
TATTAATAAGAGTTCTGGGAAATGCTTGTAAACCCGTCGGGATGCTGAAAAGGTATGCTGGCAGTGGGTAAATGCATGCATGATGCCAAGACAACTTCGTCGGGGTACTGAACAGGCTCGCTGGTAGCAAAGCAATGTCAGGTATATGAAAATTCATAAAAAAAAAAGAGAAACCTATTTAATGTCCTTTATTTTGATCCAGAACTTTTTGGCAGGATACAGATGTCAGAGTGGGTTAAATGGAAACCCTGTCGAGGCTATGGACGCCTGCTAGCAGCAGTGGCTATGCCAACAGTATTGGAGATTTTATCTTTAATATCATGACTTGCTAATCTTAAGACTGTTATTGCTTTTCATCTTTTGAAACACTGCTAGAAAAGATGGTTGTTGATGATGTTTGTATAATTTTCTGGTTGTTATTTTTGAGTTGAAATTATCTTTGCTATCTTAATCTGAATTGGTACCTTTTTGCAGAGATAACTGCTTCTACCAGTGTGTCGCCATTGTTGGCAGCCAATTCACCTTTTTTTTTTATGATCCTATAAGCTACCTACACCTATGTCTTGCAAACATAAATTTTTGTCACAATTTTCAAATAAACCACATTTTCATTTCTTGCGACATTGACACACTTATCTTCGTTAAGTTTTCATGATTGTAAGCATGAAAACTTCTCCTTTCGAAGTCACATTTTGATCATTATCTGAACTGTCAATATCTCTTTTGTCATTATGCCTATTGCACTGACCTTTTATTTATCATTATACAACTGGCAAGATCCTCTGATCAGTTCTCATACTTCGATTGATTGTATAACTTGGTTCTATTGAGCATTTGGATTTACACTTTTTATGACTTGCCTGATCATTGATTCTATGAAAATGCATAGGGGTTATGATTAGTTTATATATATATATATATATATATGATATAATCCTTATGATAATTTTTGTCTTGTCGACTATATGAATATCGTTTGGCACCTTGGTTAAACTTTTGATTATATACATTGGCGCATAGTTGATTTTGGGTTTTGAATTATATGTCGGATGTTTGAACACCATGGCATAATGTTTGCGCACATTGGTATACACATTTGATTTCATTGGTTGTACACATAACTTAATGGTTGAACTACTATTATGGATTGAACAACTATGTAAATCGACAGTTGTACTTGGGTAATGAATATCTTGCATGGCAGACTCCACCACCTTCGCATGCTTGCATTTATTCCTAGCCCTTTTGCTCATTCATTTCTGTTAGCTCGGGTAGCTCTGCTCCTGTGTGTGTTGGTAAATTCAAAAACTTCCCTTACCATGCATTCGGCTCCATGGCACCAGTCGTGCGAGTTGAGCCCAATGGCAAACAAGCGCTGTTAATGTTTGACAATGCCTGCCAAGATTTGGAAGACAGTGGATGGCTTACCTTCGTGAAAGGATTTGAGGGTTTTAACCTTTGTGTAGCACGAAAGTTTTCCATGGCCTTCGATGGCTGTCAAGCCAAGGTAGGCGATGTACAGTTAGAGATTGATGAATAGTTTATCAGCTCGGCTATAGGGTTACCTCCTTCGAGACAACGTTGGTTTAAGAATTGCAAGGTCGAGGAAGTGTTGTGGACATTGTTGTTTCTATCACGCAACGTCACCTCTTGTGACAGAGGTATGCCCGTATCTAAGCTCAAACCACGATGGCACGATTTATTAATGCTAGTCAAGCAGTTCGTGATCTATGAAGGTCGATACAGACTTGTGTTCCTTTACCACCTGTGTTTGCTGATGATTTTTATAGGGTATCCTCTAAACATGTCTTTCTACTTTCATCATAGCCTATATAAAATTTCTAAAAAGTATAAGAGGCATAAGGCTGACAACAGACTATTCCACCATGGGCTTATTAAGCTCATCGTTGTTTATCATTTGAATTTGCATGGTGATAATTGGAAGGCTTTCATCGCCCGTAATGGCTTTGAAGACACCAATCCTGTACAGGTTGATAAACCTATGGTAATTGAAACCAAGCCTGAACTGCTTGTACCCTTACACCTCCTACTGCCTAAACCCTCGGCCGACCCTCCTATCGACTTACATGACACTGTAACTAAGAATGCAGAGGCCATTAAAAATCCTATGAGCAAAAAGCCCAAGGCAAACCTTAATGAAAATGCCAAAGGGAAAAGGAATGCCCGACTCATTTCGATAATGGCCAGAAACAAACCAAAACCCTCTGCCAAGTCTAACCCTATAGTTCTGAGCGAGGATTCCGATTCTGATATTGAGCATTTTCTAGCCAGCGAGTACCCCTACTCGCAGGGTTTATGTCTTGAAGCCCCTTATGATTTTGTATTAAACTTACCCCCCTGACTAAAGGACGATCCTAACTACCCAGGTATTAAGTTGCCTCGTGAAACCCTCGGTCATGTGGCCAAACCCTTGCCTGCTCTGTCTAAACCCAATCAGTCACCCTGTGACCAATGCAGTTCATGGTTAGAGCGATATTATATTGATGTTCTGATACTCCAATAAAGGATTCAATCATTGGAAGACCAGATTGTAGTGCTGCCCAGTCAAAAGGCCAAGCTCCAAGCAGTAGATAAGAAACAGAAGACAACCGGCTCCATCCTGTTTAAAAATGTGGAATCAGCCACGGCTGTTGTAAATTCCAAGCTGGCATAATCAAGCAGTCTCGTCGCTACACAGGTATGGAAAATTTGATATCATTTGTTTTTGTAAATAATCTAGGTTGATATAATGGTTTGAATTCAGTTTTTAAATGGTTTTGTCTTGAATCACTCTGTTATAATACATGCATTCTATATATAGTTTTGTTTTGAATAAAAGAAATCTCGATCCGATATATGATCCGATCACTCCCAGTATAGCGATCGATATATTTTGATTGGATTTGAGTGGTATGCATTTAGATTTGATTGACTGGTTTTCCTTATTTAGTTGACAAAATTAATAGTGTGTCTTCGAATGGATTGGTTTGTATCCGATTTGAAAAAAAAAAAATTCATACTCAGTTTAGAACACAATCATGTTCGGATTTGATTTTGTTATAATCTATATGCTACGATTGGTAAACAATTTGATTGAGTTAGTTGTTACGATATGCTCTGGCTTACAATGATCAAAATTGAGATATAGCTCTGTTCGATTTTAATTTGGGAAATGAACTACTCTGTTTTAGAAAAACAATATGTTCATTTAAGTCTGTACAGGTGTGCCCGAATCATGGAATGGATTCGATTCGTGACAACTATGCTAAACCTCAGTCAATTGATTCATTGATTGGAACGATTTTGTTTTGATCAAAGTCAATCGACCCTATTTGCCCAATTGGCCATAACAAATTATGAATTCTACTGTCAGTCAATCAAGCCTGTTATGATCTTATTTTAAATTGATTTTCATGTCGAATTTGAATTGATCTATTCGTGGCATGGACCGTTTTCTGTGTCAACTCAGTCATAATGATTGGAATGATCTTGTCGAATTCATATTTCTTGTTGACAGGGCAGCGTAATAGTTGCTTGCTATTTGTTTTGATTATAATCGTTTCAATTGATATTAAAAGATTTCACAACTGTTGGATTCGGTTGGTTATGAAACAAATTGATTGACTGTGTTATTGTGTTACCAAATTTGGTTACGATTCGCTTGAATGTAATCGATCTTGCTTACCCCAGTTTGCAAAAATGAATGATCGGGTATCTCGGACGCACTATGATACACCTTGTTACGTTTTCCTTTGCTATGTCGTCACAACGAATTGTAAATGATTCAGTTCGATTTGATCATATCTCCTGTTGGTATAACGGCATATAAAATGCATTAGATTTGTTTTATTGATTGTATTGGATATCAAACGGTTTCTCGACTGTTTGAATATGATTCTTTTAGACCCGATTCTGTGGTAATTAAACGAACATATTTGAATGATTTTATGATTCTATTTTGATTTCAAATGGTTTATCAAGCTTCAATTGAATAAATCATTTTCAAATGGTTGTTAAATGATAATTGAATTAAATCTCCTTCAAATATTTTCAATTAATTTCAATTCTGATTATATATCTTTATTTAGACTAGCTACAGAATCAGAGGATTCTGTAGCTAGTCTATAGAATTAAATTTTCTATCATTTATTAATAAAAGATCCTTCTAATTTGTTCATTTTTGGTCCTTTTCAGGTGAATTCGAATTGCTTGGGATTTGATGGACAGTTTAGAGGATATTTGGATGTTTTAGTTTCATTTTAATTTCCTAGTTTAGACAACTTTTGGGATATCTCCCAGATTTCATGTAAACAGATTTATAACTTCCACAGGGAGGTTTTACCCTGTGGAAAACCTTTAAATACTTATTATTTTTGTAATAAGGATCATCCTCACTTGTGGGAGAACCAGGATTATGGATATCTAATAGAGACTGAGACATAAATTGATGTTCTGCTACATCTTTAGCTTTCATAATATCAATCTTATGTTTCATGTTTATGTTATCAATTTGCATTCGATTAATGACTACTTTAGCTATATTAGTCTTTTGCAAATGATATGATTTAATCAATATAATCCATATCTGATTTCTTCCAGTATTTAAAAACATAGCAATTACTTGATTCAATTTGTGAATGACAGATTTCTCTTCTTCATCAATTGAATTATTAAGTATAAGTTTTTGCATAACAGGTTTACCTAATTGCAGAGATTTATAAATCATATAATTGTTATGATTTTTATGTCTTGTTTGTCTTGTAAACAAACTTAAAGAGCATTGCAACTATCATTTACGAGAAGCTTCTGGATTATTCGGTGCGAGTTTCCTTCCTCCGATCTGCTAGTACAGTCATCATACACAGGACAAATCTGGAGCGTTTCTCCAGGTTAGTTTGATATTATTTTCATTGATTTGATTAGATATATTTTTAGTTTAGATTAGTGTTTTAGATTAGTTAGCTTTCTGTTTTATTTCTTGTTCATAAAATTATAAAAATCAAAAAATATCTCTTGCTGTCTTAGGGCAGAATATTAATGAGTTTTGCAAGTTTTAATTAAATCTGTGAATTGTCAATATTGTATATTTTGTGAATAAGTTATATTGCAATTAGTAGTTATATAGTGGATTAGAGTTAGTATAATAGTAATTAGTAGATTATATATAGAATAGTTAGAGTAGTTTAGTTTATTTTAGTTTTAGTTTAATTTGTTTCGTAGTTAGTTTTAATTAGATTAGTTTATTAGTTAGTTTTGTTTATTGTTAGTTAGTTTAGTTTGTTTTATTTAGTTTTAGTTAGATTATTTAGTTTAGATTAGTTTTATTTTTGTTTCCTTAAGACCTTAGATCGGATAACGGAGCCGCTAAACCCGTCAGGGTGGTTCATTCCAAACGGCATGGGTTATTAGACAACCCCAAACCGGTTCCACTCTCTCAATTGACGGACGGTCAATTTCGCCCGTCAACATGACCTCACACAGTCCGGGACATGCCACTCCTCAGATGCTTTACTTAGCTTTGAAACCGTGTTTGTAACATTCCCAGCCTTCAACAGGCTAGGCCATGCTACTCCTGAACACTCTTTCGGGCCACACTACACCATAGAACACATTCGCTCTCTGTGTGGAACATACTATAACATACTTATCATCCTAACTAAGTTATGCCTCATATAACTTTCTAACTGCATGCAATTAAAACATATGCACTCACAGAACTCTTGCAGAATCTTAATATATATAAAACATGAACAGAAAAATACGCTATGTAAATGCATGAATTCACACTGAAATAGAAGTAAACATATACATGAAGCATATACATGAAATACCCATAAGAATACAGACAGTTATAATCACACATAGGATAAACCCATAAAAATAACACGTGAACAACAATGCAGCGTGTAAATTAATCACACAATTCTTTATGAGAATTTCACCAACTGTGTGCAGACCTTCCACGAACCTCCCAGCCTTAGACAACACTATTCATCACTCTCAACAGTGAGTAACCCTCAAGCTGGGACTAAACTCCACCCTGATAAAGGGGTTCCTAACAGGCTAAAGGCTCATGAACAACAGGAAAGACTCTATCGCAAGTGCTCACTCAACTAACAGCCTACAGTCTCTCATTCCCCACATGCTTGTCCCACCCAAGGAAGTGTGCCCCTTCTCTGCTCAATAGTCCCTCGACTGCCCCACTTCCCTTCTAGGGCTTCAACAATAGGCCGGATAGGAAGTCTCAAAGCCCTGCAGTTGTAGTTCAACACCTTCGAGAAATCAATCCCCAACAATTCTCTCACCCAGAGAATTGCTCATGGGCCTGACAACCCGCCTCTTCAATATCCCACAGGCTTGACAATCCTCTTCTTCAATCCCGCTCCCAAGATAATAGCTACCCAACAGAAGGCTCTGGATATGGGTTCAGGTAAAGTCATGAAGATACAAATGACACCTCACTGGCTTCCAATCCTCCTAGATGATTGACTATATATCTCAGTGATGGATGAATCAGGGGAAAACATGATGGTCTGAATGTTGGAGAGTCCCCCAAAATGAACTAATTCCAACAATATGTATGCATGCCCCCAACTTGAGACTTGTCATGTTGGAAGCTACTTTGGCCCACTTGGCCCCAACTTAGAACTCAGGATAACATAATTATCCATACTTTATGATTTAAGAAATATTAATATAATATTCCTTAACTTAGCCCCTTCCCTTTCCCTAACTATTGGAGTTTAGTCCCCCATCTCTTTTATCATGGTCGGTCTGCATGCAGTGATGTATCTTATATTAAATATGAGATATGTACAAAAATAGATGCACTGGCCTTTAACATCTAGGCTCTCCGGCCTAATCAAAACAGAAGCATCCTAGCTTATAATACTGGCTCACCAGCCTATAAAACATATCAGATACACAAGGCTCCCTGGCCTCTACATCGCGTGCACTTAAGATGTTGCGTGCGGTATCCCAGAATGTGCACACTTCCTCATTTTACTGTGCAGTACATGAGCGCACTATGCCATGAAATGTGCATACCAAAATGATATCAAATCAGCTCACCAACTTATGTACATTTGTATTTACATTTGCAATTGAGTTCTTCCTTAAGGATATTACAGAAGGTAGGCCATACCTTTTTCTGGGTCGCTTTCAGTTCCTTGCTGATACCCCCTATCACAATTTGATAAGCCACTTATTGGCATACTAGTCAATCTGGTAAAAACTTCGGGAGAGCATGGGGAGGGACCGAGCACCCAAAAACCCTAATGTAAGAAAAGTTTTCTTCGATGTACCAGTCTACTATTTTTCCCAAGTTTCCCATGATTATGTATGAAATCCGAGGTAGTGGGAAACCATATATATATATATGAACAGGCACCACTACATGATAGCATATTTCGTATAAGAAATATTTGGCCTTTTCCTCCCACAGTTTGGAATGGTAAAAGTGTACAGGTTCTTCACTGGTAGGAGTCCAGCACCAGTTCATCAATGGGAAAGGGGTTAAAAAGAAAATGGCATCCATGATATATGCAGACATATAGAAAGGGCTAGACTATCCCTTTGATTTAGCCAGCTGGTATTATGTGATTTCTTTGGCCATATTATCTGACAACATCTTGGCCTAGTTGAAAGAGTAGCCCTCGGCCACCTCGTGCATAATTGGCACCCATGCTAGCGGGAAATGAGTGGAGCTCTTTTTCTTGAATAGACTACATAGCATCATAGCCACATAAATCATATGGGATTCTAACGACACCGTGGCATAAATATCGTGAGTGTCGGCTCTGAATTTCTCTTTGTGTCCCCACCAGGACTTGATTAAATCAGGGTATCTTTTATCATATTGCATACATTCATTTTTTTCAAACTCCATCATGAATGTAGCATTGTAATTATATTTAAAATCAAGGGATAGTTTATACATTACTTCTATGTGTTCTGGTCGAAAATATCCAACAACAACCTTTTGAGAGTTGTAATTTCTCCTGGTTTGAATGTCAACGTTTTCCAGGGCCCAGCCTATCATGTCATTATACAGCATGAGTCTCAGGTGCGCAACTATTTTTTGTAGCTTTGACTGAGATATATCCCTAAGTTTAGTTGTATGAGTTTCACTCACTTCATCGCCTAAATCCTTTGGGAAATTTATAATCTCATGCTCTAGAATATCTAACACCTGTGTCCAAGATTTCACAGTGTCAATGGCTCTCGGGAAGGTATCTAACAGAACTTTCGCATTCAGGTTTTCACCTTCACCAACTGCTTTAGCCATCTTCTATGATGCCATGATATCGATAAAATTGGAACAGGATTACCTGTTATAGGGGGAAAACTTCTCAGCTGGAAAAACTTACTATTATGTGCAGATGAAAATGGAATTAAAAAACAAGCACTTTTATTCACCTCAGGTGTATTGATTCGAGAATACCTTTACTGATGGAAAATTTATTTACCTTAATGAGAAGATCTAGATGGTGATATGAAATCTATGTTAAAATCATTACCATTGATTTATGATAAATTCCATTAATATGACAATTCGTGATCAAGAATTTTGGATGAAACAGATTTGAAATTTCCCGAATCATGAATCCACGAAAGGTTAATTACTATATCATCTCATTTAAAACATTAATTAATCATGTTTAACTTTAAGTGCTTTCGGGTATTCGGACTTCGGGGTTTTTAAAAGTATCTCGAGATAGAATCCTCGAAACCTGAAACTGCGAAATGATTAGTTATCAGATAATCATTTTTAAGTTTTAATTAACCCTGTTTATGTTTGAAGTGTTCGGAAGTTCGGACTTCAGATATTTTAGGATATGATGGATGGTAAATGTCTAAACTCTGAAGTGTGAAGTTGTTAACTATATTTTAACCGAGATTAACTTAACTAATTAAGATTTAATATTTCATCATTTTGTTGCTTTGTGGATTTGCAATTTAGCTCTTTATTATATGTTCGAAAGGCCATTACCCGTATTGATGTGTTGAGGAGGACATCATTTTATATGGCGTGTCAAGACCGGGGAGTGCCACATGTTACTTAGAATCATATGTATCTTCAAATGAAAAGGTCTGAAATGGATGCCACATTTCAACCCAGGGAAGACTCGAAAGATACACGTGTACTTATGACTTGTGTCATTTAAGGGTTTTGTTAGGGTCCTAACCCGCACATAGGTAGAACAATATATTCAGATGTAATAAAGGTCAATATTAATAAGGCCTTTCAATAAAATAGAATAAGGCGGATGTAAGATGACCTAATAGAAGCTTTCGCTTCTAGAAGGATCTTTCTCTAGATGCTTATTTTTAGTATAAATAGGAGTCGAGGGTATGAGAACCCTAGCTTGGAGATTATTGTAATAGAGCTCTACTCAAATGGAGGCTGCCCCCTCAAAGAGGCCCATGAACATTGCTTTCAGATTCAAAGTGTTATTTATGTTGTTATTCTTATATCATTTCAGTGTTATTGTGGTGAATGTTCTGGTTATATTGTTGTTATTCTGCCATTACTAGCATTTTATTTATGTTCTACATACATTTTATATTTGGTTTATTACAAGTGGTATTAGAGAACTTTCCTCGGTATAAAGTGTGGGTTAAATTTTTTTTTAGGGTAGAGATGTATTTCAGCGTCTTTAAGCCACAGAGATCTGTCATTACGCGCATAAACCCGTGGTTGAGGGATTCATACACACAGGAAATACAAGTGGTACTTAAGCACAAATCTGTTGGCCACCCTTGTAACCCTTGTTGGTACCCCTTCGAGTGGTAGCGCATCAGATATCACATGTGTACGGATCAACCTAGATTACCTGAAGCCCTCTTTAGATAAATTGATCGGCCGCCTGACTACTATAGTGTCACCCTGACTGTTATAGTGTCACCGAGAACAGCACTCAGGAAGATACTCTCTAGTACCTGGGTAGTCGGGTAGTACGGCTAAGGGTACAGTCTATCCTCCTTAGTTAGTGCCCTGAGATATTGGGCCGATTACTATTGTTGGACCCTGCATGTATATCAGAGAGCTATAGCACAGGGAAAACCCTTGTCTGTAGAACCCTTGAATACCTAACCCTTGGGGACAGAAACATAAACAAATTAAAACAGACAAGATCTATTGTCATGCAACTGTGTTCGGGTTGCCAAGTAAATACACATTTCTTTATGGTCAAGAATTTGGGAATTTCCTCTCTGCAGTATTCTTCAAACCAGAGTATAACTCTGTAAAAAAAAAAAATTATGGAAATTTTTTCACCATTATTTCAGACCTATTCCATTGGATTCATCTCTTCGTACTTATCACATTCATCCATATCATTTTTTCGGCAAAATTTTTTTACCCCACCCGCCCCTTTTCATTTCCCCCATCCCCATGGCCAATACCCATAGCCAAGACTTGGAAGCTCGCTTCAACCCCTTGCAATCCGGTCTCATTGAAACCCAACAAGAAGTAAAACAACTCAGTGCCAAAGCTGCCGCCATCAATACAACCATGCAGTCCTCAATGGGAGAAATCAAACAAGACCTCACCACCCAGTTGAATTAGTCTTTTTGGCACTCTGCACCAAACTGCATATCCCTACAGATAACCCTTCCTCTTCCTCACCCCCACACACTAAAGGTGACCATTCCTCTCATTCCCATACCTTGCAGAATGATCACTTTCAATGTGACCTATGCCTTCCACGGGTGGATGTGACCAAATTTGATGGCTTGGACCCCACTGGTTGGGTAACCCAAATGGAACATTACTTCTCTTTATACATCATTAAAAATGACTTGGCCAAACTCTGGTATGGTGTTCTCCATCTAGATCAAGAACATTGGCAATGTTGGCAATGGAGAAAAAATTCTCGTCAAGGGTATATTGCTTGGAAACAATTTGTGGCAGACCTTTATGAATGCTTTGACACTGACACCAACCATTTGGGCCGTTTGACAAAGCTGAAACAATTAGGAACAGTGGAAGACTTTATAGTTTCCTTTGAGCGCCTGGATTTTAGAACAGAGGGCATGTATGATGCCTTTTTCCGAGAGTGTTTTATCAACGGCCTCAACGATGAAATTTAGGCCCATGTCCTCATGGATCGGCCTAAGAGTTGGGTGGAGGCTACCAAAAGAGATAAAGAAGCACAAAAGTCTGTATCTTCTCAAAACCACAAACCCTCCTTCATCCCTCGCCCTAAACTAGTAAATCCCACTACTCCCTCTGCTCCACTAAAGATCCAAAAATTGACCTGGGCTGAAATGGTTGAACGCTAACTCAAAGGCCTTTGTTATAACTGTGATGACAAATATTTCCCAGGCCACAAGTGTAAATAACCAAAGCTTTTTATGGCCATCTCTGAGGATATTTCGGAAGAATATGAAGAAACTCCCTCTATGTCTGAATCACCTAAATCCACTGACATAACCCCTCCCTCAGACCCTCCCACAGTAGAACCAGTCATTTCCCTCAATGCTCTCACTGGATTCTCTACTCCCCAAACCCTCAAGCTAATCGATTACATCAAGCATTAGAAGGTTGTCATTCAGGTTGATAGTTGTAGCACCCATAATTTTATTCATCGTCACATTGCCCAAGAAACTCATTGCTACATCCATGTCGTCAATAACTTCCAAATCATGATTGCCAATGGTGGTTCCATGAAAAGTGGAGGGCGTTTTGAAAAAGTGCATCTCCAAATTGGTGACTACCACCTGAAATCCCATATGTTTTCTATCAACATGGAAGGTTGTGACATTGTGCTGGGTGCAGACTGGCTAAGGACTTTGGGTCTCATTCTCATGGATTTTAAAGACTTAACCATGCAATTCGACCAGGAGGGCCACCAATATAAGTTCCAAGGCATCATCGTCGGTTCACCTGAGATCGTTAGTTACCATTGCATGGAAAAGCTGCTTAAAAATAGTTATTCTGGTGTTATCGCCCAACTCCATGTCATACAAGCAACAGAGACACCCTCTATATCGCAAGACCTCCAAGCCATCCTTTCTAAACATCAATTGGTCTTTTCCACTCCCCAAGCCCTCCCTCCTTCCCGTGGTGTTCATGATCATTCCATTCCCCTTGTACCAGGAAGCCTTCCTCCCAATATCCGTCTATATTGTCACCCCTTTTCCCAAAAAAATGAAATTGAGAAAATGGTCTAGGAACTCCTTAATGCATGTGTTATCTACCCTAGTACAAGCCCCTATTCATCTCATGTGGTCATGGTTCTGAAGAAAGAAGGTTCTTGGAAAATGTGTCCTAAATTTTGTGCCCTCAACAAACTTACCATCAAAGACAAATTCCCCATTCCTGTCATTGATGACCTCCTGGATGAATTAAGTGGTGCCCAATTCTTCACTAAACTAGATCTTTGTTCGAGCTACCACCAGATACATATGAAAGAGACAGATATTCCCAAGACTTCCTTTAGAACTCATGAGGGCCACTATGAGTTTTTGGTCATGCCATTTGGCTTGTGTAATGCCCCCTCCACCTTCCAAAGCCTAATGAATCATGTCTTCTGTCCTTTTCTCTTCCATTTTGTCTTAGTTTTCTTTGATGATATCCGCATCTATAGAAAAACCTAGACAGACCATCTTCCTCATGTGGATCAAGTTCTCAATCTACTCTCTCAACACCAACTTTTCCTAAAACTGTCCAAATGTGCTTTTGGCGCCTCAGAAATAGAATACTTGGGTCATCTGGTTGGCAAAGATGGCGTTAGGGTGGATCCAAAAAATATTGAAGCTATGCAAGACTGGCCTCACCCAAAGACTCTTAAGAGCTTGCGTGGATTTCTAGGCTTAACAGGGTATTATCGCAAGTGTGTTAAGAATTATGGGAAGATTGCAGCACCTCTCACTACTCTCCTCAAAAACAACTCTTTCACTTGGACTCCAACCGCTGCTTAAGATTTTCAAACCTTGAATATGGCCATGTGCACCACTCCAGTCCTCGCCCTTCCTGATTTCACAAAGACCTTTGCATTGGAATGCGATGCCTCAGGGAAAGGAATTGGTGTTGTCCTTATGCAAGAGGGTCGACCTTTGGCCTTTACCAACAAGCAACTATCTAAAAGAAATCTGGGCAAATCCATCTATGAAAAGGAAATGTTGGCTATTCTGCATGTCATGGATCTATGGCGTCCTTATATATTGGGGCAACAGTTCCAAATTAATACAGACCATCAAAGCCTCTCTATGGATTTTATTACCGGCTTACCCAAATAAAGAAATAAATCCATCATCATGGTGGTTGTTGATCGCCTTTCCAAGTATGCTCATTTATGTTCCCTTCAACACCCATTTACAGCATCCACGGTGGCTCAAATCTTCATAGATCAGGTCTTCAAGCTTCATGGCATGCCACACTCTATTATTTCTGATCGCGACCCAACTTTCAAAAGAATTTTTTGGCAAGAATTGTTCAAGATACAAGGCACATAATTGCATCTCAACACAGCTTATCATCCCCAGACTTATGGCCAAACAGAAGTTGTCAACAAGTGTTTGGAAACATATTTGAGGTGTTTTGCCTTGGAAAAGAAAAGTCAGTGGGCTCAATGTTTATCCCTAGCTGAATGGTGGTACAACACTTCATACCATACAACTACACACATGACTCCTTTTGAAGCGGTATATGGACAGAAGCCACCTTCAATTATCTCATACTTACCGAGTGCCTCGAAGGTCCAGGCAGTTGACCTAACACTTACATCTTGAGAGGCCATTCTTCGTACCCTCAAAGAGAATTTGGTCATGGAACAGAATCACATGAAGCAACAAGCAGATCAAGGTTTATCTAAACATCAATTTGCAAAAGGGGATCAGGTGTTTCTTCGAATACAACCTTACAAGCAAACTTCCCTTAAGGACAAGCATTATCAAAAGATAGCGCCCAAATGTTTTGGTCCTTATACCATGCTCAAGCATGTGGGACAAGTCGCCTATCAGTTAGCTTTTCCCAACCATTCGAAGCTACATCCAATTTTTCATGTTTCATGCTTAAAGAAGGTGATTGGAGGTAAGTGCTAAATTCAAACCAACCATCCAGAGTTAGCTGAAGAAGGATCCATTTGGCTACAACCAGAAGCAATTTTGGACCAACTTGAGTGTTGCCTACGTCAGAGAACCATCAAGGAAGTGATAGTCCAGTGGAAAGATCCAACTCTAGCAGATGCCACTTGGGAACCAACTACCATTTTGCAGCAATTTCCATATCTCAAGCCTTGAGGACAAAGTTGTTTTTAAGGGGGCGGACATGTTAGGGTCCTAACCCGCACATAGGTAGAAAAATATATTCATATGTAATAAAGGTCAATATTAATAAGGCCTTTCAATAAAATAGAATAAGGTGGATGTAAGAAGACCTAATAGAAGCTTTCTCTTCTGGAAGGATCTTCCTCTAGATGCTTCTTTTTAGTATAAATAGAAGTCAAGGGTATGAGAACCCTAGCTTGGATATTATTGTAATAGAGCTCTACTCAACTGGAGGTTTCCCCGTCTAAGAGTCCCATGAACATTGCTTTCAGATTCAAAGTGCTATTTCTGTTGTTATTCTTATATCATTTTAGTGTTATTATGGTGAACGTTCTGGTTATATTGCTATTATTCTTTCATTACTAGCATTTTATTTATGTTCTGCATACATTTTATATCTGGTATATTATAGGTTTATGAAAGGTGATAATGGACACTTTCGGGCTTCAGGACTTTAACCATGAATACTTGTCGCAACACCCGAAGCGTGAAGCTCTGAAATGACCTTTAGTGATTTGATTCTTTAACAATCAGGCGGCTCCAAAACTCAGGGAAAAAGGGGATCGTTCGATCAACTGGAGAACCTTATCAACGGTGGATATCATGCGCTTCTTATGACTAGAATTAAATTTGATTTAAACATTCGAAAGTTGATTTCTGAGTTATTATTTAACAAAGATGAAGTTCGAGAAAGTAAATCTCAAGGTTTTAGGATTATGTGTGTTCCAACATAGGCTCCATCTGGGGATCGCACCTCCCTACAAGGCGTGGAAGAATAGTAGACCAAGTTCCTTTATTAGGTAAATGGAGTCATCATTTCATTTCTAGGAAACACCTTTGGGGAAAAACCGTACAGAGAAAAATTGGACTTCAACCGTGTCTCAGAAAGATTTCAAAACACAATCAATTAGTGATCTCAAGTTAGGCTATTAATAGTTTCCTTTTCTTGAAACTGAGTTTCGATTTGTTCAAGATAATCAAGACAACTTTAACTGAACTATCAGACTTTGGTTGATTTTATTTGCATTAAGGAAAAGTAATTTTAACAATTTATTTAAGGAATCCTTTGTCGATTTAGAATGTAAATATTATCGGAAATAGAACTAGATACCAGAGTATGTTTATACATGTATGACATCCTTACAGAAATCATAGATATTTCTTCACTACTAGTGAGCCTGTTCAGTACCTCGGTGAAGTTATCTACGTCTCCCATTGAATTTCCTTTCACCACTTCAATTAACATTTTTTCATTTTATTGATATGAGGGCAATCATTACATGAATTTTCTTTCATCATCTCTTTTGGAAAAAATGGGGGAAATCGAATTTCAAATTTCCTTTCACCATTCATCTTGGACTAGATGGGGGCAATCATTTTATGAATTTCCTTTCACCATCTTTCGTTAATTTTTTCATATTTTTGAAGTCGGGGCAATCAATTTGTATGTATCATACAAGGGATGATATCTGCTTAATATTTGACAATGGAGGTCTGTCAACAATTTTTTTATTGTACTCTGAGCTAATTCTTTCCCGATTTTCAATACATATTTTCCTATAGGGAAGATCTTATGGGGAATTTTTTTATTTTCAATGGATTATCCTTGAGTGAATTAATCAGTTAAAATCTGTTAGAAGAGCTAAAGTTATCAAGATTAGCCTAGACATATTTTCTTTCAGTTAAAACTAGAGGAACATAAATATTTTCTCCTAATATTGTTTTGAAGATATGATTTTAAGCTTTCTGGGTCAAGGCAAAATTCTTTCTTTCTATGAAGACTTAAGGATAGGTAGCGAAAAATAGAAAAGAGTAAAATATTGAAGATAGGAAAAATGAAACAGGGAGAGGACTCATATGGTCTGACACAAAAGAATCTCATTTCCACACAGTTTGCTTCTCAATTATCTAGCTTCTCTTTTTTAA
This sequence comes from Picea glauca, assembly GCA_000966675.3. NCBI lineage: Eukaryota > Viridiplantae > Streptophyta > Pinopsida > Pinales > Pinaceae > Picea > Picea glauca. The sequence continues at coordinate 358,667 of JZKD02S2395152.1, forward strand.
GCCCTTTTTATTCTTATTTTCTTTTACTTTTATTTCAACTTTTTGTTTTATTTTCACTTGACTTGAAAGCCTACAAATATTTTGACCTTTGGTCAGGTGATTATATTTATATGAGTAGAACCATGTTTATATCTGATAAGATTTATTTTAGTATTTTAGCTTGAACAATAAGCATAGAAGTTCATACCTCGGAATTCATTTACATTTTCAATCAAACCAATTATTAATTCATCACCTATTTTGAGAAAAAACAAATGTTTGGAAACTGAACGTTCGATTCTGATACCTCCTTATTTCTCATTTGATAATAAGTATTCTGCAAAATTATAAAAAGAAAAATTCAGAAAATTTCGTGGAATACAACGATATGCAGTGCAGATATTTATATTTTGCTTTTGTGATGTTGAATAAAACTAGGTTTACTTAAAATGAAGAAGTAAAATTCAGATAACCTACGAAGGAAAATGAAATTGCAAATTTAAACAAAAAAAAAATGGTATATACAATGGTAATGTGAAACATGATTATTGCATAAAATGTTTTAGATAGCACCTGTTGATAGGGGTGTCCAAAGTTTTTCCATCAAGATTTTCTAGTAGGAATGAATTCTTTCCCTCTGTAGCTTCAATCTTGAATGGTCTAAACCAGAGATGATCAAACTTGTCATGTTTTCCTACATATTCTTTTCTAGCATCCCATTTTAAAACTAGATCACCAGGAAAAAACTCCTTGTCTTTCACTTTTTTATCGAAAACAACTTTCATATTGGTGGGGTCCTATAATCATAGGTAACTTGATTCTTTAACTGCTTATTTGGCGTTTCTCCTGTGATGAATACATTAGGCTTGTTGGGCTCAGTTGATTCCATTTTCCCCTCCATCCATTTCGCCTGATCCTTCATCATCCTCCTGCATCCTTCATCCACCTCTGCGCCACTCACTCCCTTGTCCATTCATCCCATTGGCTACATCTCGCCTGTCATTCATCCCTGCATAAACAAACTTAGGATAATAAAATATTGATTAGTTTAATAAGTTAATTGATAATAAACAAATAATTAGATTAATTAATAGTGTTAATATTAATTGAATTAGTATAGTTATATTAATAAACTAGGTTTGTCCCCGAGGTGTAGGACAGTCGGTGACAGAGTGTGCTGTTAAGGCACTATGTGATGTTAAAGTCACCGGTTCGAAACCTGTGGGGACAAAAAATCCAGCCATGTTAAGGGTTGGTGTGGCTCAGGCCGGGTGTGATCCCCGCATTATTTTGATGGCTAAGATGCCCCTGAGTCATGGTTTCTTAGCCATAGGTTAGTCCCACATGTCATGGACAAACTAACAAACAAACAAAAAAAAAACTAGGTTGGTCTTGTAAATAATAAATTAATGATTAAATTAATTAGTAATTAGTAATTAAGTTAGTTGGATTAAGTCAGAATTTAGGTTAGTTTATTAGAATTAGATATTAATTAAAAAATAAAACCAAATATAAATTAAAAACAAAATTCTAAAACATATAATAAAACACGTAGAAACTAATAAATAAAACATAATACAATTTTTTTTAAAAGAACATATAATAAATAAAAACAAATATTGAAATAAAACATAAAACAAACAAAAATGAAATTAAAAAAAAAAAAAGAAAAAAAAACAAACAAATCAAAAAAAAAAAAAAAAAATTTATCCTAACTCTCCCCACCACATGTCCCGTGCAGACCAACCCCCCCCCCCCCCTCCCGCCCATCACATCAACACCAAGGGGGTCCGAGCAAGTGGGATTGGGAGGGACACTTGTCACTACATGGTGAACGCAGATCGCCCCTCCCAATACCACTTACCACCTCAGGGGGGTCCGAGCAAACCACCTTCCCCCTGCAAAACCGTTTTTCCCAAATGAAACCATTTTTTGCCAGTTTTGACCAATTGACTGTCGGGAAGGATTCCGGGAAAATGGAAAAGAATTTTCAAAATCCGAGAGAGGTTTTTGTTCAACATAGGATTAATAAAAAAAACCTATCCCATATTTTACCCAGGTCTAGTAGTTGGGAGAATCAAATCCATCTTTTATCCCCATTTTTTAGTTTTTCGTTTTTCCTGTTTCAGTCCTCATTTTGTGGGAGCTGTTTCAGTGAACTGAAGATGAATTTGGAAAACCCGAAAGAGATATTTTTCCAGAACATGCTCATATACAATAAAATAATTCATTTTATACACAAGTGTCACCATTGAAGAGAAACAAATGTCTGAGTTGACCCCTTTTTTCAGCAGTTCGACCCATCTTTCATGGCGGATAGTTCAAGATTTTCAGGGATCTATTTCTATTTTTGGACGAGGTGGTTGAATTATACCTCCTAATATTGAGGGGTTATATTTCCTATATATTCATGTAACTTTAATTCAAAAGGGTTGATCAGTTAGGGACCATGATTTAATCTTGTATCAGAGCTCATAGAGCCTTCTATATTTCATCAGTCCAATAATACAGTCACAACAATTATAGGATTCATGTGTCAATATTGGTGGTGATGTTTTTCTTATTCATTGTAATTTGTTTCCATTGTATTTCTTAAGTTATTTATACTCTGAATTATGCAAATAAGTTTAAAGAACCAATTTTTTTGAGACATACACTATGTTTCTGGATTTGACATAATTGTCAATGTTTTCTGCTCAATGGTTAATTTTAGGATTCTTGGTTTCCCTATTATTTCCTGGTCCTCTCATCTTCTCCTCCAAATCCAAAATCAAATTCAAATAATCTAACAAGATTTCCTACCTTTCCTTGTAAGGTTTTCTATAGAAATTTCCTATGATTGAAACTTAACTTGTGACTCCATTGCCCAATGGTTCCTCTTCTATGACCCTACCCAATTCTTAAAAACAAACCTTATACTTCATAACTAGCCTAACATCGCCTTCAAATAAAGCTATATCAGACAGAGATATCCCTCTCTGAGTCTTGGAGGGATACATCCTTAACTCCAAGTGGTCTTGTGTTTTCCCCTGCCTATTTCCTCCTCAGCCTGGGAAATTACAGGGTGATAACATAATGGCGACCATACTGGGGAACTTTATCCAGTAGTGCACTTCAAGTTCCAGATCTGATCACTGATGGTGGATAGTGACCAGACACAATAAGGATGAAATATTTCACCTGGCAACTCCAATCAGCTCCAGACAGTGCCAACTCAAAGACTCCACTAGAGGAAGAACCTGACATGACAAAGAAATCTGGGAAGACCAAGTATTCAAGATCTAATTGTATTCAAGATGTTATAGGTTTTTTCTGTAATTATTTTCTCTCTTATTATGATCCTGGTCAAGAGTACATTGTCGAAGTTTACATTGATCATTTGCAAATTGATGAGCCACAAGAGACTAAGCCCCAAGTTGTAGATCATGTACATACTCATACACTTGTGCACATCCCATATACACCTATAGAAATCCCAGTGAGACATAAGCCCCGTGCTTTATCTCCTACTCTTTCTAAAACTCCAGATGGTTATAAGCCCCCTAATTTACCTCCTATACCTATAAAATTCCTAGACAGATACAAGCCTTTGGTTCTACCTTCTATTCTCCATGACCTCCTTACCAATTATAGCAATAATCTACCCAGGTTTGATGGAGAAAATGTGAAGATCATTGTTGAAAAGAACATCCAAAGTCTTGAGGATTTTCTTGATCTATTTGAGGTGGAAGAAGATGATGTTTGTATCAGGATGTTTGCCTTATCATTGCAAGGTAAAGTTAAAAATTGGTTTAAGAATCTTCCAGTTGTAAGCATTGATAATTTTCATCAATTTGTGAAAATTTTCTTGGATAGATGGGTGATCATGAGAAATGTCTTTCTCATCCTAGAAGAGTATGACCATTTGAAAAGACAACCAGGGGAGATAGTACATCAACTTTCAGCAAGGTTCAATAAGGTCTACCATTCAATACCTTCTCATATAAGGCCACCCCTAGGATCATCTCATTTGCATTTCCCAGATGCCTTTGATCCTGAGATGGAATTCCAATTAAGACAAAGGAACATTGCAACCATTGAAGAAATGCAAAATATTGCAGTTGATGTGGAAGCTAACTTGTTGAACATAAAGGCAAAGTTAAAGGCAGAAGAGAAAGATAGATGGAAAAGGAACATCTGATATCTTCAGAAATGAAATTAGATACTCTGACCAACACAGTCAATGAGATGATGCATAGGATTAGCAGAAAAGACGAACTTTTTGTTAAAAGATCACATGTTTCATTAGTTCCAGAAAAGAAAAATCTCACTGATCTCAAATAGTTTGCATCTCATCCTTGGCATCCTAAAACAGAGAGGATTATTTCATATACTCGATTCATAATATGGTCAAAGATGAAGCTCAAAATAAGCATGTAGAGGAGCAATTAACTAATGTAATGTATATGTTTGATGACATTCCTTACATAGACAACTCACCCAAGTATGATGAGGTTATAGTTGAAATTGATGTTGATTGTTCAAAGAAATTAGTAGTACATGTTTGGGAGGAAGAACTTCAGCTATAGCTCAAGGATGAAAATCAGAAGTTGCATATTAATCACGATAGCAAGGAGGATAGTGCAAAAAAAATTCAAGTAAGTGCAAATTCTTGCCCTTATATTTTGCCTCATTTCTGAGAGAAAATTATAAGCAAATTGTCAACAGTAGGAATGGAGAAATCTCTTACCAATCAGATGAGGAAATCATGGATGATAAAGGACATGTTTTATATCCAGAGGTGTAGCCCTTGAGTCATCTTGAATGTCAAATATTAGATGAAAGCTTAGAGGATGAAACAGATGATGGCCTGATCCTTTTTTATTCTATACCATTATGCTCAAATTCATTTCATATTTTGAAAGGAAATTTTGGTCATATTTTGAATGATGAATACAGGAAAGATTATAATGTTTCACTAGAACCAATGCAGCAGCTTCCTCATTTGCTACAAGATCCAATAGCGGAGGTATTGGTTGACATATGCAGACAACATCGTGTTTCATTTTTTATTCATGGGCTGAAAAACATTTATGATTTTGATATGATCAGACACTCAACTTCATCGTTGAGTTTAGCAGAAGTATCATTTCAAATCCCATTAGGAAATTTGCAACCATGTTAGGAAGTGCATGAGGATGTAAATAGCATAACTACAACATCAAGTCATGGAGTTGAAATGGATAAATTTGAAAATCAGGAGATATGTCATGTTTATCATGATCCTATAGCTGTCTATATGGAGGAGCTATTCTTTTCATAATACCCATTGATTCCCAAAGTTTATGGAATTTTCCACACTCCCA